>JAOTBA010000004.1:12918301-12943248 GCA_025629845.1 Erythroxylum squamatum | reverse complement strand
TAATTAGTGCAATTAATACTGATTTGTGACAATTTTTACTATCAAACTACATAAAATAAAAGTACACACTCAAGAGTTAATTTAAGCACAAAATCTAGAAATAGGAGTCAAAAGGTATAGTAAAAGCCATGAAAGTGTCACCAATTTATATAATAAACTTGGGCTCAATCACCTGGGTAATGGGATGTTTCAATTCTCCCCTCCTAACAAAAATTTTATCCTTGAAATTCTTACCTGAATGGTCAAATAAGTAGGGGTACTGATTTCTCATATGCTCCTCCGTTTCTAATATGGCTTCCTCACTCGAATGATTCTTCCAAAGGACTTTCACCAATGGGATCACTCGGCTTCTCAGTTGTTTATTTTGATAGCCAATTATCTTAAGTGGTTCTTCAACGTAGCTCAAATTATTAGAGACTTCAATCTCCTGAGTCGGTATCACATGAGTTAGATCCGACTCATACCGCCTAAGCATACTCACATAAAAGACGTTATGTATCTAAACCATTTCAAAAGGTAAGGCTAACTTATAAGCTAATGGCCCAATTCTTTTGATTATCTCATACAGACCAACGTACCTCGGGCTTAACTTACCCTTCTTACCGAATTTCAGCACACCTCGCCAAGGTGATACTCTCAGAAATACTCTATCTCCCACCTGATGCTCCATATCTCTTCTGTGTTGATCCATATAGCTCATCTATCTATCTTGTGCTGCTGTAATTCTGCTAAGAAACAGTTTCACCTTGTCAACTGTATCTTGAATCAATTATGGGCCTTTGACAATTCTTAAACCCTCTGGCAAACAACACTTTCTACCGTACAATGCCTCATATGGAGCCATACCGATACAACTATAATATTGATTATTATAGGTAAATTCAATCAAAGCTACATACTGATCCCATGCTCCTTGAAACTCCAGAACACAAGCTTTGAGCATATCCTCAACAGTTTTGATCGTCCTCTCACTTTGACCATCTATCTGAGGATGAAATGCAGTACTAAAATTCAGCTTTGTAACCAAAGTTGTCTATAAGCTACCCCAAATCTCGAGGTAAATCTAGGATCCCTGTCCGTTACAATGGACATTGGAATCCCATGTAATCTCACAACTTCATTCACATATCTTTGAGCTAACTGATCTAGTGAATAATTTTTTCTCACTGGCAAGAAATAAGCCGACTTGGTCAGTCTATCAGCAATGACCCATATGGCATCATGCTGCCTCAAAGTCCTTAGCAAACCCATAATAAAATCCATAGTGATTTGTTCCCATTTCCATTCCGGAGTAGGTAACAAATGTAATTTTTCAACTGGAGCCTGATGCTCAGCCTTAACCTGCTGGCAAGTTATACATTTAGAAACAAACTCTGCTACTTTCTTTTTCATTCCAGCATACCAGAAATGTTGTTTCAACGTGTTATACATCTTGGTGGTACCAAGATGCATAGTATAAACTGCTACATGTGCTTCCTCCAAAATCTCTTTCCTCAAATCATCAACATCGGGCACACATAATCTTTGCTTTAGCCATAATGTATCATATCTCACTTCAAATTCAAAATCCAGATTAACTTGTAACTTCTCAATTAACTTTACTAATTCTAGATCTTTGCTCTGAGCCTCTTTGGTTCTTTCATGCAATACAGGTCTCAACTTCAATGTAGCTATCAATGCTTCATTCTACCCCAAATTCAATTCAACATTCAGTGCCCTCATATGAACTAGGCTCGGCAACCTTGATAACTGTACTTGAGCCACATTGCTATTAGACTTTTGACTAATGCATTAGCTATCACATTAGCTTTTCTAGGATGATACTCAATTGTACAATCATAATCTTTCAACAATTCTATCCATCTCCTCTGTCTCATATTTAACTTTTTCTGACTCAACAAATACTTAAAACTCTTATGATCAGTGAACACTTGAAAAGTTTCTCCATATAGATAGTGTCTCCAAAACTCTTCTGATCAGTGAACACTTGTAGTTAACCGATGTTTAAGCTCCTCAAAACTCTTCTGACAATCATCATTCCATTTCAAAGGCACATTCTTTCTCAGAAGTTTTGTCAAAGGGCCTGAGATCAGTGAAAACCCCTCGACAAACCTTCTGTAATAACCAACTAATCCAAGGAAACTCCGGATCTTAGACACACTCCTCGTAGCTTCCCACTTCATCACTTCTTCTACTTTCTTTGGGTCTACCTGAATGCCATGCCCTGACACGATGTGACCTAGAAATACTACTTGATCAAGCCAAAATTCACACTTACTGAACTTGGCTTACAACTGTTCCTCCCTCATTATCTATAGAACCAATCTCAGATGTGATGTATGATCTTCTCTACACTTTGAGTACACCAAAATTTCATCAATAAATACAATTGAAAAACGATCTAAATAAGGTTGAAATACCTTATTCATCAATGCAATAAAAGTTACCAAAGCATCACTGAATCCAAACGACATTATCAGAAACTCAAAGTGCCCATATCTTGTTCTAAAAGCACTCTTTGGTACATCAGCCTCAGCTATTTTCAACTAATAATATCCTAATCTCAAGTCTAACTTTGTGAACACCTGAGCTCCCTATAACTGATCAAGCAAATCATCAATCCTCGGCAATGGTATTTATTCTTCACTGTTGCCCAATTCAACTGTCGATAATTAATACACAATCTCAGAGTTCCATCCTTCTTCTTTACAAACAATATCGGAGCTCCCCAAGGCGACACACTAGGCCTGATGAAACCCTTATCTAACAACTCTTGTAACTGGGTTTTCAATTCCTTTAGTTCTACAGGTGCCATCCTATATGGAGAAATTGATATAGGAGCAGTACTTGGAACAAGGTCTATGGTAAACTCTGTCTCCCTTTATGGGGGTAAACTTGATAGTTCTGCAGGAAACATATCCAGGAAATTCGTAACAACTGGAATATCCTAAATGGCTTGTTGACTGCTCATTGTTACGCTAATCAAAATAAAATAACTAGACCTACTACTATAGCAGTGATGAGTCTAGGTCAATCCCACAAAGAGTGTGTAAAGTTTATGAAATTAAATTAATCGATGTTTAGGTTTAATGAGGAGGTTTTTTTTTTGAAAGAAGAAAATAAAATGAAACTAACTAATAAAAATAAATTAAAGAAAACATGCAAAAATGATAATAGTGGGGAATTCGGTAGGGACCCGGTTCTTTGGCTCAATCTCGGCTTACACCCTAATTAAACATATTTCATTAATTTGTTGTTCTTTAACCTCTCCTAGCAACTATTAATCATGGGTTAAAAATTAACCCAAGTTTTCCTTTAGGTTTTGTTTAATCAAGATACAATCGTTAATTAAACCTAACCACCGAATAACCTAGGATACGATCTCTAGATTTAATTAGGCAGTAGCATTACGATTTAGGAAAACCAATTAATCAAAGCAACAACCAAATACGATGCGTCATTTAACATAGGTCACGTTATCCCTAATAATTACGAATCATTAGTCGCTACACATGAATTTCAACATAACAATTATGGATTATATCAAAATTCTTGCAATGAGTTTGTAATTAACAATTCAATGAATGCATTAAAATCATCATCTCACAATAACTAATGAGTTCATACACAAATAACCGAACAATAACAAAAATCTAATTATCCATATATAAACCCAAATCAATTAACATAGGATAACACAATCAATTTCTAATGAGAGAAAGAAACAACAGAATAATTAAAAAATACTTAACCCAGGTCGTTGAAGTCGATGTCGCCTTCGAACCGACATCGGGATGACTAGCCCTTTATGAATCTCTTCCTAAGAAATGCTTCAGCCCCCATTTTACTAACCCTATCGAAGCTCCCTACGTCTCTCCTTCACTGCCTAAGCTTCTTATTGTTCCTCTTCACTGTTGCTTACCCACTGTTCATTAATGGGACGAATAAGGTTTTATGTCTTGATCCAGCGCTCCTGTTCACTGCCCCTTCTACTTTCACTGCCGCAACTCTCTTTGTCTGCTCTCACATCACTCCTCCTACACTAGAGCTTCTCTAAGCCACAAGCCGCAACTCCTTGTTCTCTAGTTTCTCTAAGCCGTAGTCGAAGCTGCAACAGCAAGCCGCTCCTTCTTCAAGCCCCTGCTACACCTCTCCGGTAGTTGATCGAACAATTAAGTTTTAGGGTTTTTTAGTTCCAGGCTTCTCTTCGTGCCTGCGCCGCAGCCCTTCTCCAGCAACCAAGCCACCCAGCCAAGCTGTAGGCGAAGCTTCTCCACACCAGCACCTGCGCCTGCCACGCCTCCTCACCTAGCTGTTGTCGCACTGTAACGTGATGGGACAAATTAACTTCGTCCCTCTTTAAAACCTTCTGCGACACCTGCTATTCTTGCATTTTATGTTTAACGCTTGCGTTAAATGCACAATGTTTGTGTTAACGCAAACATTGTCTGCGTTAAACGCAAATGTTTTCTGTGTTAAACGCAAACGTCTGTGTTCGGCTGCGTTCAATGCAGATGTTGTTTGCGTTTAGCGCAAACGTCTGCAGTGAACACACAACGTCTGCATTCGTCTACGTTCAATGCAGACGTTGTTTGCATTTAACGCAAACATCTGCTTGTTTGCATTTCAATGACCTGCTGTTTCCTTTGGTTACTTTCCATCACGCTGTCATTTCATCCTTTATATTTTCCCAGCTGCTTGCATGTCGTTTTGGCCTTCTTTTTTATTATTATTTTTTCCAGCAGTCCATCTTCATTCACTGTTCTTTGCATTTTTTCTTCCTTTAATTTTCTTCTTGCCTTTTAATTTTCTTCTTCTTGCTCCATAAAGACAAACAAAAATAAATCTTCGAAAAATGGCCCATATGTCGTGCTTTCGACTCACTTTAACTTCTTTGCTTCAAATTGTACCTAAAATCATATATGAGTCAAAGTGAATATCTTAAGCAAATTAATGTCAATAATCGCTAGGTGTTATGATTATCTTAAGCAATTTAATGTCAATTAAGTACATATCACTTGTTCATTATGATTATCAACTACGTAGGTCAGAAAAGCTTCACATCTACCTCGAATTAGTTTCAGTACACCCATAATTGAAATTAGTCGGGCTGGCACAGCCTGACTAACTCCTCGAAACACCACTCTTAACTGATTAGGGGATTCAAGAACTACTTCCTTTGTTTAATAATTCATCACAGCCCGATGAGTAGTGAGTCAATCCATGCCTAGAATAACTTCTATTTCCTTTAACTGCAATAAAATCAAATCAGCTTCTAACTTTGCCTAATCAATCCAAACTATGCTCATTTTACAAACCTCACCAATCACTTTTGTGCTACCCACTGGGGTACTCACCTCTAACCCACATTCCAATATCTCTCTCTCGTAATGTAATCTAGATGCTAGATGCGGTGTGATGAATGAATGTGTAGATCCTGGATCTACCAATGCATATGCTTCAAAATGAAAAACATTCAACACACCTCCTACCGCATCTTGGGAGTTCTGTGCTTCCTATATAGGGATGGCATAGACCCTAGCCTGAGATTGCGACTGGTTACTCCGCTACTCAGTCTTGACATTGGGCCCTGCTGACTGAGTTCTGCCTCTCTGTGTAGATCTGCCAGCTCTGCTCTGCTGAATAGTTGTCTCAGTCATTGTTCCTCCTCTAACTCCAGACTGTGGTTCTAACATCTCAAGACAATCTTTGATCAGATGGTTTACAGAGCCACAATGAAAACAAGCTCTTGTTAATCTCCAACATTCACCACCATGCTTCTTACCACAGTGCTCACAATTAGGCAGCTGTTGAAACTAACTGGAGGGCATTTGTCCTCTACCTCTCCTAAACTGAACAAATCCACCTCTTGATCAGGATCCAGATTGTCTCGATCTAGACTGGAATCGAAACGATCTGTTTTGGCGCTTTCTGAAGTTTCTGCCAGAATCAGCCTGACATTCATCCTGCTTCTTTCCTCTAGCCTCTTGTTTATACTCTCTTTGACCATCCTTCAGCAATTGTTTAATTCTTATTAAGGCCACTAGGAGTTCTATAAAACTACCCAAATTAGAAATGGCTAGCCTCGTTCTATTCTCCATATTCAAACCGTCCTCAAACTGTCTACATTTTTCTTCCTCAATTGGGATCAATGTAGTTGCATACCCCATTAACTCATTGAATCTTATTTCATACTCTGCCATTGTGAGCCTGCCTTACTTCTGATCCAAAAATTCTTTCATCATCTGATCCATGTAAATCTTTGGCATATAATTCTCTCGGAATACCCTCAGAGAATCTTACCAGGTCAAATTACAAGGTCGAGTGGTACTATCCGGAATAGTCTTCCACCACTGGTATGCTGGACCTTGCAATAGTGAGACCACATAATCAAATCTTTCATCTGCCGCATAATCCATCTGGTCAAACACTCTTTCAGTTCTCTCTAACCACCCTTCTGCCTCTGCAGGGTCTATACTTTCGTAAAAGTCCACAGCCCTTTCCTTTCTGAATTTATCTTATCTTCTTTCTCGCCTTTCCAGAATTCTCAGAGGCATTTGAGCAAACTCAAGTACAGGAGACTCTATATTGGCTCCTACAAACTCCATGTCAGCTGACTGATCTCCTATAGTAGGTGACCTATAACAAACAAAAGTTGTGATCACTAGCTGAATCTCTCTCTATTAATCATATTGTGTCCCTAAAGATGCCAAACCATACTCTAATACCAAAAATGCAACATCCCACTACCATAAGGTATAAACCCGAACATCCAAGGACATTCAAATATATATCCTATAATAATGGTATGTTAGAGCAAAAACAAATACAACTTACACATGGCATCAACTAATGTAATTAAAATTCATCAATTTTTAAAACCATTCCTTGCATTCATAGACAAAAGATTACATTGTATTTTACAATCCTTATACAAGTTCTAGACAAGAAAATACACAAAACAAAATTATAACTCTTCTGATGTCACCTGACAGACTTCTGAGCCATAACTTAGTCCAAAATGTTCCTTTAATCCAGTCTAAGGAACTAGGTCTCCTGTCTCGTACCTGAAAAGCTACGTTGTAATTTTTATGAGTTTTATGAACTCAAAGAGTGAACCATCATTGATGATTTCACCCAAGACAGATACACAAAAATCACATATTTCATAAATATTCATTCAGAACATGTATATTCCAAATACTCACATTAGCATGGCACATCATGTAATCATTGCGAATCAGAACAGATATATACAAATACAGATGCATATGAGACTCCAGATTCATTATTATTGTTGTGACCGAGTGCCTTTCATATACGGATACAAATACTGGCCTATTAGGCTCAGTCAGAATAGAAATTACGGAGCAAAACTCTACGTACAGAACACTGAGCTGAAAGCTCTGTCAAAATGGCTACTCTGATCACAATGCCTTTATCTGAGCATGCATTTTATGAAATGCGTCAAATACAAAATATGTCATGTATAACAGTCACATATGATGCACAGTCAGAATTTCATAGTCATCGAACCTAAGTCCGACATTCAACTTTCGTTGAGAATACAAATATCATTCAGGATTTTCAATGAAATCATAACACTTCCAATACATTACCAAGTATTAAACTCCTCGGACTTTAAGTCAGGTATTCATAAACAAATCACAAACAGTTAATGTTTGGAAGTTAAACATATTCAATCAGTCCTAAGAAAATTCATCTAGGATGACTCAAGTACGCTCCAATATGCTATTGCTTGGATAGTCCAGCAATGTCTAACTGGGATCCATTGTGCTCCTCTATATCATACAAAACACATTGATATATATCACACTTTTGCACAATTGTATAAGTATTCCTTTATGCACATCTATGTATAAAAAATATGCACAATGCATGTTCAATGACAATCCTGGGTATCTTATTGTGATTCTTTTCACCAGATCATTCATATATAAAAACTCTCATAATTATCATTTCTACTTAGGTTTGGACCACAATAAAACAATGTGAAACTAATTTCGTAACCTAATTGATCAATTCAGATTTTTCTAACAATATCTTTCCGATTAACTTTGCATGATCATTCTGATAAGGTATATGACACAATTAGGCAATACTTCCTTCTATAAAATTGTTCTCCAATGTCCTATGTTTCTACTAACACCAAGATCATACAATTTGATTCAGTATTCCAAAAGTTATCCTCAATTTACTTTGGATTGTTCTTGGTACTATAACTGTACCCTATATTTAACTTCAAGTCAAATTATGCACTTCTTAGAGACATAATTAAAATATGATCTCTTCAGGCAATTTGTATCCACATGTCTCTAGTTCAATTTAAATTTAGAATAATTTTATTTACATACCTAATGATGAAAGTATAGTCAAAAATACTGAAGTATGTTCAGTGAAATCATCCCAGTTATCATATTCCAGTACTCCTCAACATATTCATCTTAATTCAACAATAAATCCGTTTCAGATGGCTATAAGTTTTGGTGGAGATGAAGAAAAATGTGTTAAGAGTCTATTGGTTTAAGAATTGTTAATGAGCATTTTGTATTAATTTTTGATACATAATTTGCTAAACTCTTGTCCATTTAATGTTTAAATTGTATTAATTAAGAGTTATTTGTTTTTATTTTAGGCACATTTGATTTGGAACATCTAATACCATAAATTAAGAAAAAAAACTTTCAAAGGAGATTGGGTAAAAAAACGTTAACGTTTTAGCCACCTAAAATGTTAATGTTTTGGAAGACAAAGAATGGAGGTTTTTGCATGAATGATTAGTTAAAAAAGAGTAGCGACAGATAAAAGAGAGGATGAGATCATGGACTTTCAATACATAAGAGACAAAAAAACGATGGTTGCGGCAAGAGAGTTGAAAAATAGGATAGTTAGGTGTGAATGAGGGCTGAAATTTATTCAATACGGTGAGACAAAAAGAGAAAGGAACTGGCGGCAACATAGAGAAAAAACGAAGAAGTGAGGTGTGTGAATGGTGGACAAACTAAGAAACATTAATTGGTCACTTCAGCTACAGTGGGTTTAGCATGGTTTGAAAACAGTCGACTGGCGGCTTGTGAGGGCTGTGTTGTTTCTAGCATGGGTTAGCTAGGTGTGTGTTTTTGGTGAGAGAAGAATAACACTACATAGGTGCTGGCTGGGACAAAAGAGAGGACTCACCAATCAATTTACATTCATCATCCACACATCAACAACGGAAAAAGAACACTGAATAGGAAAAAAAGACGGCATTTGAGGATTGAAAAAGCTGGTGGCGTGGACATGGAATAGGGATTGGCTCCATCACTTACGCTACTCCATCACACACATATACTCTACACTTACAACGAAGCAGTGGTGGTGGGGAGTAAGATGAGGGATGTAAGTGTTGAGTAGCAGCTGGCAGCCCGGAAGAGAGCAATGAAAACAGCCCCACTCTAACACACACGCACACCACTCATAAATACTCTCCACTCACGTTACAGACCACCCATTAAACATACACTCTAAACTCACATACGTGAGCTAAACAACATACACGTTAACTTGAGATTACTCACGCAAAAGTCTACCCAAAAAACACTCTCCACTCACACAACATTGGGCATGGATTAAAAACACGTTGCAGCTGTTGCCAGGAAAGAACATTTTGGCTAGAGAACATTAGATCTGAAGAGTTAAAACACGTAGAAACTGGAGAGTTAAAGGAAAATACGTTAGCTGGTTGCAAGATGACGTGAGCAACTATGGCAAGGGGTGAACAACAAAGCAGCAGGTGGAGAGAGGAGAGGATGAAGACAGTTGTTGAAACAAAAGGATTATGCATGGCTTGAGGAAAAACACGTTGAAGAATCCACATTGAAGCAGCATGGGTGAATGAAAGTTGAAGCAGCTAGTGGCACTCACACATGAAGCAGTTGGTGGCATGAAAGAAGAAGGCAGCAGCTGGTGGTGTAACGCGGAGCTAGTGGCAAAAAACATTGGCAGCTTGAGGTTTAGACAAAAACGTGAAGAAGCTGGTGGAGATTAAACTTGTTGAAGCTAGTGGCACGAGAAAATACAGCTGCGAAAAAGGGAGTGTTTTTAATTTATTTTATTTTTTAATTCCTCATTTATTTTAATTATGTGGATTTAATCAATGCAAACATATATTATGACCATGATTTATGTGACATTGATGAATATGTGTGAGTAAGTTTTTCTTTTCGGTTAAGGTTAAGATTAATATTGGATTAGGATAATTTTTGTGGTATTAATTTTTGCTTGATTGAATGCATATTTAGCCCTAATTTAGCTTGATCACCTAGATTAAGGCCTTAGATGACTGAATACCATAACCAATGGGATTTAATTTGTCGGAAAATTAATCAAGTGACATACTTGAGACTAAAGAGTAGACCAACCTTAGGATCTTGTGTGAGGATACCTAGGATTAACGAACTTAATTTAGGCTTCTTGTCTTGAATGCCTTTTATTCCGAATTATCTATGAACCAAGTCGGTGACTTGGATTTAAAAGAGAAGGGAACATCCGTGAACATTGGGTTCGACTTACTTAAGTGAAGTAATTCCTATATCAATCCACCGTTACAATTTTTAGTGTCCAATCTAGTTGAATCTAATAACTTAACCGATTTTTGTCATTTGATTAAATCTAGTCGTTTTAATTCATAACTTGCATTTTGCATATTTCCTTGATTTGCTTACTTTAACCTTGGGTACGATATCCGTTTCTTACCATTTTATATTACTTGTTGACAGGGTGCGCTTGCCTCTAATTGGTCTAGATAGAATTTAATTGTTTTCTTTAGACACATTTTGTCTAAACCTCAAGCTGCCAACATTTTTTGCCACCAGCTGCTATCTTCTTCTTTCATGCCACCAGCTGCTTAATGTGTGAGTGCCACCAGCTGCTTTAACTCTCATTCACCCACGCTGCTTCAACGTGGATTCTTCAACATGTTTTTCCTCAAGCCATGCATAATACTAAAAAAACAATAAAACAAAAAAAGAGAAGAAAAGAAAAGAAAAGAAAGGATTAGATTAAACAGTAGCATTGGATAGTGATGAGTAGTTGTATTCCCGTGTTTTTGTTTGCACATTTTGGAATTTCTTTTTTATTGTCCCATGTCACTTAGTACTTTGTGAATGCTTGTGAGTAACTTTTTCCCTTTTTAGTTTACCTTAACCTAAGCCCCATCACAACTCTTAGTAAAAGCCCTTTTGATCCATGATGGCATGTACTCTATGTAGTGGAAAATAGGTGAATTTGCAAGCCTATGGTAGTGTAATCTCTTAGAGGACGTTTTGAGCGAAACACAACTCTTATACACTTGAGCGACATAAGTGAATATCGTGAGGAAAATTCATTTTAATTTTGTGCTTGCTTTTGATCAAAGATATCTACCTTTGATTTTGTTTATGTGCATTGAAGAAAATATTATGATATGTGTTTGTAGCTTGATACTCGAGTTTGCCGAATTTTTAAGGGATTGCAAACACTTGATTTTTCTTGAAAATAAAATAACAGAATATTTTGGTTATGACCTAAGTTGCTTGAGGATAAGCAACAATTTAAGTGTGGGGTTGTTGTTAATAGACATTTTTGTATTAATTTTTTATACATAATACGCTAAACTATTGTCCATTTAATATTTAAATTGCACTAATTAAAAGTTATTTGTTTTAATTTTAGGGACATACTGAATTTGAAAGGTGGCATTGGTTGCAAGAGTTTTTTAGAATGAACAGAAAAATGGACTACAAGTTAAATTGTCACAAGTCAACTACAACAAAAAGGAGGTAATCTGCGTCAATTTTGGTGGTTTAGGCATGAGCTATGCGGAAAGAATAGAAGAAAACAAAAAGCAAAAAAGGTTTTGAGGCGTGAATTAAGCAGCAACAAGTGGCGTGAAAAAGAAAAAAAAAGTGCTAGAGGCATGCACAGAGAGGGACGAAGAATGAGTTTTGCGTGGGACCTGAAAATTGATTATATAGAGAGAAACCAAAGCAGTGGCGGCGTAGAGATAAGAGAGCAACGTGAGTGTGTTTATTTGACAAAAAAAACAGATAGCTGGAAAATGTTGAAAAGGCTGCACAAAAAGTGAAAAAGGCGTGAAGTTAGTGAAAAGATGGAATAAAAAAAGGCGTGAAGTTAGTGAGCTCCTCCATGAATTACGTTACAAAACTTAGATCGAGAAAAACATACACTCTTTATTTCACAAAGGAGCAGCTGTTAGAGACAAGGGGAGGAGAGCAACTCAATGTACGCACCAACTCTACACAAATGTCACACATACTAAGAAGACACGTTGTAGCTGGTTTGGTCGGATAAACAAAAAAATAACTTTGAAGATTAGTAGCTTATGAAGAACGTTCTGAGCTGGAGAAATAATTTGAGCTGGTGGTGACAAATGACGCTAGCGGCTGGTGGTGTGAAGATATCCAAGCAGCTGGTGGAGATATAAAAATAAAGGAGGAGGACAGGTGGAAGCCATTCACGTTAAACCTTCATTCACCTCTCCACCAAGTGACAGGTGGGATTTTAAGAAGACGTTGGATACAAAAATAAGAAAGGAGGAGAACAAAGTGAACCAGCTGGTGGCGTGGAGCTGTAGCAAGAGGAAGAAAACGTGAGCCTTTTGGAGATTAAAGATGTTAGCAGCTGGAGGAGTTAAAAGCATGTAGCAGCTGGAGAGTTGGACAACGTGAGCTTGGTGAAGAGGAGGACACGTAGCTGCTGGTGAAGAGAGACAATCTTACAGCTGGGGTTTTTTTTAAAAAAAATACTCCACTCACGTTGACGAAGCAGTTGGACGCATGACCAAGTTGAGCTGAAGGAGAAGACACACGTTGAAGCTTGTTTGGCCAAAAAAAAGAAAACAACGTTGAAGCAGCTGGTGGCTAATACAATATTCCTGAAGCTAGAGGCGCGAGAAAATACAGCTGCAGAAAAAGAAGGGGCGTTTTTTAATTTTTCTTTATTCCTTATTTATTTCAATTGTGTGGATTTAATCAATGCAAACATATATTATGACTATGATTTATGTTACATGTGTGAGTAAGCTTTTCTTTTCGGTTAAGGTTATGATTGATATTGGATTAGGATAATTTTTGTGGTATTGATTTTTGCTTGTTTGAATATATATTTAGTCTTAATTTAGCTTGATCACCTAGATTAAGACCTTAGATGATTGAATGCCACAACCAATAGGATTTAATTTGTCGGAAAATTAATCAAGCAACATACTTGAGACTAAAAAGTAGACCAACCTTAGGATCTTGTGTGAGGATACCTAAGATTAACGAACTTAATTTTAGGCTTCTTTTATTTAACGTCTTTTATTCCGAATTATCTATGAATCAAGTGGGTAACTCGGATTTTAAAAGAGAAAGGGAACATCCATGAACATTGGGTTCGGCTTACTTAAGTGAAGTAATTCCTAGATCGATCCACCGTTATAATTTTTAGTATCCAATCCAACTAAAATCTAATACCTTAACCGATTTCTGTCATTTGATTAAATCTAGTCGTTTTAATTCATACCTTGCATTTTTCATATTTTCTTGATTTGCTTACTTTATTTTATTTTATTTTCAAATCAATCAATTCTTGATCGTCTGAGTAATTTTTCATCATTTAATTTAATTGTCTTACGTGTTGGAAATTTTCCCTTGGGTACGATATCCGGTTCTTACCGATTTATATTACTTGTCGACGGGGTGCGCTTGCCTATAATTGGTCCAGATAGAATTTAATTTATATTGTTCTGTTTAGACCGCAACAAAATGTGACATTAATTAAACATGTCTAAGTTACAATAACAAAAAAATTACATGATTATTGCTATGATATTTATTATTTACATTATGAACCTTTAAGGTTGTTGATCCTCTGCACTCTTCTTCAAGTGTTTTCTTTTTCTGCTTCTTGATTTTAGACATCGAAAAGTTGATCACGAGCGTTAACATCCTTTGAGGAAGTGTTGATTCTCCCCTTTTTGGGCGTAACTAGTAGCTTATTCTCGTGAGCTCATTCCAGGTTGCCTGACGTTTACCTACGCCTAATTCTTTACTAGCACTCAAGTTTTTGAAAGTTTTGGTTTGGGTTTTTGCATGATGACGAGTTGTAGGCTTGAGTATGTGCAATTTTTTGTGTGCTTTTCTGTGTGCTTTTACTTTTGAGGTTTTTTTGTGCCTTTTCTTTTGAGATTTTTTTTTGCTTGCTCCAGATTTGTATTGCATTTTTGTGTCCAAAGAATGTTCCTTTTGTGGGATTTTCCTATTTGATTTACTTTGTTTCAATCACCTGATGCTTTATTTGGGTGGGTTTGCTTGGTTATTTAGAAAGCTAAAGGTTATATATCTGGGTATATATTGTATGGCCTTCCTCTTCCATTTGTTGCTTTGCACAGTGAGATTATTATAGGTTTTGGATTTGGGTTGTTGGTTCCTATTGAGTTTTGTTTTTTTTTCTAACTGTTGCACTCTTTTGTTTTAGGAAAGGAAAATTATAATCTTCATCAGGCCTGTGAAGGTCACCTTTCAGTTCTCTTCTTGAATCTTTAGCTTTCACTCAATAGGTTAAGCCATGGGGTGAATGACCTCCTCTGTCTCTTTCTCTCTAAGTTTTTACCTTTAGCAATCACCGACATATCAGTGTTCCTTCCGTACACACATACTGCCTTGGATTATTTTTTCTCCTAACAGACAGTTCTTTAGTATTTCAAGCTACGTGAAGTCACAGATGGGGATTTATTTTTTGTGTCATAGGAAGTTGACAATGCCTAGTATTTTAGACTATCGTTTTCCTTCACATATTTTCTTGTAGGTGGTGAGGTGTAGTTTTCCAAGATCTACAACTGAGCTCGTCTCTGATTCTAGTCCTAGCTGTCCGTATTAAGTTCTTGGTTTATAAAGGCTCTGGTCGTGGTATCTCTATCACTGTCTAGTTGTTTCATCTTTATTGCTACGTACGTTCTGACTATTGCTTTTAATTCTTGAAAGCATCTTTATTATGACTGTTGGCAAGTTTTGATCTGTATGTGATTCCCCTAATGTGTGCATCTTGTTGACAAGCTGCGCATCCCTTGTGATCAGCAATTAGTGCTTTTATTATTTTATTATTATTAATTTTCTGATTATTCTCATTATTTGTATTATTATTACTTCTCTTTTGTTAGTCATTTTTGTCATTTAGTGGCGATCATTGTAGAAATTAAGCTTCCAAGGTTGTGTTTGTCTAGTAGGATAATCTTCTTCTTTGGCTACCTGTATTGGGGGATTTGGGTTCTACTTTTATTACTCTAGCTTAGTACCGGTCTCTTTTTCAAATTCCTATACTTATATTGCCTACTTCCTTTATTTATTTTTAGTTTTGCTAGTTTTGTTCCCTAGTGGTCTATTAGCCGAGCCTAGTGGATTAATAATTTTTTTTACTCTTATATCCCCTTACTAAGGATATTATTCTCTCTAGACTTTTTTTTTAATTTGAAAGACTCTAGGGACTTTTGGGAATAGTCTCTTTAGACTTGTGGGGGGCACTAAGTTAGGAGGGATGGTTCTGCATATCCTGTATAGAACACGGGCTAGCCTATCAGTGCATTCCCTATATAAGAATAAAAAAGATGATGATAGAGTACGGATAGGTTCTTAGAACATTGAGACCCTTACGGGGAAATCTTTAAAATTAGTGGAGATTTTAGACAAGTATAAGATACATAGAGTGTGCATCTAGGAGACAAAGTGGAAGGGGGCTAAACTGAAGGAGATCAATGGGTTTAATTATGGTACTCAGGGGCGTTCAAGAAGACAAAAGGGGCTAGGTATCTTAGTTGTCAAGGAACTTATAAATCAGGTGGTGGAGATCAAAAGGCCAAATGATATGATTAGGGTTGCTAAGATTGTTGTTAGCAATGATGTTCTCAATGTGGTGTGTGTATATGCACCTCAAGCAGGCTTGGAAAAGCAATAAAAATGACAATTCTGGAAGGAGCTAAATTAAGTGATTCAACAGGTCCATACTAGTGAGCAAGATATCTTAGGAGGAGATTTTAATGGTCATATAGGGGCAGTTTTGGACAGATATCTATAGACTTATAGGGTTTTGGGTATGATGCTAGGAATGATAATGGGATTGCTATATTGGACATGGCGATAGTGTTTGAGTTAGTGATAGCAAATTCTTTATTCAAGAAGAACGAGGAGCACCTGGTGACTTTTAAGAGTAGCACCACCAAGACTTAAATTGATTATTTCCTTATAAGGCGAAGCGATCGATCTAGGTGTAAGGATTGTAAAGTGATTCTAGAAGCATGTTTAGAAACTCAACATAGAATGTTAGTTTTAGATCTGGAATTTAAGGGATGGAGGAAGAAGCAAATTACTAGGAGGTGTATTAAAATTAGATTGTGGAATCTGAAAGGGGATATGGTGGAACAATGTAAGGATAGAATAAGAAATGGAGCGAAATGGACATTGAGAGGGGATGCTAATCAGAAGTGGTAGGGAGTAGCAACTTTGGTACGAGATACTGGTATAAAAATCTTGGGAGTTTCTAAAGGGTCCAGGGGTAGTAGGATGAAATCTTGACAGTGATCTGAAGATGTCCGAGGAAAGATGAACGTTAAAAAGTGAGAATACAAAGATTTATTGGAAAGTCCAATAGAGGCAGAGAGAGAAGTTAATAGAGAATAGTACAAACTAGCAAAGAAAGAGGCAAAGAAGATAGTTTTAGTGGCTAAAGGTGAAGCTTACGAGAATTTGTATAGGAGATTGGATACAAACAACGGAGAAAAGGAAATTTTTAAGTTGGCAGGAGTTAGGGCATGAAAGATGAGTGACTTCCATCAAGTTTGTTGTCTAAGAGATGATGCAGGGAAGGTGCTCATGGAGGCAAATTCCATAAAGAGTAGATGGCAGAGGTACTTTTATGGCCTTTATAATGAAGGCATAATAGATAACATATCTTTAGGTGACCTCAACAATTCTGGGATTTTTTGTAACTGGTCTCGGTGTGAATGGATCACAAGGAAAAAAATCAAAAAAGTTTTGAGGGAGATTAAGAGCGAAAGGGCATTAGGGACGGATGAGATACCCATAAAGGTATGAAAGAGAATAGGCGTCGAAGGTCTTGATTGGTTAGTCAAGCTTTTTAACGTGATCTTTGAGTTCGCCATAATGCTGGATGAATAGAGAATGAGTAGGTTAATTCCTTTATAAAAGGCCAAAGGGGACATCCAGAATTGTCACAACTATAGAGGCATACATCTACTTAGTCACACCATGAAGTTGTAGGAGAAGGTAATTGAGAAGAGAGTAAAAAATGTGGTTTCTATATTGGTCAACTAATTTCGCTTTATGATACAAAAACCCCAAGAAAACAATGATCTTGAAACCCCCTAATCCTATTGAATCAAAACCCCAATCTTTCTATTCTCAGAACATGCTAGTTTAAACCCTAATTATACGAAATTGAGACCCAAACTCAAAGAAAACAGAAGAATTGAACACGCCACAAGCGATTATCTTGATAAGTGATGCAATCCTTGAAGTAACAACAAGAAGAACACGCTTCTCTTGAAAAGAATATTTCTCAATTTCGTTAATCAACTTAATCTGATGTTTACAAGGATAAAATAAGGTATTTATGCCTTTGTCCACGTCCTAACCCTAAAAGGAATAGGTTACACGACCCTTTAATGCTAAAACAAGCCTAATCCTAACTAGTTTAGGAGTTTATAGCCCAATAATGCAATCTAATCCTAATCCACTTAAGATTGGGCTAAACTAACTTAAATAAGACCAAAATAACTTAAATAAACCTAAGGGGGTGAGTGGGCCTAATGGAGCACTCTACTTAGGCCCACACGCTTGGTTGTCCAAAACTAGCTTAAAATAAACTAAGGCAAGTGACTTTTAATGAGTGGACAGGCTTACAAATAAATATCCAGCCCATAACAAGTCTTTTGTAAGTAATCTTAGATGGTCATACCTTACTCTGTTCTGCTTGTTGAAATTGATTTATACTGATTGTGTTATGAATTCCAGACAATGATTATCCGAGGCGTTTGATACATTCATTGGAAGTGCTACTTATATGTGAATATGATTGACTACTTGCTTTGCACATAAAATGTCTTAAATGACTTTATTTTGCTTTAAAAATATTGAGTCCTAGTTGTGGGTAAATAGGCATGCCTAGAAGGGTTTGCAACTGCTTCTGTGACACTTCGGTGTCTTCTGTTATTGACACTTCGATGTCTTCTGTTATTAATACGTAAGTCTCTTCTGTGATATGATACCAATTATGGTATCTTCTGTATAAGTCCCGTTACCCACTTCTATTCACGGATTAGCAGTGATTTGATTGTGTATTCTGATATATTTTGAATTTTGAAATAAACAAAATGATGTTTTGAACTGAAGGGATTGCGCCTTCTTTGATACTCAGTTATGTTAACTATGCAACTATTTTAAAATTTAATATCTGCTTGTGCTATAACTTGATTTTGTATGATTAATTGTCAAATTATGCATAGTTTAGTTATTAATCACTAAGCTATATGCTTAGCATGGTGGATTTGCCCCGTGTAAGTTCTGAGCAACGTTTATAAAGACTGGAGCAAGATAACCGTAATAGCCAATGAAGTCTGAGTGTTGTTTTGAAAATAATGTTGAATTTTTGGTTTGAATTTTGGGCTTGTATCTGATATGTATATGTGAATTTATTTGTAAGTTTGAAACAACGATACTTCAGTTTGGTTTGGGTTTTTCAGCGAGTTTATTTTAAGTACTATGAAATTTAATGTATGTTTGCCTGAATTGTTTACTGGAAGTTTTCATATGCTTTGATTTGTTGTACTATTTTGTGTGGCATTCATATATCCTTCTAGGGGGTATGTGGGTGTTACACATCAACAATAGGAAAATACCTAACATCCCCTTTATTTTCTAGCATTAAGTTAATGCAATGTGTAGCATAAGGAGTCCAAAAAAAAAGAATTATACTTACTTTGTAATCTTCTTCTCATTGCTTTATAAGTGGAATCATTGTCAATAATGAAATAAACAAAATTTTCTAACCCTACTTTATTCACAAATTCATCGAATATTTCAAATAAAGTATCAATTTTCATAACAAGGCCAGATGCATCAATATACTTTTAAAAAATTGAGCCCTTTACAGAATAAACCAAAAAACTAATAATAGGCTCATGTCACCTATTTGTCCAATCATCACATATGATTGAAAATAAGTAGCCCAATCCCTCTTTCTTTCTTCCGAATAACTTTTAATTTCATAAACTAAGAGCTTAAAAGTTTACCTCTGTAGTCATCAATAGAAGGAGCTTTGTATCCCTGATCGTAAAAGGTTATAGCATCCATGATAGGTGCTTAATTTGTTGTGAAATTATTTCATAACACTTAGCGATTATTGACATGAAATTGCTTAAGATACTCACTTTAACTCATATGTGATTTTAGGCACAATTCGGAAGCAAAGAAGTTAAATTGAGTCGAAAGTACAATAATTGGGCTATTTTTTCGAAGAATAAGTTTCACTTGTCTTCATGGAGCAAGAAGAAGAAAATTAAAAGATAAGAAAAAAATAAAACACAAGGAAGAAGAAAAGTTGCACAGGTGGACCAAAAACATGCAAACAACATAGGACCTTAATGCAATATGCTAGGCCAAAATGACATGCAGCAGGCTGGAAGCGTGAAGAAAATGGCAACAAGTGGATGAAAGATGAGAAAAACGCAGTGCACAAGGAGGTGCAGTGCAGGAAGCCAAGCAAGAGCAACGCATGCTAAAACGCAGTCAACGCCAATTGAAACGCAAATGCATAACGTCCAGAAGCAGCAGAAAATGATGACGCAACATGTAAGGCTTAGCAGCTAGCTAGGATAAAACGTTAGCGCAGCGATAGTGAATAAGACGTGAACGGTGAATTGGACCAAAAAGTTTATTTATCACATCAGTGAATAGTGAGGAGAGAACAGTGACTAGCGTGAAATAGATGGCTTGCAAGGCGGAAACAAAAGCTTGTGACGGAAACAAAAGGAGGCACTGCTAGGGGATCTTCGGTAGGGTTATTAATGGGGGCGCTAAAGTATTTTTCTGTGAGAGACCCATGGAGGGCTAGACATCCTGACGTCGATTCGGAGGTGACATCGACGCTGATGACCCGAGTTCAGCATTTCTTTCATATTTTTGTTGATTCTTTCTCTCCTATTGAATTGATTGTGTTATCCTATGTTAATTGATTTGGGCTATGTATGGATAATCGGATTTTTGTTATTATTCAGTTATTTATGTATGAACTCATTGGGTAGTGAAGGATGATTTTAATGCGTTCATTAAATCGTTTATTTGCAAACTCATTGCTAGAATTTTGATATAATTCGTAATTGTTATGTTGAAATTCATATGTAGTGACTAATGATTCGTAATCAATTGGGATAACATAACTTAAGTTAAATGACACATCGTATGTGGTTGTTGTCTTGATTAATCGATTTTCCTAATTCATAATGCTACTACCTAATTAAATCTAGAGATTGTATCCTAAGTTATTTGGTGGTTAAGTTTTATTAATGATCGTATCTTGATTAAACAAAACCTAAGGGAAAACTCGGATTAATTATTAATCTACATTTAATAGTTGCTAGGAGAGGTTTGAGAACAATAAATCCATAAAATTTGCTTAATTAGGGTGTAAATCGAGATTGAATAAAAGAATCAGTCCCTTACCGAATTCTCCACTTTTATCATTTTTCACATGTTTTCTTTAATTTGTTTTCATTAGGTTAGTTTTATTTTATTTTCTTATTCCAAAATCCAAAACCCCCTAAATCTAAACACTAATTAATTTCATTTCATAAACTTTACACACACTCTCTGTAGGATCGACCTAGAGTCACCACTGCTATAAATTAGTCTAGTTATTTTATTTTGACAAGCGTGTCAATTTTGACGCCGTTGCTGGGGAGTGTGGTGTTTTAGTTTTTATTTGTGATTTTAATTGGTGTTTTGTATATATTTGTTTGGAATTGATTTCTTTTTAGTTATTTCGTGATCTTTTCATTTTTTTGTTTCGTGTTTGTGAATTTTTTTTTCGATATGGACAGAAGTAATTTCTTTTATAACTCATATTCTCAATCCTATAATAATGTTTAGACTGATTAACCTAAGTTTTGTTATGGATGGGATAATCATCAAAATTACTTCCATGATAATTTGCATGACGCACAGCAATTGTCATACAGGGTAGAAGCTTCCTATCACGACTTCGGTCTATCTTTGGAAGAGTTGATTAATTTTGTGAATGCTAATACTTTGCAATTGCAGAAGAATACTTTACAATTTTGACAAGATGGAGGGCAATTTCTATAAAATATATGGTCTAGCGCCCAAGATTCGAAGAGCCAACACGACTCAGGTACATCTTTAGAAGAAATGCTTAATATTATGGCTGCTAACAATCTTCAAATTCAACAGAATATGCAGCAGTTCCATCATAATATGCAACAGCTATCTCAGTAGGACAAGATGCTCTGTAATTCCAGCAAGATGCATTGCCTCGATGGGGAGATATCAATCATTTGGAACTGCAAAGCGGAGAGGAGTAGTCGTATCAACCTGAGATGTACCCAATGGACGTTTGTGCGGAAACTTTACAAAGTGATGAAGAGCTTGAGAATTTTGAGGTCAATCCTCAACGAATTGATTGTGTCAAAGAAGTTGATGAGGAGCTTGAAGTAGAAAAAGATACATCTTTTAGCTTGGAGGTAAAAACTGAGTTCATAATTATTGTTGAGACTGACTCTTTACCTTTACCTAGCAGGTTAGAGGAATTAAATGAAGAAGAAAAAGGCAAAGAGGCGTTCAAAATATTTCTGGAATGTATGAACTCAGTCGAGATTGAGAATCTAAGGATAAGGAAGACGCTGAATGGGGATGATGATTAATTAAGACTTATCTGAAACAACCTCGCGTGGAAGTGGTGCTAACTGTAATATTTGGTGATCATAATTTTGTCACATGAGGAAAGTGTGGAGTCGAGCCAGCGACCCTAAACCAAGGCACTTCTTGAGAGGCAACTCAAGGGAAGTAAATTTCTTTTCTTGACATTTCCACATTTCTTTTTATATGCATGTGTGTTCTTTGTTGGTTTGTTTCTTTCTTGTTTTAAGTTTTCAATCAAAATGAGATAACAAATAAAACAACAAAACAAACATTTTATATTTTATGTTGATTCTAGGACTATATAGTCATGATTAGAGTATGAATTGACTAGAGAATTTTGTAGCAACTTTAGCATGTACTTTTACTCTTGTGATTGGTCGATGTGCATTATCTTTAGAAGAGTAGTGACTAGTGGAAGACAAAGTCAATGAGATTTTGAGTCTTATTTGACTGACACATTCATATCAGTCTCATTGTCTGTTGATAATGTGTGACCTTCATGACCTATACATCCTAATTTTGCCTTGAATGTCTATTCGAGATCACATTTTTATCACATCCATTAACATGGATATGATTAGAAATTCTTTGCTTTTCTGAACTACATTAGCCAAATAGCCTACCCATTATATGATTTTCTCTTGTTAAGCTCCTTTTGAGCCTTATTAGCCCCCCTTTTTGTATCAACCATATTACATAGTTTATACTTAACCAAATGTCTTACCCAAGCCATAAAGCTAGTGGAACATTTGTGATTGTTGAGTTTGTGGATGTACAAAATTCTAAGTGTGGGGGTGTACATATGTGTGAGTTGGTTAATGTTGGGATGTTTTGTTATGTCTTATCTTTGAAATTCCCATATTAATGTAGTTTCTTTTAATGTAAAAACATAAAGGAAAAGAAAGAAAGAAAAGAGAAAATCACAAGAAAAGAAAATGAAAAAGAAAGAAAAAGAAAAAGAGTTTTTTTTTTGGTTTAAATGAATTTATCAAGGAAGAAGTGCGTATAAGTTTGCAAAGTTATTCATAATTAATGCATCTTCCTAGAGTTATAATGAAGGTGTTATTTGAGTATGTTGAATATGAGGTAGATGCTGGCTTGGAAGGTTAGCTCTTTTTTTGTTTCAATGTATTGTCATCAATTGTATGAGTCATTCCTTTAGATTAGTATATTCTTCATATGATTTGTGTGTAAAAGATGAATTGGATTGTGAAATATAAATGTTGCATTCGTCATAGCTGACGGTACCCAATTTTGTATGAATGTTAACTTATGCAGTTGGTGGTATAATTGAGTGTTACATTTGTTTCAATAGCTTTAATGACTTTCATGCTATTTGATCTAAATACATCTCTCTTTACCTTTTCTTACATTACAACCTTGAAAAGTCCTTTGATCCATAATTTTGCATGTGAACATTAAAGGTGGAGAAATGAAATGATGTGCAAAGTTGTAGATTGTCATGATCATGAATAGTGTTGAGTGTACCCGTAGATATATTTCAGTTAAACACATTTTTCGAGTCTACCATTAGGTTGCTCAGCTTTTAAAGGTATTGAATGTTGATTGACCATGAGTAAAAGCTCGGAATGTTGATTTCTTACTATAATTTTTTGAATGTCATTCATCTTTGTTTATGATTATGTATTCTTGGAACATATGAGAAATGAGTAAATGTTTTTGGGTCTTTGAGCTTAATTTTAATGTTTTACCCGAGTACGGCCAAAAGTTAAGTGTGGGGGGACATTGGTAGGTGCTTAATTGATTATTACATAAAAATTAGCGATTATTGACATGAAATTACTTAAGATACTCACTTTTAACTCATGTGATTTTAGGCACAATTCGGAAGCAAAGAAGTTAAAGTGAGTCGAAAGTACGATAATTGGGTTGTTTTTCCGAAGATTAATTTTCACTTGTCTTCATGCAGCAAGAAGAAGAAAATTAAAAAACATGAAAAAATAAAACACAAGGAAAAAGAAAAGTTACACAGGTGGACCAAAAACATGCTAACAACATGGGACTTTCATGCAACATGCTAGGCCAAAACGACATGCAGCAACCTGAAAGCGTGAAGAAAACGGTAATAGGTGGATGAAAGAGGAGCAAAACGCAGCGCAAGAAACCAAGCAAGAGCAGCGCATGCTAAAATGCAGTCCACACCAAATGAAACGCAGACGCACAATGTCTAGGAGCAGCAGAAAACGACGACACAACATGTAAGGCACAACAGCTGGCCAGGAGAAAACCATAGCGCAACGACAAGCGTGAATAAGATGTGAACAATGAATTGGACCAAAAAGTTTATTTGTCACATCAGTGAATAGTGAGGAGAGAACAGTTAGTGGTATGAAATAGAGGGCTTGTAAGGCAGAAACAAGGCGCTGCTAGGGGGTCTTCGGTAGGGTTATTAATGGGGGCTGAAATATTTTTTCGCGAGAGACCCATAGAGGGCTAGACATCCCGACATTGGTTCAGAGATGACATCGATACCGATGACCCGAGTTAAGCATTTCTTTCATATTTTGTTGTTTTTTTCTCTCCTATTGAATTGATTGTGTTATCCTATGTTAATTGATTTGGGTTGTGTATGGATAATCAGAATTTTGTTATTATTCGGTTATTTAATGTATGAACTCATTGGGTATTGTGAAAAGATGATTTTAATGAGTTCATTGAATCGTTTATATGCAAACTCATTGCTAGAATTTTGATATAATTCGTAATTATTATATTGAAGTTCATATGTAGTGACTAATGATTCATAATCATTAGGGATAATATGACCTAGGTTAGATGACACATCGTATATGGTTGTTGCCTTGATTAATTAGTTTTCCTAATTCTTAATGCTATTGCCTAATTAAATCTAGAAATCGTATCCTAGGTTATTCGGTGGTTAGGTTTAATTAACGATCGTATCTTGATTAAACAAAACCTAAGAGAAAACTCGGGTTAATT
>JAOTBA010000004.1:12903857-12918201 GCA_025629845.1 Erythroxylum squamatum | reverse complement strand
TCCATCTTCTTTTCATTTATCTGATCTTTGTTTGTCATCAAAATAATTCAATACGTAAAGTCAATTTTGACTTAACAGGAACCTATTTACCAAAATGTTGAAAGACGTCGTGGTGATAAACTACTCAATCCATTGAACATAAACCTTAGGAAAATCAAAATCTCTCTGTCCATTGAGGATGAATTGCCAATCTATAGAGTCGTAGGGTTTTTGCAAGTCAATTTTTATAGTGCAATTTTTACTAGTCCTCCTTCTATTGCAAGCTTTCAATAACTCCTGAACAATGTCATTAAGGCCCATGTTGCTCCCCAATGTGATTAGGCATTACTAGCCTAAGTCTATCAGCTAAGATCTTTGCAACTATTTTGTAAATTGTGTTATATCAAGCTATGGGCCTATAGTTAATGACTATACTCTGTTTATTTCCTTTAGTGACCGAGGTTATAAAGGTATAATTGAATTCCTTTAACATCTTCCCCTCTCTGAAGAGTTCCTCAATAGTCTACTAGTCGTTTCACCAACCATATTCCATGTCTTATAACATAATAAAGCATTCATATTATCAGGGCCAGGTTCTTTCTGAGGGTTTAAGGACGTAGGACATATGTGAATTTCCTTCTTAGATACAGGTTAGGATATAAATCTTTTCTCCTCTGATGAAATTTGGTCTTTCACTATTTCCTCAAGCAATGTAATTAAAGAAGTGACATTCAAAGGGGAACCAAGGTTCTGGAGTAGAGGCCCACGACTTCCTCAATAATTTTGTTCTAGCCAGCTATTAAGGTACCATTATTCTGAAGGCTGATGATTCTATTTAAAGCCTTCCTTCTTGCTACTCTTCTATGAAAGAATTTTGTGTTCCTATCCCCATCTGTTAACCAGAAGACTCTTGATCTCTGTTTCAACAAGGATATATCATGGTTGAGAGCCTAGGAATACTCTCTTAAGGCTAACCTTTCTTTCTCCCTTATGATAGGGTTAATAGGATCCTGGTAGAGTTTCATTTGTGCTTGAGTTAATATTAACGTAAAAGACTCCAGTGGGACTTTCTGTCTCTAATTATTTTCTTGTTTAATTTTTTAGCTCATTCTTTATGCTCTTCAACTTTCTAGTGTATATATATACTATTTAGTACCATAAACAACCCTCTCTGTATAGCCTCTTCAAATCCCTTAACCTCTCTGAGATGATTATTGAATATGAATGAGATTTTTCTGGGTTCTTTATAATGACACATATGACCAATGATAAGGGAATGATCAGAAAGAATAGAGTTGGGAAATGATACCTTACTTTGAGGGAAACCCTATAACCATTCCAAATTCACCATGCTTCTCTCAAGCTTCTTTCTAAGGTACCATTCACCCTTTTGTTTATTGCTCTATGTCTAGAAGTTATCCTTGTAAGGCAGGTCTAGAAGCTAGGTGTCCCTTAGACATAGCCTCAGGTCTTCAATATAGTTTCTGGTACGTATATTGCCTTCAACCCTATTTAAATCCCTTGTAGCATTAAAGTCACTAATGGTTAACCATGGCTCTTGCATATTGGTTGCTATTTCCCTTAGATTATTTCATAGGGGGATTTGTTGGAAATTTTGGTTAAACCCGTAAATCATGATGATATAACACTCAATATATTCTTGTAAACTCCTTATTTTGATGTGAATCATTTGGTCCATAATTTGAACATTTAGAATATTGAGCTCCTCTGTTTTGTAAAGAATTATGATTCTCCTATTAAGGTGATGACTATAATTATCGATCATCTTCTACTTATTATGCAAAAGATTGAGGAGATTGCATTTGTCCTTTTTTATTTTGGATTCCAAAAAACAAAAAATGCTTGGATTATTCTCCTTCATAAACTCAAAAATACTTTGTTGCTTTGTGGGGGAATTGAGACCCCATACATTCCATGCAACAATCTTCATGTTTCCACAGTTGAAGACCCTCTTCTTTCTACATGATCTTTTTTTATTCGTATAAATTTTGAAGGTTTCCTCCTCCTCCCTTTCTATCTGATAAGATATTTGAGTATGTTCAAGCTGGATAAGAGAGTTGTTATCCTTACTAGTAGTGTGTGAGGGACTGGAGGAATTGCCTTCTTATGCCTTTTGGGCTTCCTGGCTTGACTTCTCCAAAATAGTGTTTTCCACTATAATGTTTTGTTCGAAACTGGTTTCAAGGATCTAATGACTTGATTCTCCATTAGCCTTGAGACTTCCCTCTCCTTCAAGATATAAAAAATCTCCATTTTTGAATATTCTACTATTGAAATTCATAATAGGGATTTCATCAGACAGATCATAAGTAGAGTCAACTGAGATGCAGAATCTAACATAATTTATGCGCTTAACCTCAACCATAACTTGGTCTAAGCATTTAGGTTTCCCTATGTAACTTATTAAATAGCTTAAACCTTTAGTAGTCTAATATTCAAGTGGAATACCTTGTATACCAACCCAGATGGCGATGATTGTAGATTTGATATCCAAGTTTCCATGTCTGAAGGAACAGTGGTTTGTTCCAAATGTGTCAGAGACAATCCTCAACTACCTTTACAACTTAGTCTTTACTAGAAAACTTAAAAATAAAAATATCTTCCTCATTAACAAGTATTTCTACAGGCCTATAATTCCTCCAATTTGCGTTAACCAAAGCCTTCATAGTCAAGAATAAGACCCTCTTATCCAGGAAGAAGACCATCTGTCAACACCCTCTTTTAGAACATTTAAAGGAGGTGTGGTATGTGTTTAAATGTTGATTCATTTTTTCTAATACACTTAGTGATTAATGCCTTAAAAATGCTTAGGATACTCACTTTGAGTCATATTTGATTTTAGGTATAGTTTGGAAGTGAAGGAGTTAAAGTGACCCGAAAGCATATGCGTTAAGTCATCTTCTCGACGTTGACACTCACTTTTCCTTGTAGAATAAGAAGGAGAAGAATTAGAGAAAAGAAGAGAAGACTTGGTGAAGGTTGGAGGAAGAACCCATTGCCACGATAGAAGAATGGTGGAGTGCCACGATCGTGAAAGATGCTTGTCACACAAGACACAATCGTGACAGAAGCTTGTCATATAGGCCACGATCGTGGCCTACGCATCGACAGCTCGGGGACTACTTCCAAACTTAACTTATTGAGGGTTATTTCAGACATTTTGGCTCAGGGATAAAGATTTGCATTCCTCTTCATTTCTTTTCGGTTTTTGATGGAGACAGAAGCTTTCTTTAAGGATTCTTAGAGATTGAAGAAGGGAATGAAAGGCTAAACCGCTCAACATCTATTCAAAGGGGCAATTGAGGCTGAGGAGCACATTAAACATATCATTATTATGTATTGTTTTCTTTCCCTCTTTTTGGATTGTTTACGTTATTTTGTATGGATTGTATGAGAATGATTTTAATGCTCTATTGAATCATTTTTTATGGAACCCATAGCTAGAACTTGAATACGATACGTAATAGTCTTATTGAAGGTCATATATGGCAAATAACAGTATTAAATCGTTAAGGATAATGTAGCATAAGTTAAATAATTCAAGCTTGTGTGATTGTTGCTTTGATTGGTCGCTTTTCTCACTTGTAATGTGGCTGTTCGGATAAACTTAAAGAGCTTGTTCTAGGCTTCCCAATAGTTAGGGTTAATTAACAGGCTCTTCTTGATTAACTACAACCTAAGGAAAAATTGAGATTAACAGAGCTTGTTGTTAATTCACGATCAATAGTCTTAAGAGAGGTATAAAGGTGAAAATTCAATGACATATGCAAAATTATGCTTAGGCCGAAATTAAACCAAAGAACCGAATTTCAACTTATTCATCAACTTTATCACTTTACTGCTATTTAATTTGACTTGTTTTTATAGGTTTAATTTTACTTTGGTTTCTAATTTTCTTCAAACAAAAAAACTCTTTGGTTTACTTATACATATAATTTAGGAAAGTAACTGGAATTAATCTCTATGGGATCGACCTGGACTTACCGTTATTTATAATTTTAGTCTAGTTTTTTGGTAGCATTACGACGAGCGATCAAGGTGCTACTACATGTTGTTCTTAGGATGAAGATGGTGGTGAATAGAACAGTTTTGAGTTAGATTTTGATTCCCCCACCACTTGAGTCCGTATACATCTAGTCATAGAGGGTTGTGATTATAAGATTAACTCATTTGGTTCAACGTTTTCAAGTGGCAGTGGATCAACTGAGGCAGACTTGGAACAAGGCTTTGGGGGAAGGGGTTGGAAAATCATCTTCAGTACACTACCTAAGGTCTGTTGCAATTGTGTATGGGAAGCACAGTCAAGCTGCTGATTCAAAGTTCAGAAACCACAAGTTCTGAAAATAGAAACTGTCCTTTCCTATGGAAATACCTGATAAGTGTGAATTGCATTATGTTTTAAGGCTTAATTCTACATGTATTTAATTGTTAATTCAATCGTTTAGTATGCGTTTAGGTTAGAATTGTGTTTATTTGTTAGTTATTTATGTTTAAGTGTTTTTATAGGTTAGTACAAGTCTTTGAGCTTAATTATTATATTTTTGAGGTACCTTGATGTGTTTGTTAGTGTTTCAGGGTCAACATTGAAGAATGGAGAAGTTTCAGAGACACTCGGGCTGAAACAATGACTCACAATCATGGTACAACAAGTTTCTATCGTGACAGAAGCACTGGAGTTAGCCCACGATCATGGCCTATATGGCACGATCATGACAAAAACCCATGGTACAACCCAGGATTGTGGCTTGACTACCACGATCGTGACAAAAGGCTCATATATGGCCCACAGTCGTGGCCTGTGTTGAGCAAACACTCAAAAACGTCAAGTTTTGAGGGAGTTTCTGGACCTTTCAAATCCCAAAAAAGCCCTAAGGCTACCCAGAACACAAAAGGTATATAAAGAATAAGACAAAGAAGATGAGGGGCTTTTGCATCAGCCACTTTTGGAGAGAAACCCTAGAGAGAATTGTTGAGAGATTGAGAAAGAGAAGAAGGAAGAGAGAAGTGGAGAAGAAGCCAACATCATCATACTTCCCAGATCAAAAGTTTCCGACGTTGCTACCTTCCTTCTCCGTTCAGAATCGTATTTCTTGTTATTTTCCATTTTTATTATTGTATAGAATTGGAAATAACAGTTTGATGATATGATTGTGAATGTTACGATGTTCTATACTTACCTTCGGGTTTTTTTTAATCTTTGAATTAATAAGATCTTATTGTTTTATGTTTATTGGAATTATTGTGATTGATTTCTTTGATTACATAATTCAGTAATACACTAAGAGGGTGAATTGAATGAAAAATAATTAAATTGGGCTAATGAGAGTTAGTGGATTTAATAAGAACGAGAAATTAATCAAATCGGTAATTGTGTGAAGAGAGATCTCGGATAGGTTCTCGATAGTTTATTGGACAACTTCAGATCTAATTAGGATTTTGGATAGATTGCAAATTAAGAAATTGTAATTTTCCATAATCTAATTAGGTTTTATAATTTAGGGTTAATAGTTATAACTCGACAGAGAGTAATCAACCATAGGATCGTCTAGGACCAGTAATATGATATTTCATAATTGATTAGATTAGCATTAAAGATAGGTCAAAATTCTCCTTTCTCTCAATTGATAGTTCCTTTAGGTTGATTCTTAAGTATGTGTTGTACTTGCCTTAGTTTTGTTACATTTGGAATTATTGTCAATTATTTTGGCCTTAGATTTTAGGATTAGATTATCCCTCCTTATGGGATCGACACCTTAGATACTACGCGAACGACCCATACGCTTGCAGATTAGCGAGGTTATTAATTAGAACTTACACACATCGAAAAACCATGATCAATACCAAATTACCCTTTGGATAGATCCAAAGGTTGGCATCCATATAAGGTCACAACAATTAAGAGTTTCAACTTGAAATGGATAAATTCTAGGAAAGAAGAGGTTTGTGAATGAAATGCCTTTGTCTTCATGTTTGGTTCAAAGGTTCCTCTGAATAAGCAATGCCATTTCAGCTATTTTGACATCAAATTTAGTAAAGTAGTAATGTACAATAAAAAAACAAAAAAGGAAATAGAACTAAAAAAGTAAAGTAAGAATGTTGACATAGAAATTAACATAAAATTTAATAAAGTAGGAATGTGCTAGTACAAAACTAAATAGGAAACTTAAAGTTTATAATACATATGCAAAAATGTACTTAAAATGAGAAATTTTAAGTTCAACCTAACCCATTGTCTAACTTAAAGGTTTATAATACATTACATAAACTTGGTGCTAAAAAAAGATTTTTAGTTCAAGTTTATAAATGTTGTAACCAAAACTTTTGTAAAGTTTTATACCTTTATAAGTTTACTCTTATTTAAATAGGACTAGTTGTTTATATTACTTCCATAGTAGCCTAAGAAAAAAGAAACAAAAGATTGACTATTTTTAGTTATTTTTATCAACAACTATAATTTAAATGCTTTGTTTTTTTGTTCAGAAAATGAATAAATTATATTAACACTAGTAAAAGCTAGTTCAATATTACAATGAGTTCTATGTCACTGACTATCTGTCAGTATACAACATTATTAGAAAAGCTAATAAGGGATAAAAACATTTTAGATCAATTACAAGATCAATACACCATATTAATTATAAGTTACATATGTTTTTCATATCAAGTGAGAGTGAATTTTGTGCATATTTTTGCAATGACAGTAGCTCTAATCTAGTTGAGTATCTTCACATCTAGCTAGTACTTGTCCTCCTCAATATTCTTGTACAATCTGCTTTTTTTTTATTTCCAAATAGTGTAAATGGTGGTGGTGAATGCGACTTTGACTAATATTTCATTTTGCTTTCTATTTTTTGTGTTGTTGATGAATTAATTCAAAGTTTCCTCTCATTGATATATGTAATTGTCCACTACAATCATATGTACAATTCTACTCCAAATTGCTTTCAAATAGCTACATAGAAAGAACAGATGATTTCTATCTTCAACAACTTCTTTAAATAATTCACAAATTGATTCATTTGTGCCAAACCACCTACTCTTGGTCCTAATCTTGTTTTTAATCACTGGCCAAGTGATTAGTGAGGCTTTAGGATTTAGAGTTTGTTTCCATAGAAGGTTATAATAAGGAAAATGTAATAATCGGCTTATGAAAATTTTGTGACAAGGTTTATTTGTGAATCCTCCACTCGAATTGAGGATTTATATGATAATGTATTCTCCATTCCTTTCAGACAACTGTGGTAAGTGTTTAACAAAAGTACGAAAGCCTTCAAATTCCTATACCAATCACCATTCAAAATTAGAGAGGATACTTTAAGGTTCAAAGGAATTCTGTTCCTCGATTGGCTGATATCATATCTTTGTATAAAGGGGCTTGAATCTGACGAATTTTTAAACCAAAACCATGTATTTTCTCTGTTTCCCAGCTTATGTTTAATCCTGGGGTAAACCATATCTCTCAAGTTCAACAGTTGATTGAAAATCCAAGAAACTTCTCTTATACCTGTAATCTACCAGAAGTTTATATTTTTAGGATGGTATTCATGGATCCATTTGATCCACTGTATAGAGTCTCCAAATTCTCTTACACATCAGCACCTTTTGCATTGTTGAAGTAGAGATAATTCCAGGTCCACTTTGTTTCTTCGAGATAGTGATCTCTACGTATCAAGTTTTTGTTACATACCATTAAATCTTTGACGAATCAACCTTCAATGCTACTGATCCTCTGCTATCTTCTTCGAGCTTTTTTTTTTCTGCTTCTTGATGTTAGACACTGAAAAGTCAATCACAAGTATTAACATCCTTTGAGGAAGTGTTGATTCTCCCCTTCTTGGGGCAACTAGTAGCTTATTCTCGTGAGCTCTTTCCAGATTATCTGGCATTTACCTGTGTCTGATTCCTTACTTTCACTCGAGTTTTCGAAAGTTTCATTCTTTAACAGTTTGGTTTGGGTTTCTGCGTGATGAAGATGCTGTTGGCTTGAGTATATACAAGTCTTCGTGTGTTTTTCTATGTGTTTTTGCTTTTAAGGTTTTTTTGCGCTTTTTCTTTTGAGGTTTTTTTATGCTTGCTCCAGATCCGTATTGCGTTTTTGTGTTCAAAGATTATTCCTTTTGTGGGATTTACCTCTTAGGTTTACTTTGTTTCACTCACCTTGTGTTTTATTTGGGTAGGTTTGGTTGGTTATTCAAAAAGCTAAAGGTTATGTATCTGGGTATATATTGTATGGCCTTCCTCTTCCGTTTGTTGCTTTGCACTGTGAGATTATTGTAGGTTATGGATTTGGGTTGTTGGTTCCTATTGAGTTTTTTCTCTCTTTTTTTCTAGCTATTACACTCTTTTGTTATGGGAAAGTAATATTACAGTCTTTATCAAGCCTATGAAGGTCACCTTCCAATTCTCTTCTCGACTCTTTAGCTTTCACTCAATAGGTTAAGCCATGGGGTGAATGTACTACTCTCTCTCTCTCTCTAAGTTTTTATTGTTAGAAATCACGGACGTGTCAGTGTTCCTTCCATACAAACATACTGCCTTGGGTTCTTCTTTCTCCTAACAGACAGTTCTTTAGTATTTCAAGCTACGTGAAGTCAGTTGGGGATTTGTTTTTGTGTCATAAGAAGTTAACAACACCTAGTATTTTAGACTGTTGTTTTCCTTCACATATTTTCTTACAGGTGGCGAAGTGGATTTGTCTAAGATATACAAACAAGCTCGTCTTTAATTTTAGTCCCAGTTACCCGTATGAGGTTATGGGTTTATAAAGGATCTAGTAGTGATATCACTATCACTGGCTAGTTGTTTCATCTTTATTTATATATACGTTATGACTATTGCTTTTAATTCTTGAATGCATCTTTATTATGACTATTGGTAAGGTTTGATTTATATGTGATTCCCCTGATGTGTGCGTCTTATTGATAAGCTACGCATCCCTTTTGATTAGCTGTTAATGTTTTTATTCTTTTTTATTATTTTTTTTTTGATTATTCTTATTATTTGTATTATTATTTCTTCTCTTTTGTTAGTCGTTTTTGGCATTTAGTGGCGATCATTGTAGAAACTAAGCTTCCAAGGTTGTGTTTGTCTAGTAGTATAATCTTCTTTTTTGGCTACCTGTATTTGAGGGATCTAGGTTCTACTTGTAGTATTCTAACTCGGTAACGATCTAGGTTCTACTTGTAGAATTAGTAGAGATTTTTGACAAGTATGAGATACATAAGCATGCATCTATAAGACAAAGTGGACGGGGGCTAACATGAAGGAGATTAATGGGTTTAAATTATGGTACTCGGGGGTTCGAGAAGATAAAATGTGGTAGGTTGTCAAGGAACTTATAAATCAAGTGGTGGAGATCAAAGACACAAATGATAGGATTATGGTCGCTAAGATTGTGGTTAGCAATATTGTTCTCAATATAGTGTGTGAGTATACACCTCAAGCAAGTTTGGATAAACAACAAAAATGACAATCCTAGGAGGAACTAAATAAAGTGATTCAACATATCCATACTAATGAGCAAGTTATCTTAGGACGAGACTTTAATGGTGATATAGGGGCAATTTTGGACCGATATCTATGGACTCATGGCGGTTTCGAGTACAACGCTAGGAATGATAGTGGAATTGCCATATTGGACATGGTGGTAGCATTTGAGTTAGTGATAGCAAATTCTTTATTCAAGAAGAACGAGGAGCACCTGATGAATTTTAAAAGTAGCACCACCAAGACTTAAATTGATTACTAGGAGGTGTATTAAAATTAGATTGTGGCATTTGAAAGGAGACATGGTGGAACAATTGAAGGATAGAATAAGAAATGGATCCAAATGGACATTGAGAGGGGATGCTAATCAAATGTGGGAGGAAGTAGCAACTTTGGTACAGGATACTGTTGCAGAAATCTTAGGAGTTTCTAAAGGGTCTAGGGGTGGTAGGATGGAATCTTGGTGGTGGTATAAAGATGTCCAAAAAAATGTGAAGGCTAAAAAGAGAGAATACAAAGCTTTATTGGAACGTATAACAGAGGCAGAAAGAGAAGCTAATAGAGAAAGGTACCAATTGGCAAAGAAAGAGGCAAAGAAGACAGTTCAGTGGCTAAAGGTGAAGCTTACGAGAAATTGTATAGGAGATTGGACACAAAAAAGGGAGAAAAGGAAATTTTTAAGTTGGGAAGAGTTAGGGCACAAAAGACGAGTGACTTCGACCAAGTTCGTTGTATAGAGGTACTTTTATGGCCTTTATAATGAAGGCATAGCGGACAACATATTTTCAGGTGTCCTCAATAAGTTTAAGAGTTTTCGTAATTGGTCTCAGTATGAACGGATCACAAGGAAAGAAATTAAAAAAAATTTGAGGGAGATAAAGAGTAAAAGGACAGTAGGCCGGATGAGATACGCATAAAGGTATGGAAGAGAATAGGCATCGAAAGTCTTGATTGGTTAGTCAATTTTTTTAATATAATCCTTAAGTCCACCAGAATGTCGGATGCAAGGAGATTGAGTAGTTAATTCTTTTATACAAGGCTAAAGGGTACATCTAAAATTGTCACAACTATAGAGGCATAAAACTACTTAGCCACACTATGAAGTTATAGGAGAAGGTAATTGAGAAGAGAGTTAAAAAAGTGATTTCTATATTGACCAACCAATTTGGCTTTATGCCTGGAAGGTCCACGATAGACGTGTTACATCTCCTTCGCACATGGTTTTTATTGATTTAGGGAAGGTATATGACAGGGTTTTTAGGGAAATCTCATGGAGATTAAAGGAGTTCCTATGCCATATATACAGGTGATTAGAGATATGGTATGAAGGGGCAATGACTAGCATACAGAAGATAAGAGAAGACACTGAGAAATTTTCTATTAGTATTGGGCTACATCAAGGCTCCGCATTAAGCCCTTTTTTGTAGTAGTGATGGATGAGCTTACCAAGAATATTCAAGGAGATCTACCTTGGTGTATGTTTTTTTTTATGATTTATCTTAGTGGATGAGACAAATGAAGGGGTAAATGTCAAGCTAGAATGCTAGAGAGAAACGCTAGAGTCGAAAGGTTTTTAAATCAGCAAGACTAAGACTAAGTACTTAAAATGCAACTTTTTGGGACATCAGGTGGTTAATGATGTGCAAGTAAAACTTGGATCTGAAGTTGTACCACGGAAAGAGTGTTTTAAGAACCTAGGGTCTATCATCTAGAGCAATGGAGAGATTGATGATGATATAATCCATCATATCAAATCACAATGTTTCAAATGTTGAAGTGTAGCAGGGGTCTTATGTGACAAGAATATCCCACTCAAGCTTAAAGGTAAATTATATCGAATGGTGATTCGGCCAACCATCTTATATGGGATGGAGTGTTGGCCCACCAAATACATACATATCAATAAGCTTTTGGTGATGAAGATGAGGATGCTCCGGTGGATGTGTGACATTATCAGAAGGATGTGTGACATTATCAGAAGAGAAAGGTTCAAAATTGTATGGTTAGAGACAAATTACAAGTGGCTAGTATTAAAGATAAATTGTGAGGGACAAGGCTTAGATGGTTCGGACATGTCAGAAGGAGGCACCTTAATGCTCCAGTGAGACGATGCGAGAAAATAATTCTCAGAGACTGTAAAGAGGAAAAAAGAAAGGCCTAAAAAGAACTGGGGGGAAGTGATCACAAACGATATAGCATGGTTGGATCTTACCGAGGACTTGGTTGTAACAGGAAACTTTGGCCTACTAGGATACAGGTAAAGGATATCTCTTAAAGAGAGTATACGCAGTCTTATAGGTTTTGTGAATTCGGTTACTGTGAATCTCTTGTTTCGTATTTATCTTTTAGGAAGTTTCGTCTAATTGGTCAGTCTCTACCTATCTAGCTGTTAGCCGTGGGCAAGTTGTTGTGTCTTATAACTTGACTTTTCAACTCAAGTTTATATGAACAATTTTTTGCACTTAAGGAGCTCCTCGCCTTCTCACCAGTTATGAGTATAGCCTTGACAGTTTCTCATCTACCAGTTGCCACTTATCGAATGTGTTTTGGTAAAATTATTATTTTATTATTATGTATTTATTTATTTAGTTTAATATTAATAGTATTATTTGTTTGTTTTTATCTATTTCTTTATTTCAGTTTTTCTATCTATCTGTGAGTCATTTGGTCACAACCTATCTACTAGTTAGGGGTAAAGCTATATACTACTGGACCTCCCTAAACATTAGTATTTTTTTTAATCTTATCTTATCTTCATGTGTCTATCGGAAACATCTTCTCTACTACATAGGGGTAAGGCTGCATACTATCAGACCTCCCCAGACCCCGCGTTAATGCGAGATTTCAACTAGGTATTGATGATGATGATATAAATTTCATGGTATTTTATGTTTCTTGTACCTTGCTATTTTAAGATGGGGTTAAATAAGCTATATTTCTCACACTTTAATGTTTTTTAGGTTAATCATAAAAATCCTAAATGGTGATTTATGAAGACTCATTAAATGTATTTATATCTTGAATGCTTTTAGTTTGAATTTGAATAGAATTCCTTATAGTATTTTAGGTTAGCTTAATCAGTTTACTTTGAGTAAATTTACTTTTTATATACATAAGATTTATTTTGATATTAAGTTATTATTTAATTTTTTACATATGTGTGTGCTTATTTATATAGATAAATAGAGGGAAATTTAAGTACTTCTAATAATTCAACCTCTTCAAGAAGATTCAGTGAACCAACTTGAACTCTTACAAGATTGGTTTTTGTTATAAAAAAATTATACTATATATTATATTATGATAGACAATGAAAAGTGAGGGGATTACTAGGTTGGATAAAATTTTAATTGGGATCAAAAGTGATTTGGAACCTTGCAAGAAAGTTAGACATGAAATAAAATGATATATGGAAACTTTGCTTGAAGAGTTACGAATGAGAGAGAAAGAAGGAAAAGACTTAACTATGAAATTAAAAGTAAAAAAATCATTTTGTATCAGTGGGGATAATATTGAAAATATTGAAGCTAGTACTTTTATCCAAGAATAAGAGATTAGTGCAACTGATATGAGGAAAAGAAAAAGTATCTAAATTTTTTGCTCCATAAGTAAGTCTTGGAGCTTGACCATCCATCTGAAGTTCATTACAATATAAAGAAGTAACTCATAATGTGGAAATGACAGTGGCTAGATAGTGATATAATACATGTGTGTCATTAAATATTTCCAAATCTTACTATTACTAGCCCATAAGGGATGTTATTGGCTCTCATGGTCTAGGATTTAAAGCTCCTTAAATTGATTATTATAAAGGTAATATTATGAGTAACTCTATTAGTGAAATAAAAAGTTGTTTGACTGAAAGGACTTAAGCAACTTATTGATGTTTAATCATGTATGATGGTTGGATAAATATGATAAATGAGCCTATTATGAATTTTTAGTTTATTCTGCTAAAAGGGAGATGCTTTTAAAGTCATTTGATACATTGAGCCTTATAAGAAATGTTGATACTTAGTTAGAGATATTTAAAAAGTATTATACAATTCATTACTGACAATGACATTATTTATAAAGCAACTGAGAACAAGTTGCAAAACAAGCAAAATTCTTTCTAGTGGAATCCTTGTACTACACAGTGTATTGACCTATTGCTAAAAAGTATAGGAGATGGTAGATTCTTTCCTTTCATTAATGAAACTATTTAAAAAGCTAGAAAAGTGGTTAAGTTCATTTATAATCATACATGAGTTTCGAATTTGAGGAGAAATAATTTCAATTGGTAGGAATTTGTGTTGTCCTGACATTATAAGATTTACAATAATTTCTTATCGCTTTAGTATTTTATTGAAATAAAGGAGTTAAGAAAAATATTTACATGTGATAAATGAGTTTCATTTTAGCATATCAGGTTTAATGCTAGAATGAATGTTTCTAAGATCAATATTTTAAAAACTAGACCGAACATTGAACCGATCAAAGGAAAGGTTTAAGGGTTCAAATTTCAACCAGTATTAAACCATTATAAAATTGGTATATAATAAAAAAGAAGTAAAAATTATAACAATAAGTAAAATAAAATATTTTATTGAAATAAAAATTTACCAATGTCTAATAATAAATTAAATTTAATAATTCAAAAAATTTGAATCTAACAAAATTTGGGGGACTTTTTTGAAAATTTTGAATACCGACCGGTACAGCCGAAATTGGCCGGTACCGACTGGTATTTTTGAAAATTTTGCAATTTCGCTCCCTCTCTCCTACCTCTCCTTCCCCCGCCCCCTCCCTTTTTCAAAGTTTTTAAAATAATAATAAATATTTTATTACTAATAATAATTATAAATTAAATAAAACT
>JAOTBA010000004.1:12853947-12875682 GCA_025629845.1 Erythroxylum squamatum | reverse complement strand
ACATGAGTAGATGGCTCCACATGAGTAGATGGCTCAGATGCAAAGTGGACAGGGTAGGACAGGAGAAAATGGACAGGGGATCAGCCCTCCTCAAAATGTCCATTAATATCAGCTAGATCTGGACTCTGAACCCTTTTGCCATTCTTAACTAAAGCTTGGAATGGTACAGTCAGACAAGGAGGATATCAGGTAATCCGATAATGCAAATAAGTAGCATGAACATTATTTTCTTATTGATAGCTGGATAAGCAGCCATTGCAGCAAAACTCTGCTGCAACTTACACACATACACACACATATATATACATCATATCAGCCATATCAGCCATACTTAAACCTTGGATCAAAGTCTCAGATAACGTATTATCATCGACCATCCTAAAGGTATTTGGCAAAGACAGACTCCACAAGGCCCTGAGCTATGGGGTGATAACCCTTACGAGCCTCTGCAAAAACCCTTTTAGCCAAAACCTTCTCTTCTTCATTTTCAGTACCCTGAACAAGAGCTTTGTAGAGTGGACGAAGGTACTTCATCCTACCAACTTCCTTCAGAGTTTTCTCAACTTCACCATAGTAATGTCGACATCTAGCAGAAATGGCCAGTTCCAAAAATGCTACTTTGATCTCATAATCTTTCGACTCTGAAAGCCTGTACACTGCATCCAATGCTAAGACCTGCATGATTTGAACAAATGTTAATGCCTGTTAAGAGCACACACATTGAGCCAGAACTTAACTAGTTTTGGATCAATATAATAAGTTCATCAGTCGGTTCAGAGATCAGTGAAACTGGAGATTTTTTGGTTGTAAACTTGTATATGAATACAGATCCATATGACTGTGTCATCCTGAAACAATTTGCTTCACACACAGATATTCAAGTGGCATAGAGATGATGAGCTCTGAGTAGTCTCTTCTCTTCCATCCCGAATCTTATTGATACCAAGAATCGTTTGTAGTTATCTAGTTGTTTTCTAATTTAATTAAAGGTAGTTAGATTACATTAGATTACATCATATCTTCATCTGTTTTGATTGAATGAAGGGCAAGGATGATCCTAATGATCCTGCCAGCTAAAGAAAAGCATTTCTACTCATCAGAAATTATTGTATCACAAGAATTTTGAGACTCAGGCATTAGCGTGTTGAAACCTGCCTAAAAAGGGGGGATGCAGCACATCTGGACATGGAATGTCATATAATTATATTCAAGAAAACAAGATGAAACAAGTTGTTAAGTATGGCATGCAACTCAAAGGTATCTGTCAGTACCTGAGAAGCTTCAACAGATTTGGGTAGGTTCTCCAGGTAGAGCTCCCATCCCTGCCCCTTCCAATCAGCCACTTCATCCTCCCTCGGTATCCTTCCTGCCTTAAATTCATTTGCAAGCGAACGGATACTTCCATAAAGTTCAGAAACCGGTTCGTATGCATCGGGGGGTATGCCAGTACCCTCAGTCCACAACTTTAGGTCTATATCTTTCTCTATTCCAGGGACATTTGCTTTCAGGAAATCAAGAAATGTCTCTGTATCGATTGACTTGAACTTGAAGGTGGAAATGTACTTCTTAATGAACTCATCAAATGCAGCCCTTCCAATCTAAGTATTTCATTCCCACAGATAAAACACAAACATCAAAAAACTACGCTGTTGTGAATTTATCTCCATGATCAGATAAGAATTCATCAACATACCTGACGCTCAATCCGAAACAGAAATTGGAAACCTTTCTCATACGGAATTCGTGAGTAAACAGCATCCGGATCCACTCCTTCCTGATTGGTTCTGAGCTTGGTGAATTCTAAATTGTCCGTAAACCTCTCCACCTCCTCATTTAAACTCCTCCAACCAATTCCAATATTAAGTGTAGCCCTGTCTTCTCCTTGCACAACCTCAACAATTCTCCTCTCTGCATATGTTGTAAATCCCTAAAACCATAAAATTTGTAAGAACTGAAGAAACAGACACATCATCTAAAACCATAAAAAACTTGTAAAAACTGATGATACAGACACATCCTCTACCATAAAACCAAGAAAGAAGTATACTCCATGGTTGCAAGGTACGTGTATTTCTAGCTGAAAGCTATAGAATTTGCACAGATCTCAAATTCCAAATAGTAAACACAAGCCAATCATTGACCTACCTCATTTAACCAGAAGTGCTCATTGTTCTTGTTAGTGATCAAATTCCCAGTCCAACTATGAGCCAACTCGTGAGCCACCACCTGTGCTCCGCTCGAGTCACCTCTGATCACAGTAGGAGTCAAGAACACCATCCTCGGATTCTCCATTCCACCATAAGGAAAGCTCGGAGGCAACACCAACAAATCAAATCTTTCCCACACATATCCTTCGCCGCCGCATCCAACACTCCGTTCACAGCATCTGAGTAAACTCTAGTCCTTGGACCCACCTCTCTGAAACCCAACTCCCCAACAGCAAAAGCAAACAAATATGGAGGAATTGGCTGCTCCATCACAAATTCCTCCACAACCCTCCCTTTTGCAGACCATAAAGCTTGAAGGTTGAACCCCACATCATCGGTAAAACCCTCACTCACGTCGCCAGCAACTGGGTCTCGGCGATCACAGTGCTTGGCGAACATCACGGCAAAGAGCTGCCAGGGTATGTTCAAACGGGCAGAGTAGCGGATCGTCGCCGCGGGAGTGTCGTGACATGGGAAAACCGAACGAGCATGAATGGCCTGACATTGAGTGTAAACAAAAGGATGAGTTTTTTTTAACGTCTGAGGTTGAGAGAGCCATTGAAGAGCGGAGGAGGACGGTGAAGTGGAGTAGAGAACAAGAAGAGAGTCTCGGTTTGTTACGTAAGTGACGGAACTAATATTAAAAACAGCTTTCCGAAAAAGCTATAATCTGGGCTTTTCTGAAAAGCTTCAAATTTTAGCTTTTGAAAAAGCTGTACTTTAGCTTTTTCAAAAGCTATTTCTACTCGAAAAGTACTTTTGAGGTTTGCAGCCAAACACCTATTTTTTCCCGAAAATAGCTTTTGCGGTGAATAAAAGAGCTTTTGGAGTCTCCAAAAGCTAAACCAAACAGGAGCTTTATGTGCATAGGTAATTGTACTCTTGTTGCTGCTGAGTTATGGGAGGTTCTGCAAGGATTAAAGCTAGCTTGGGTAGTTGATGTTTGAAATCTCATCTTAGAGGTGGATAGTCTTTGTATGGTCAAATTGCTAAATAAGGACAATATTCCAATCAATCAAAATTGGTCCCTTGTGAATGCTGTTAGGGGATGTTAAAGTCGTGGTTGGCTAGTGCAAATTATTCATAGTTTTAGAGAAGGAAATTGTGCTGCATATTAGATGACGAATATGACAATGAATCTCTCTCTTGATTATCATGAGTTTTCTCTCGCTCTTGTTGGTATTTTTGATATTTTAGAGAGGGATAAGGTTGAAGTTGCCTTCCCTCGTTTATATCCTGTGAATCAAGGCTTTTGCCTCTTCTTTCGTTTAAAAAAAAAACCCTCTTGTTTGTTTGTACTATTAATTATGCCTGTAGGTTCCATTTTTGGACATTAAATTCAAAGTGTAATACAGCCGCAACGGTCGACAAACGAACGATTGGGGAAAGGGAAAGTTACTTAAAGAGGGGCTATTCCAATTCCAAATAAACAAACCATTATTCTGTTGCAAATTACTTTTAGAATGACAGAAACGCCCCCGCTACCCAAAGATAAGAGACCAACCCAACAAAATTTTAAAAAGAAAAAGGATCACGAACGCCGTCATGGCATGAGCTCTCGTCCCCTGTTGTCACACCTTCTCTTTCGTTCTATTGAAAATGGCCAATCGCTTCCTAAAACGCTTTCTTCAACACATGCGTAAGTCCACTTCAACTTTTTTCTTTTTTACCTTTTTATTCCTTTGGGTTTAACGATTCATCGTACAGACGATTCCAGAAGCTTGTTTAAGAGATCAGAAGAATATCGTCGATTTTTATATGGAATCTTGAAGCGGAGTCAGTCTCAAATGCCAAAGGCTGACAATTTTGAAGCAGATAAGGTTCAAGAAGGAGCACATGAAGCCAGGAAAAACACAGACTTCGAATCTGGGCTTAGCAAGAACAGTGCCGGGGATGAAGAATTGAGTGATTCTAAATGGAGGCCTGAACTTACTTGGCTCTTTAAAGCTCTGGACCCTGCTCTTGATTTGTGTAGGTGGGCTCTCCCGACAGGTTCGTCATTTTGTTCTGTTTCTCCAAATATGTCGCTGTTTACGTACTGTGTGCTCGTCTTGGTAATTTAAATTAAAGTTGAGATGTTTAACTTTTTCAAGTCCTACATATATGCTGTAGGGAATGGAGTTGGAAGCAAAACTCCGGCAAGCAGTCGATCTCTTACGGAGATTATTGCAAGTATTCAGCGGAGTAAGATTGGCTTCGAGGGTTGGAGCTTTAGCGATCTTACCATTGGCCTTTATCTTATTTATCTTCGACAAGCATCTTTAAATCCGTTTGAGGATGTTAAGGGTGTCCAGATCTTTTCAGAATCAACTGTACTTAATAAAATACTATTCTATTATCTCTTGTTGATCGAATTTTTTCTTAGCTGAAACACAGTGTTTATGATAGGTAATCATTTTGTTGATTTAGGTCCACGAGCTTATCTACCATCTTGAGTTAGCAAAAGCTTGCTATAAGGGGAATGCTCTTGGAGTTGCAAAACATAGCATGCTTCGTGAAAGCAACGTTCTCAAATATGTGAAAGATTCTAGTGTGATGAGGCCTGGATATTACGTGGGAATTGATCCACGCAACAAACTCATAATTCTTGCTATTCGTGGAACTCACACTGTCTATGACCTTATCACTGACATAGTAACTTCAAGTGATGTAGAAGTCACATTTGAAGGTTATTCAACCCACTTTGGTACAGCTGAAGCTGCTCGTTGGTTCCTTACTCATGAGATTGGGACCATAGGGAAGTGCTTGGAGAAATACAAGGTGGGAAACTAATCCCTAAGACTTTTTGCTTATCCTTTCTTCGTACTTTGTTGTTTGTCAATAAATCCTGTTGAAGTGAAACTAATCCATCTACAGGGATTTAGGGTAAGATTGGTAGGCCACTCTCTTGGAGGTGCTATAGCTTCTCTGTTGGCCATTATGCTTCGGAAAAAATCAGCAGCAGAACTTGGCTTTAACCCTGACATTGTGTCTGCTGTTGGATATGCGATTCCGCCCTGTGTCTCCAAAGAACTTGCTGAAAGTTGTTCTGATTTTGTAACGACCGTGGTAATGCAGGTGGGAGTAATTTTCTTGATTATCTTTCACTTTTATTGCAGAGAGAAAGGTTTTTCCAGTCTTATGTGTTTGTTAATTTCATCGATTCTGTATGAAGATAAGTTTCTCAATCCAGTATCTCATCATGTATATTCTCCCTTAACTTTCCTTATTGCCATCTCATACTAAATATGCAGGATGACATTGTACCTAGGTTAAGTACAGCTTCCCTATCAAGACTTAGGGGTGAAATTCTACAAACTGATTGGTAAGCACGCCAAAACCAAGTCCAAATGAATGCTTCTCTCACAATAGCCTGTATACAAATATAGACATAATTTTGAAATTGTGCTTAGTGTCAAGCTTTTTAAGTTCAAATTACTACCTTTTGTAAAGCAAATGCATTTTATGCACTCTACACATCCCTGAGATGGGAGGTTGGTGCTTCCGAGTGTTTTTCTTTTCCAGATTAAGAATGTGGAAATTGAGTTGAAAATACTGGAACAATGCACATGTTTTTAAAGCTGTTAGACGTGATAATTTTGTACTAAGTTTATTGAAATATTCCAGAGGAGTAGTTATCAGAGATCAGATACAGTCAACTTTTAGTTGCTCTTGTTGACAACTTTCTCATCCGGTTAGTGCTGCTGATTGTTCATTATGTGCTTGTACTCCCAGCATAAGTTACAAAAATTAAGAATGGGGTAAGGCTACTGGATAGTGAAGGATTGTTAACTTTATTCTGATATTCATTCCCTTGCATTTTCAATTAGCGTCTTCAAGTACTTTTTAAAAATTGAGTGACTGAGTAGGTGGCAAGTTTATCAAGGAATCTGTTGACTATTGCATATGAATTAGCTATTACCAGAAGGCCTATCTGTCGTTTCATATCTATTTTGATTCACATTCTTGCTTACTCTTTGCATAGGACGAGCGTGGTTGAGAAAGAGGATTGGAAAAGTGTTGTTGGCTTGGTGACGAATGCAAAGCAGGTTATGTCTTCTGTGCAAGATGTGGCTCGCAAGCTTGCAGATTATGCAAAATTCAGGAGCAAGAATTGTTCTTCTGGTAAATTCATCAATGTTCTGCCAAATTGTTTTTGCTTACTAGCTAGTTAATGACATAAGAATTACATGTTTATTTTGCATCCAATAGGATTTGGGAAACTTAGGTTCAGGATTTTAAAATCTGGAAAGGCAAATTTTATTGGGTGTTTCTAAACGGGAGTAAGTTATGAGGCAGGATTAGGGCATGGAATGTTAGAAGTAGATTTTAACAGGGTTTAAAACTTCTCCTTTTAAGTGGTCTTCAACCAAAAGCACCAAACTAGTGCAAATATTGCATAACACTATCACCTGATTTGTACTTCAAAAAGTTCTAAATTTGGTTTGCATAAAATCTTACCAGTTTGCAAGGCAACCTCAATGTTCCTAAATAACATTCAACACAATCTCCAAAAAACAAAGAAAATGTTAAGGAAATAGTTTTTCATCATAAAATTCATAGAGATACTGACTCGTTTCCTTATCTGAGAAGATAAGCTATACCGTAGAAACCTACCATGGACTTGACTGCAGGCCTTATTAGTTTTATGATTAAGTATTGACCACATATCTGTATCCCCCAGACATAAAACCTGAAGTTTTCAAAGTATGCATTAAAAATTTCATGAATTGATTCATCCTTGCTGGATGATTTCCGTAATTTTGCTGTGCTTTAACCTTTTTGTCCCTTTTGCTTGCAACGAAAACATTTTTAACCCACATATCAAAATGACTCGAGGATGATTATTTACCTGTATTTAAATATGTATCTTCGATAAATTTAAAGAAGTTGAATTTTTCTGTTCTGAATTCAGATTGTAGAGTGGAAGCATGACTGCTTACTTCTTGTGACTGATCATTTTGCTTGCAAATTAACGTTATGCCTTGTCTTCTCCGTGATGCTGCTCTTGTATTAATTTGCCAACGTTTTTCTTTTGTTCACTAAAGTCTTTCATTTATAGACACTCCCAGCGGTAAGCAATCACTATGTGTTACAGCAGAGAATGCTGTTACTTACGAAAAGAAAGAAACTGGTAGTGTACCTGAGGAATTGTTCGTTCCTGGGACTGTTTATTATCTAAAGAGGAGTATTGAAAGTGATTCTGGTGGCGGCAATGATAGGGGTAGGGGTATAGAATATTATACGCTTTGGAGGAGACATCTAGATGAACATTTCCAAAGAATACTGCTATCAAGCAACATAATTTCAGACCACAAATGTGATAGCCATCACTTTGCTTTGCGAGATGTACTAAAAGGATTGCCTGTGAAGGAACGTGAAGAATGATTGAAAACAGCGATGTGGGAATAAAATCTTGACTGCATCAAGACGAAGACGATGTGGGAGAGGGTAGTTTTAATTTAATACCAAAAGCTACTCTTGTCGGAATCTTGTACATGATATGCAAATCTCTTTTTTTCTGTAAGAGATCAACTGTACATTTGTTAATATCAAAACTTTTCTACTTGGTTGAAGTTTCATCCAAGATCATATTCTCTCAACTATAAGTTGGGTGTTCTTCTTTAGAATTGTGAAGCAGAGATGAATTATTATCCCAAGTAGAAGTCATTTAACTGGTATAGACTCAACATACTAATGGAGTAATGCCTTTCATCAGTGTCATCGAAAATCATGTACCAGAGACTTGGATTCTTTCAGGAGACAAGAAGAAGATAATTGCTTGCTTACTCGGTTACAGTGTGGATCACCAGGCTATAAGATTGTTATCAAGAGTTGATGTTTCCTGCATTTGCTTGTTGTCCTTTCCGGTAGATTCTATGTTAAGGAAGAATCAACGTCTCCTGACATTTTATTGTCATGTTCTTTATGGTTGAGTTTAATTAACAACGTAAAGTGTCCTGCTTCCTAAGGTTGTTTCTTAATTAACAAGACTTGGTCATGTGCTATTACGAAACATAACATTTTTGCAAGGTTTGAAAACAATCTGAACAGGATTTGTACGGTACTGATTTGTTTTTGGATAATTACGGTGCTGAATTATTGTATGTACTACAAAATTAAACATAAGAATTATAACCTAAAATAAAACAAAAAAATAAATTAATGAGAATCTTTTGAAAATAAATGATGACTTTGTATTAAACGAAAAATGAGATTAATAAAAAATTATATGTGATATGTAATATAAATATATACGTTACAAATATTTTTATTTTTACGAATTTCGGTTGAAGTATCGTTATTATGTGATGTCTTATTGTTAAGAAAATAGTATGTTAAGAATATTGTATTATAAATAAATTAATAAATTTCAACAATTTTGATATGGAATATCACGGTTAATGCAACTGCAAAAGGTTACTCTGTTGCGAAGCTTTCCCCACCATTGCAAACCTTGGGAAGCGCAAGAATTGGCGGTATCCATCCCATCACCAATCCTGCTCCAGCCTAGGCCTAGGGTTACTCATAGCATCCAAGGAAAAGCGGAAATTAATGCTTCACTATGCGTCGAGAACACCGACTGTCAGTGCCATTTGGCCCTTATCCAAATCACAATGTGACACGCTTTCCTCGATTTTAAGAGTCGTACCAAACAAAACTATAATATTACCCTCCTCTTCGGTCAATATTTCTGGACTCAAACTTCCATACAACTTGATTGTGATTTTTCTATTCCTTGCAAACGTCACAATTTTTGCAACTTGAGCCGTACTTCAATGCATCAGGAAGGAGTATGGAAAACAAGTATCTTTCTGAGGTTCTGTACTTGATCGTTGTAGAAGAAGAAAAAGGCTGGACAAAAACTTTCAATGGTTCAGCGAAGAAAGGGTTCCTGCAGGCCAGAATTGGATCGGTCTATTAAATGTGTTCTGGACAGCAACTAGGGTGAAATATGAATTTATATATTATAGCTTTTTTAAAAATATGTTAGGAAAACAATAATATATATATACACTCCGTCTCATGTAATAAGTTATAGATGAACAACTATTCCCATTTTCTTATCATTTGATCAAAACATTAATGGTTTATCAATTTAGACCCAATTAGTCAATTAATTATTAAACTAATTCAAAGTATACCTTTAAGCATAAATTAAACAGATCTTAGAGGCATAAATTATTTCCTTTGTTCAATTAGTAAAAACAATATCTTTGTGTGGTAAGATTTATTCCTTGGAACGGATTATGAGGATTGCAGTACAGACAATCAAGCAACACACAGGCTTTTCTGGTCTGTTTTTCCGATCGGGAGAAAGTAATGTATTTGAAAAGTGGAAGTGACAAAAGAATGTTAGACAATACATGACATGTCTACATTTGTGTGTATTGCTGCGACACCGAAGGTATAATTATATTTTTTATGCAGGTGCTGTGGCCCGTGGGACTTAAATGAATTGCCAACACAGTGGTGTATTGAAGGATTTTCAAGTTTTGAAAAAATAAAATCCCAACTTAAAGATGATCTTGATGCCAATTATATTTATAGAATTATTGGTGACGAATTGGTAGGAGCATGTAAAGTGTCCAAGTATCACTACATGTCACCATTTTGGTCAAACAATCCTTGGAATGAAGTTAACTTGTGTCTTAATTCTCTTTTCATAGTTTCCCCCAAGTTGTCTCCACCTGTGGTCGAAGCTCTCTCTCTCTCTCTCTCTTAGCTACCGGTGCAAGTCATTGACAAGCTAATTAGCAACTAAAAACAAAACCATGTTTATGTAACAATCTTCCATCGTTTTAGTTGAAATGACAGCCTAAATTGTCCTCAAGTGTTACCAACTAGAGGTTTTTATATATGGATATATATCAGTCCCTATATTGTGGTCTGGACTTTGAACAAATGCCCCCCATTCAAAAAACACCAAGAGAATATAAATTTCAGCAAGTTATTTTCTCAATTGTCAACCAACAAAGCGTCCGTCGTCATGTCATTTGTATTGTCGGGATCTAAATTGATGTCTTAACATCTAATCGATATGTTTTTTGGTATTTATGAAGAACTAATCCATTACTTTTACATATTAGGAGAAAAGAGAACAATTAGTTTAAATTGGATGGGGCACGTTAAGACAACATCATGAGTATGGTTGATACCCAGGCAATTTGTGGACTTAAACAATAGGTATTAGCTTATCGTCTAGATTTGGAGCAGTGAATTTAGTAAACAGAACAGATGATAAGGATCATCGACGCACGTGCAAAGGCCGGCCCCATATGCAAGTTGACTGGTCATGGAGTTCAGTCTGGTTCCTCCAAGGTCCTAAATTATGCTCCTCTTCAGACCATACGATCAAACCTTAGTGTTCTTTAGTTAATGTGACTGTGAGTCGATCCAAACGGTTAATTGAGAAATACTTGTATGGCAGTCAAAGGAGACAGAACAGAGGAGGCCTCTTGTTTCATGGGTTTGCTTGCTAATTATTTCAACACGGTTTAATAATCTCGTCACCTTCGGTCCGACTCTGACATCTTTCAAAATTTGGGCCAAAAAAGAAAACGTCTTTATCATGCTGTTAAATTAAGTGATGGATGGGATTTGAAAGTATTTAAGCATCTTTAGTTGTCGTTTTTGGCTTCTCCAAATTTCCGCTCCGCCTACGACGCTTAACTTGTCGTTTTCTGTAGTATCAATGACCGCTAAAAAGGGTCAAAGGAGGAATTAGGTGGCATTGAGTTTAGCTGGGACCCACACGTATAACCATATACAAATGAAGTGCCACCCGTGCGGACTGTCGGCGTAATAAGGAAGCAGATTTCTTTCCGGACACGTGCACCGCAGTCCCATCGACTCATCATTCTCTTTTTCTTTTTGAAATTTGATATTCTATTTTTACTATATTTATCAAATTTGATTACATTAATGAATGATCGACTTCATATCTTTAATTTCCTTTTTAACATTGGACCAGAGAATTGTAAATTCTATTCTTCACGTGTATATATCATTTCATTCCATTCCAAATGTCTTCTTCTTTCAAATAATTATCTTAGATTTCGTATATCTTATTAACATAGTTTCTTTTTCCTTCAAGAATACCCTTTTTTCTTTAGTAACCAATCAGTATATGAATTTCAGGAGGATAGGATTAGAGGCTATCTTTTTACAGAACCTTAAACAAAATCCTTGTTTACAGATCTATACACCATTGTATGCATCTCTTTATATATATATATATATATATAATTGCATATTCCCAATGGAAACAAAATGAAAATAATCATGCCCACAATCCTCCGCGCCCTCTTTGTAAAGACTACCAATTAATTACCAACAAAGGGCGAAAATAAGAAAATAGACAGAATAACAATCAGAAAAAAAAACGACTCCACTTGGAAGAAGATGCATCCAAATATATTAGGATGCTGCAAGATTCTCTTTTTCATTCAGGATTACGTGTTACGAGAATAAGATGTACATAATAAAATCAATACAGCTTGGTGTAGCGTACGGAACAGTATATTAAGAGAAGAGAACATGTATTACACTCCAATTGTTCTAATCAACATCGGGTGGTGGTGGTGGGTCAATCATGTTTCAACTGATCACAAACGTACAAATGGATGAGAATCTCGCCTCCTAAATCGCACCATTTAGGCTTAATTCACCAATTATAAGAGTTGATGCCCACCAAGCATTTGATTAATCCTCTCCAAATTGTCAGTTTTTTCCGGATTGGGTAGCAGTTCACTGCTAAGTTTTCGTTTCATAATAAATAATTAAGGCTTCTTCAAAATGTTCGAATATGAGGAAATTTATACAGTAGAAGGAAGATCTATGAAGGACGGAATTTGTTGAAAGAATATATACTTAGCACCACCACCACCTTCTTAAGCTAAAGCTAGCTGTAGCTGACTATGCGACTGGTGGCATGCATGTATATAGTGGGGAAGATCCACCTGAGTTCATGCACGCATATTTTTACTCCACGTAAGGAGGGAAAATAGAAAGGTATAGAAATCATAAACAGCCCAATTATGCCTTTCTTTTAAGGAAAAAATTTTCATTCCCTCTTCAATGATCGAGGAATTGAAGGAGCTGACGATCTTCCATCATTATATATCAGTTTGTGATAAGAATGTCTCTCCCTACCCTAGTATATACATAGCGGTATTACGAAACAAATCCTGTTTGAACCATAATTAGCATTACAAAATGAGTTTAAAATAAAACCTTAATTTCTCGTAAGGAAAAAATAAAGTAAAACTGTAGAAGCTGAAATTAATATTATATAAGTGTGTGTGCGGGGAAGAAATAAAACATATAAAATAAGGAACTAGCCTACTGTATAAGGGTAACTGAATGAAGTTTATAGAGAGAATAGGCAAAAAGCTAGAAAAGCCTTAATGTCGTGTTTGTGGTTTGGATGAATATGGAAGACCAACATCTTTTTTCAATGACTTTGGTTAGGGATACGGTGTGTAGGATGAAATATGTAGATAGAATTAATTCGTAAAAAGACCTTAGAATGTGAAAAGATCAATTAGGAGTTGATGTTCCAATATAATTTTCTATTCAATCTTACGTCAAATCCTAAGAGAAAAGTGTACTGAGCTTTGTTTTAATTGTGCGCTACTTCTAAGATTATTGGTATATATACATTAATGAATTATGGATAGATTAATTTAGCATGCCTTCTCCGTGGCCAACAAGTACATAAAAAGGATGGTCGGATTTAGATGGTTGCTTGCTACCATGCACATAATCATAACCTCTTTTAAGACTTGTAGACGTCCACTCCACCTGCTGCCTAGCTTCTAACAGTGCTCCATACTATATTATGTAATTTCAATATATGTATTTGGGGATTGGATTGGAGAAATCTTTATAAAGGTTTTTTTTTTTTTTTTGGTTGCAGGTCACTTCCCAGTATCCCATCAATTAGGTCACGTAAACCTCTCATTCAGACACAATAACCGTACATTCAGCTCACTTTGTAGGGCGTTGACTAACAAGCAAACAAAACTTAATAGGAAAGCAAATTTGATAATAAACTAAAGAAGGCGCAGAAGTGAGAACAAAGCCATTCCTGGTAAAAGGCCGTCCGCTGTAAGAATTTTATATTTAACCTTCAAAACAAATTACAGAAGCCTAGACATTCAGTATGTTCCGGAAATGCGATCCAACCCATAAGCCAATTAATAATTAATATCTGAAATTTGGTAAATGCATGCCTATACATAATCATTAATAGCTTTTTGTTATAAAAACATATATCCTAATATTTCTTACACAAAAATTTACACGCAGTTGTTAGCGTTTAATTATAAAATAAAACATATTTATGTGCAAAATTGAAATTTTTAGTCTGTTTAATAAAAAATTATGAAAATAATCTCTATGTCTTAAAATTAAAAGCAAAGCAATATCCATTAGAATTAAATCAAATTAATATTAAAACTAAGAAAAGGAATGATCATGTTAAGACTTTTAGGAAAAGTGGGATTGGAATAATTTCAATAAAGTTTATTAAGATAAAATTTTAGAAATAAAAATTTAAAAGAGATAAGATTAGAGTGAATAGGACATTCTATTCACTTTTAACCAGTAAGGATGAAGTAGCAGATTAAATGGTATCATCTGCTCATCACGTGCTCCCTGAAGAGTTATGCCTTCTTATTTACTTTATGACATTCTAAAGAAAGTGAAAGAGCAAGAAGTTTTCAACCACAAGTACCAAATGAAGCACAGGCTTATTAGCCTTCAAATTTAGATAATGTTCCTACAACATAGCTTAGGCAATCCGTTTTAAGTGGCCTAAATTAGGTTTAGGCAACTATAAATAACCATAAGTTGTACAAAAGTAACGTTTCAGCTATAGGATAGTCTACAGGAGGGTAAATCATTATTGTGGCTGAATGTGGGGCTTAAGTGCACATTTGGGCGAGGTCTACATGTTGGTACCTCCGTGTGACAATAGAGAGTGATTAATCATTATATATGAGATTAGTTAATCATAATAATACAGTATTGCTCGACAAGCTGTTAGCTGCTAGGCTTAAACAAATCTTAGACAGGAAAAGGAGAAGCCATCCTCCTTTTTCTCTCTTTCTGCTATTTGTGCTTCCCTTCTACTCCAGTGTCATTATCTTTTGTTTCATTCGTTTTTGGAATATGCCCCTTTTATGCATCCTTTTCTCTATCTTTACAGTCCGATTATCTGTACTTAAATTGGTATTCAGAGTCCCTTAATCCCGATCCACCACCAATTGTTGTCAACAACTAACTATATATTAGCAGTTTCATCTCTTGAAACTATCAATTACTTATTCAAATCTTTATGTTCCCTTGTTCTATAGGATCTTTGCTTGGGACCATAAGCTTGTCATGTTTTTAGCAGTGTTTAGTCAGCTTTCCAACATGAATCAATAATTGAGGAGCGTGCGGTTAAAATTCGTGTGCACTCCTGACATAGTAGTATTCGATACCTACAAAATGGGGTTAGCATCTTAATGAACCATACAAAAACTGAAGCGGCTAACGTAAGAAGAAAGCTTCTGACAACGAAATCAACTTATCCTGACATTTTAGAAACTTTGCAACGTACCGACAGATTAGCAATAAAGACTAAAACGTTAATAGCAGTTTGAGGCAGGCTCAACAAATCAAAGATATATATCAGTTTACCAAGAACTAGGGAATATATTAAGAAGAGCATGCTATTTGATATTGGTTCCTGTATTTATCCCAGCTTCCTTAACTAACACAATATCAATTTGTCTTTACTAACACGTTTATCTAAATAGAGTACCGTGACCATTGTAGTTTTTTCTTTACCTGAACACGCATTAAGAGCTGATGTTCAACTAGGGCGCCATTACGGGTGCTCTGTTCCAATTTCCTGTCTTCAGTGTGCTCTCCAGTCCCTTATCAATTTTGTCTGAAATTCCTAGATTACAAATTTAAATTCTGGAAGGAACAATTAGATACAAAATAAAGCACTCTCGTGAACCAATAAATAACATAATAGTATAAAGATAGAGAAATAAAATGAGAGAAACATACTCCATGTAATGTTGGATTTAATTTATTAGTTGACCTCATATAACAAATTTAGATTCATATCATTATAGTCAAGAGACAGGAAAGTGGTTGTAAGTTTCTTCAAAAGATGATTTTTTTATCGAAAAATTAAAAGTGATGATAGCCTCTCTGTCACTGGGGATATCTGTTGATACTTGAACAAAATTTTAGTAAACAAGGAGGTACTCTTATGTACCTCTCTATCATTGCTAAAGTCATGATTGTTTATTGTTAGAGATAAGTTACCTGTAAGAGAAAATTATCCCAAATGTAAAAATGAATTGGAACTGAGTCACGTTTCCCACCAAGAAACCGGATAGGCATGTTATCCGGTGAAGCATTGGACATTTATGCTTGTACGAAGCGTCTAAACAAGATGATTCTTGTCAATGCTATATTGCATCCGATACACAGCAATACCCTTTCCCCCGACACGAGCAAATGTTTAGGTGTAGCGAAGATTTGACCTATTAATTATCAACTAGATCATAAAAGGAAAAAAGGAAGGGGGAAAAAAAAAGAAGAAGAAGAGCGGTTCACACGTTTCTAGTGATTTTTTTTTTCACAACAGGTCTTACAGTTTAATGATTAGCTCCGACAAAGTAGAAAATGGCATTAATGTTAAACTTGTAATTGGGTCATTTGAACATTTTTTGAATTCCCCTGTGTAGATATCATAGCATATATACTTGGGAAATGTTACCACAGTTATCAGATTTTAGGATCTACAAGATCAAATATTCAGGAGGCGTAAGTATAATAGATCCAACCATCAAGTAAAGAGAATTGGGTTTGGTCTACGGCAGTACTTTTGTCGTATCAGGATGCTAAAAGGAATCTAATTTGAGGGTTTTTGGTGGAAGGATGGAAAATGGTTTTTTTTTTTTAAGGAGAAAAAAATAATCGAATATGTAGCCCATTTAGGGAACCAATTGCAATTAAGTATTGATTATTTTATGATCCACCTCCCTCATCAAGTGTTTATAAGCATGGTGATAATGCTTGCACAAAGCTGAGACCTAAAAGAACACAAAATCAGAGCACTAGCCAAAACCCCAGAAGAAGATCGTCAAGATGACAGGTACTGGTGCTCCTTGTGGAGCCTGCAAGTTCTTAAGAAGAAAATGTGTTAAAGGCTGTGTATTTGCGCCTTATTTCTGCCATGAACAAGGTGCTACTCACTTTGCAGCCATTCACAAAGTCTTTGGTGCAAGTAATGTTTCCAAATTGCTTGCTCACCTACCTGTGAGTGATCGTTGTGAAGCTGCTGTTACAATCTCATATGAAGCTCAAGCCAGGCTTCAGGATCCCATTTATGGCTGTGTGTCCCATATATTTGCCCTTCAGCAGCAGGTTTGGTACACTTTGACCTTTCAATTCCAGTTGATGATGTTGTTGAAACCCTAAGTCTTTACTGTAGCAAAGCACATATAGTGACAAATTAAATGCCTCTGGCAGGTGGTGAACCTACAAGCACAACTGGCTTCTCTCAGGGAACAAGCAGCCCAAAACTTTATCAGTGCATCTGCTACAGTGAATTCTAGTGATAATTACCATGGTAAAAACCCTTCTTTTCCACAAGATCTCCATAGCTGGTTTCAGTCAGAGAATCCAAACATGGTTCCACAATCTCAATTCTATTCAAACCCTAACAGTAACGTGTCTTACTTCGGAAACGAGTTCATAGACCCAAACTCCGTTGGAAACTATGGAAATTCAACAACTTCATTCAATAGCTTTGATGAAGCTTCTCAATCCATGTCATCTTTTGACATGCAATCAGATAACACTTATCAAGAAGCTGATGATCTCCGTTCAGTGGCCTTCGGCTATGCCCAACTTTCATGATGGTGCTGGAGAATTATATAAACGGTGAAGACCGACTCCTATCAATTTTGAATTGCTGCTGCGTATCATGGAATATGCACGTCTGTTGATATAAATAAAAGATAGGAACCCTACCTATGGTCAGACAATCCAAATCCCTTCAATACCCCCAATTCCCCCTTTTCATTTCTCTAGTGTAAGTTCTGATGTTAGAAATTCTATTATAAGAATTCACTCTCATCTCATTTTAAGTTTGATTAATAACCTAGTAAGTACCTTGACTATGAATCACAATTCCCTAAAACCTTTTCGATATATATATACTCAATAAGCTTAGGTCTCAGATGGTCTAAAGCAGATACTTTACTTAAAAGATATGCTACTGTTCGGATTTCTCACCGAGTATGCATGCTATATTTAGCAATGTAAAGACTATAAGTGCTTCTAAGGTGCAAACTTGGACGACAATCAGATGGAAGTAGACTATGTCTTCAATTTCCTGATGGAACATATGATTATTTCAACAAACTTTGTTCACGATCTTGCTGTTTCCCTAATTGGAGAAAAGCATGATCTTCGTGGATGAGTATGCTTGGGGTCTAAGGATCATCGATTCATTCAGTTTGCTCTTCAGCAATTATGAGAAATAGATGCTTGATTGGCTAATTGTTTAAGAACATTATGTCTATGCTTACATTGGAATTTGGGGTTCTTCATTTACAAAATTATAAGCAATCCCGAGAAAATATTCCTTTTCCATTTCTTATTCTTCCCCTGGATGCATGCAACTGCAAGCCTAATATTTTAGCCTTCTTCTCCACTTCAAGTTTCTTTATTCTGCTTCCCAATGTTTGTTAATTGTTTTAACAAGTACAGGATTGTACACAATGGTTATAAGAAGGATAAGAATATGATACTGATTTATATTGGTAAATGTCATGTTTGATATCAGCTTAGTCTCTGCAACATATACAAAGAACGTTTGAGCTCAATCTCGGCAACTGAACCGATGATATTAGCTTTGTTGAATGTGATCATCGGGATACCTTTCAAGCACAAAACTCTGCCAAAATGCTTCATTTAAATACTTGGATATACGCTTCTTTATGGAAACTTGGACCATACTGTATATTGCTTACTGCAAATTGGAAAATATTAAACGATTTGAGCATCATCACTTGCTATAGTTAGTCTTTTTGCACTGACTTGATGCTGTGTAAAAAAGCTAACACTCGAACTTAGGTGTTTGCTTAACGAAACTTGTTTTCAGTTAACTATCAGCACTAACAATGTCAACAACAAATTCAAGATTAATTATGTCTATACATACATACATATATACACATAAACCTTTCTCGTGAGATATATACATATATCACGAGATATATATATGTGTGTGTGTGTGTGTGTGTGTGTGTGTGTGTGTGTGTGTGTGTGTGTGTGTGTGTGTGTGTAATTTTTGAGGTTGAGAACGTTTCTTCTTTGGAAGATTACAAGTTCTTAAAGTTGATTGATCTTTCTTTTGAGCATAAGGCCTGGTGTAGAGTCCGAAAGCTTATGAACACAATTTCCCTAATGATCCTAATTAGCATTTGGAAGTCTTGAAAGAGAAACCCTCTTTGATTGCATCATTTGCATACTAAAGCATAGACACATGTCTAGAAACCCAGTTTTGATTAATATTAAGTAAAATACATGATTGTATTGTTCGTAGTCTTCAATGTATTGTTCGTAGTCTTCAAAATGGAATATTCTTCTCAGTCAATCGCTAAGACTATCAAAGAGGTAGTAGTAGTAGGATTACATGATGCTTTCTTAGCTTGAATATTACCATTGCCATGCGAGCAGATTGTGGCTTGAGACTATTCGCAGGAACCTGGCGTCATTAAACTGCTATTCAAGATGGTGTGATTCCTTTTCGTTTTAATATTTTTGAAAATTATTGCAATTTATTATTTACTTTTTTCTTTAGAAAGCAATTTGATGCCAAATGAAGATTCTGTGGAATGTAAGCTCCTGAACTTGGTTCATACGGAATTCTTCTTCTTCTTCTTCTTCTTCTTCTTCTTCTTCTTCTTCTTCTTCTTCTTCTTCCACTCTTTTGGCATTTCTCTTTCACTATTTTGCAATAAATGAGATGTATTGAAGTTTGAGTAGCCGCTTAGATTGACTGACCACATAATTGTTCAAAGGCAAAACACAATTGCCCCAGAGCGGCGCGAAACTCCATCTCTTCTATAATTAAAACGAGTAAATCAAAGTACTCTCTATCGCTCCTTTGTTTTCCTAATTTTGTCAGCCCTAACCCTGGTTTTGTTCTTCTTTCTCTCAAACTTTACCACATTCAATCTTTCTGCTCTTTTCTTTCTCTTCTAATTCCTTTCCTTTCACTTAATTATTAAAGTAATGTAGTATTGAAATGCTCGACTTCTAATGCGCGCAGTAATACTTCTCTCAAGTCTTAACTTCGGCGATTTTGCCATCCAAACAGCAATTCGTAGCGCGCGGTCAGGAGACAACACGTTTAAGTGTTATGTGTACAAGTTCAAGTTCTTTGCTTTTAAAAGTCTGCCGTTTTCGCTTCTTAAAATTGAAGTTGTTATGAAATTTGTGCAGTCGTACAAATTTAAGCAAATTTGGGATAGTTCAAAACTTAATTGTCAGATTTTGAGTTAGTCTCAAGCTATTTGCAAGAGATTCTAAGTAGCAAATGCGACTTGATATGATTAAAAAATATAAGAAAAAAATAGAAACAATGTAAATATAATTTCCTTGTTTATATACATATAAACACAACATCTTTAACAATCTTAATTTGAACCAAATTTAATAATAATATTAAAATTTCTTATTCAATAAATATGAACACAATAACATATTTTTGGCTCTCGATATGTTATTGAATGGTCATCTTCCAAAAAAAAAAAGCATTTATATAGAAAAGAAAATACTTCATTTGAAGGTGTCCTACTTGTATAATATGTTGTTCACAGGAATAGTTTGGAGCCCGGTGGTCACGGGATTTATGGGTCGTGGTCTTGAGTTGGACTTCGAGTCTTTGACTCCGACTTTAGCCCTATGACCCTCCACGACTTGCTTTCTTCCCAATTGCCTTCTCTTTTGTAAATTAACTTTTGTGTTTCCGCAGAAGGCCCATTTGTGCATGTTTGGATGGCAAATATTTATAAAACATGAAAGAGCTGCGGGATACTTGAAGTACACAATGAACCGGACTCGCTCTTCCGGGTTTAATCAGCCAATCGTACAAATATAATATTTACTAGTAGAATAATAATTCTCCACAAATATGCAGTAAAAATATCCAGTGAATTTAATTAAAATTGAAATAAAAAATTTAAAAATTTTAATTAAATTATAAGTAAATATTTAAATTGTATAATAAATACGGAGAATTTTAAATTAATAATTAAAAATAAATAATATAAATAAGTAATGAAATTTACATTGCTTGTATTTATTACTTGTATAGCTAAGGTGAAATGTTGGAGTAAAGAAATAAGATGATGGTAAAAAAAATTGGCAAAAATGTAATAAGCAGAAAAAAAAGTAATGGGCAAAAGAATGCATTAAAAAATTCAATAGTTGTGTAATAAAACAAGCATTAAATGAGGGGCAGTACTCGAAGTTTTTCTTAGAGATACGTTAAAAATAACTTACATGTGTAGTATAAAGATAGCTTAATCTATAAGCTTTTTAATTTATCTTTCATATTAGAAATTGATTTTGCTGTTGTGCAACTGGCAAATAATAATAATATTAGAAAGTGATGAATCATTTTGGTAAGCCTGAAGAAAACTAAGACGAAGCAGCGAAAGCCAAAATGAGACGAAGCAGCGGAAGCCAAAGTGAGACAGAAACAGAAGTCAAACTAAGACGAAGCGTGGAGACGAAAGTAAGACAAAGTGCAAAGACAAAAAGTAAGACGAAGCGAAGAAGCAAAAATAAGACGAAGCGTAGAGACAAAAGTAAGACGAAGCAGAGAAGCAAAAATAAGACGAAGCGCGGAGACAAAAGTAAGACGAAGGGCAAAAACAAAAATAAGACGAAGCGTAGGGACAAAAATAAGACGAAGCGCGGAGACAAAAGTAGTGGAAACTAAGATGAAGTGTCACAACCGCGCAAATGAACCGTGGCGACTTCTGATTAAAGGGAGAATGAATAGCAGAAATCGCTATCGTGCAAATGCACGGTAGCGATTTGGGGTATTAAACCACTGATATCGCTATCGTGCACTTGCACGAGAGCGACATGAAAACGATCTAGAAGGGGGTTGAATAGATCTTTGAAACTTTTTCACAAAGTTCTACAAAAACAAAATAGTTAATACACACACAAACAATCAAATTGAAATGTAAAAATGTAAAAGAGAAGGGAAGAGAGGCAAACACTGTTTTTATAGAGGTTCGGTGCTAAGATCTACGTCCTCTACCTAAGCTCTCACTTAGGATTTTGGCAAAACACTTTACTACACACTTTTTAGTTCAGTGTGAACTTTTCCAACACCACTTGATTTCTGGCTCAAGCTACACCTTACAACCGATCTGTTTTTCGGCACAAATCCTACCTCACAAGTGATTCTCCTCTAATCACTCAGCTCACAATAACAATGATAGAA
>JAOTBA010000004.1:12823861-12835617 GCA_025629845.1 Erythroxylum squamatum | reverse complement strand
CACCCTCGCGGGGCACGGACTCGGATATCACCAACGATATCGGGTTCGGGTCACTCGGGAGTGGGGTGTTACATTATCCACTGTCATCTGAAGTAACTTTGGCCCTAATAGTTTCCTTTCTCCTTCTTCATCCCAACATATTGGAGTTCTACATCTCCTTCCATACAATGCTTCATAAGGGGCCATCTGAATGCTCGAGTGGTACGAATTGTTGTAAGCATATTTGACCAATGACAAATGCTCATCCCAAGCTCCTTTAAAATCCATCAAACATGCCCTAAGCATTTCCTCAAGGGTCCAAATAGTCCTCTCATATTGACCATCTATCTGGAGATGAATAGCAGTGCTAAAATTCAACTTGATCCCCAGAGCTTCTTGCACACTTTCCCAAAATCTCGAAGTAAACCGAGGATCTCTGTCAGAAACTATAGATTCTAGAATCCCATGTAGTCTCACTATCTCATCAATATATTTCTTTGCTAGCACATGCAGGGAATCAGTCTGTTTAATTGCCAAAAAGTGGGCTTACTTTGTCAAATGATCAACAATAACCCATATGGCATCATGCTTCCTACTAGTATTGGGCAAACCCATCAGAAAGTCCATAGTTACCATTTCCATTTTCACTCAGGAATGGACAATGTCCTTAACTTGCCTGAAGGTGCCTGGTGTTCAGTCTTGACTTGCTGACACATAAGAAACTTACTTGCATATTCTGCTACATCCCTCTTCATGCCTTTCCATTAGAAATGCTCTCTTAAATCTCTGTACATCCTGGTGCTACCTGGGTGCATGGCGTAAAGCGCATTGTGTGCCTCATCCAGTATCTCATCCTTCACCTCCTTGACATTTGGGATACAAAATCTGTTTCCTACAGTCATGAGTCCATCAGCCCTCACTACCACTTCAGATGTCTTGCCATTTTTGATTCCTTCTTGGAGCTTGCTTAATTCTGCATCCTGTGCTTGTAACTCCCTAACCTTCTCTCTGAGAGTAGCAACAACATTCAGGTTTCTCCTGCTTCAAACTTATCCTAAGCTTACCCATCTATTCCAATAACGGCAGATAAACTGTCTGAACATGGGAGATTAAGGATTTCATATGCAAAGCATCCGCCACTACGTTTTCCCTTCCTGGATGGTACTCAATCAACAATTCATAATCCTTAATTAGCTCTAACCATCTTCTCTGTCTCAAATTCAGTTCCCTTTGGCTCAATAAATACTTGAGACTTTTGTGATCCATAAAAATCCTCGTTTGAACCCCATATAGATAATGTCTCCAAATCTTTAGGGCAAGAACTATTGCTGCTAACTCCAGATCATGGGTTGGGTAACTCAGCTCATAAGGCTTTAGCTGCCTTGAAGCATAAGCTATCACCCTGTCTCCTTGCATCAACACATAACCCAAACCCTTTCTTGAAGCATCACTGTAAACTGTATAACCCTCATCTCCCATAGGCAGGGTCAGTATTGGAGCACATGTCAACCTGTGCTTGAGCTCCTCAAAGCTCCTCTAACATTCATCACTCCAGATAAACTTCTAATTCTTCCTCAATAACTTAGTCATTGGAGCAGCTATCATAGAAAATCCTTCAACAAATCTCTTATAATAACCCGCCAAAAATCTCCTCACTTCTGTCACTGTCTTGGGTGTATGCCAATTCACTAATGCTTCAATTTTTCTTGGATCAACATGTACCCCATCTTTAGAAATTACATGTCTAAGGAATATCACCTCATGAAGCCAAAACTCACACTTGCTGAACTTAGCATAAAGTTCCTTCTCCCTCAGTATTTGCAACACTATCCTAAGATGTTCCTCATGTTTCTCTTCACTCTTGGAATAAACCAGAATATCATCGATAAACACTATGACAAACTGATCCAAATACTCCTTGAAGGCCTTATTCATATGATCAATAACAACAGCTGGAGCATTGGTCAATTTAAAAGGCATGACTAAAAACTCATAATATCCATACCGTGTCCTGAAGGTTGTCTTGTTTACATCAGACTCCCTGATTCTGAGCTGATAATAGCTTAACCTGAGATCAATCTTTGAAAATACCTTTGCTCTTTACAACTGGTCAAACAGATTATCTATTCGGGGCAGAGGGTACTTGTTTTTAATGGTCACCTTGTTGAGTCTCTGGTAATCTATACATATCCTCCATGTTCCATCCTTCTTCTTAACAAATAAAATCGGCACTCCCCAAGGTGACGAACTTGGTCTTATGTACCCCTTCTTTAGCAGTTCCTCCAACTGTTCCTTAAGCTCCACATCAGTGTCCACAACATATGCCAAAAAGGCTTCACACCCGTTTCCCATCATCCTGTCAGTCAACAAAGCCAAAATAATCCTTGGTGATGGTGGTTTCCTGTCCCCTTTGAAAATCACCCTCTCACTGTTGCCCAGATCAAATTCCACCTCCGTAAGGCCACAATCCAGCTTCCCATGATACTTCTCCATAACATCCATTCCCAATATGATATATGTCCCCTTTAGCTCTAGGAGTAGCAAGTCCACTACCAGTTAAGTACCCTCGATGAAAAGCTCACAATCTCTGTACACTTGACTTATAATCACATGCCTCCCTAGAGGAGTGCTAACAATTAAAAGACTACCCAATGACATCAAATCAACATCATGTAATGTCATGCTTGCAGAAACAAATGAATGCGTGAAGCCAGAATCAATCAACACATATACTGCATAATTAAATAACTGAGCCATACCTGTGAAAACTTCATGTGCGGCTGCAGCTTCTTCTCTGGTTATAGCAAATACCCTAGCCTGTGCCTGACCCCTTGGCCTCCCTGGAGGAATAGTCTTCTTTTTAGCTCCAGAACTACCCACCTCTGTGACTGGTCTAGTTTCCACATTTCTGCTCTCCTTGAGGCTTGCAATTGGAACCTCTCTTGTCTTGTTACTTGGGGACAGTCTTTGATCAAGTGTCCCTTCTCTCTGCATTGAAAGCATGCTTTAAGTAACTTGAAACACTCTCCCCTGTGAAGCTTCCCACAATGCTCACATTAGGGGTTCATGTTCCTGCTCCTGTCCACCCTGCTATTTCCCCCTGCAGTAGAGGCTTGCACCGAAGCTGCCCTTGGTTGCTTGTTCCTTGTAGGGGCATTACTCCCCACCTTACTCTGTGTGTGGAAACTCTTCCTACCCCTCTCAGGCATTTGAGCACTTACCCCTTTCTTGGAAAACTGTTCTCTGTTCTTCCTCTTCCTTCTCACTTCATTCTTGATATTCTCCAGCTTCTCAGCCTGGAGTGCAGCATCTACCAACAGCTGGTAGTCACATAAATTGTGGATCAAGACTTTCTCCTTGATCCCCAAATGAAGACGTCCCTCAAACTTGCGGCACTCGTCCTCCTCATTCACCACAATGTTGGCCGCATACTGTGACAGCTGAGTGAACTTCAGTTCATACTCACTCACACTCAAATCCCTCTGTGTGAGATTCAGAAACTCCCTGGCCTTCTCTTGTACATACACCCTCGAGAGGTACTTCTTCCTGAACACTTCCACAAAATCTCTCCATGATAACACTGGAGGCATCACCTGACTATGGGGCACTGATTCCCACTAATGAAGAGCATCTCCTTGCAGCAAGCTAACCGCATAATCCAACTTCTCCTCATCAGAGCACTTCATCTGAATCAGGACCCTTTCAGTCCTCTTCAACCATGCATCAGTCTCTTCCGGATTCATAGTCCCGTTGAAATATTTCGCTCCATACTTGTGGAACTTATCATACTGGCCACTCCTCTCTACTGGAGCTTGCATCGAGACTTGTGACCCTTGGCCCATGGCATATATGAAAGCCTGAGCAAAGGCTTAAAAGAAACGTGGATCTATGGGATCTGCTTGAGGCAAAGGAGGAGGCAGTGGAGGCACCTCATGCTGCACACTAGGTGCCTCAGGAGCTAGAGCATAATGTGTCCCGGCATCTTGCGGGATATAAGATTCATTTGTGCTCCCTTGGCGAGAGCTAGATCGAGTCACAGCTCCTTGAGTTCTCTTTCGAGGCGATATTTTTCACTCCTTCAACATAAAACCATTGGAAACCTTTAGTTCAAGCAAAACGAATTTCAAAGTATGCAAACAGTTCAAATCGTATAAAATAATTTCAAATCATGTGAAACAAATTAAAACTTTCATGTCTTAAGCTACCCATTTCATACCTAGGATACTCCAAAACCTAGTCCCAAACTTGGAACTAAACCTGGGGTGCTCTGATACCATAAATGTTAGACTCTGATTTCGGAGCCCAACATTCGGAGTTATAAAACGTGAACTTATCATCCTATAGGGTTATTTCCATGAACCCTTATTAGCCATCATCCCACAATGGTGGTATGCCCTCAAACATAATGCACCACCTTGGGACAATTAGCATAACTTTAACTAGAGATGTCGTATTAAGATCACTCCTTGACGGTTTGAAAGAAGACTCATAGGTCTAAAATATTCAAGAAGACTTGAAGGTAGATTCTTTCATCTAGAGGTCAAAATTGGACCAGATGAAAGGATCAGACGAAACCATGAAATAAATTCCATCAATATAGACATAAAAAAAAATTTAACTCCCAAAAATTCACCTACTCACCCCTCATAATTATTTAAAACATGCTTAGCTAAAGAAGAAAAATTTGGGGGCCAACTATTCTAGACGTGAAGAATGTAGGGAAGGGAAGATTTTGATTAAGGAACATAAAGAATGTAAAGAACTCATCAAGAGATCCAATATATTATAACATTAAACCTTAAATTTGCAAGAACAGTAAATGAAAGAGAAAGAGAGATTTAAAATAATCATTCCTTTGTTTTCTATTCATTTTCTTCCTATTTTTCTTTGATTTTTTTCTATTATGCGTAACTAAACGTGTTTAGTGTCTACGTGTGATGAACCCTAGTTGGGATAACAATATCTCTTGATTCTTTTATTTAGTGAAATTATTTTGGTTGATATATTGGGATTCAATTACATGTTTTATGCATATTTTAATAGATCCGAAATATTAGTGCTTGATTTGATTTCATATCATTAAGATTGAGAAATCCTTTGTATGAATAGATCTATCATACTTGAAAAGGAGTTGATTGCAAACCTAGAGATAGGTTGACATAAATCCTCTCGATTAGGGTCAAACCTAATAGCAGAACTCATAAATCGATAATGCAATTCTATATACTTTAACTAGAAAGATTTCAGTTAACCACCCCATGTATTAGTTGTTACTAGTCTGAAGAGAATTATTAACATAGGATAGGAATTTCTACAGTCTAATAGTTAATAAAATAATTACATGACAAAAGATTAATTATTTAATGATTTTTAGGCAGATTCATCACCTAGATACTAATCTTTGATAGTAAGTTTTCTAAGTAATTTCCTATGTTCTTTGTTCATTAATGTTTCATATATGTTTTTATTTTATTTGTTTACATATTATTTTTAATTAAAAATAAAAAATCCAATTCGTAGGCTAGATAATGAGGTAACTATTTACAAATTACTATCTTCGTGGGATTGACGTATACTTACCTGTGTTAGCTACAGCTACGCTGTGCACTTGCGGTTATTTCAATATTGATAAATTATCAATCAGTCAACAAATCAAAGAAGAAGATCCAAGCAAGAGAGTGATGTCTTATGAAGCAGTGTAGTAAGGAGTAGGTGAGTTTTAAAGTAGTAGCGAGAGGAAATCTGGTAAGAGAAACAAGTATAAGGGCTCTAAGACCTTAATTATTAGTTGATGCCGACTGTACTTTAGAAATTAGCAACTTTGAAAGATTTTGTTTTCTAAGTAAAGCCAATTTTGATAGGAATATTAGAAACAAAGTTTAAGTGAGACAATATCTTTTAACATGAGATCTTGGGGAACTACTATTCTTATCCAACCACCAACCCCATCATTACAGACACATAGTTTTGACTTATGAATCTTTATGACTCTCAAAAAGATTCTAATAACCAGATGGTGCATGTAACAATTAGGAATGCTTCAAGGTAATTACATGAATAAGTACAACCTATATGTGTGGCTCCAACTATAGCTTGCAGAGAAGGCTCCTATAGGAAAAGCTAATGAGTATTCATCCAACAATGTAAGGACATTGGTTTATATTAGGGAATTTGAATAGTGTTCTTCACATAGATGAAGCCGAGGGATATGTGGGATTGGGATAATTTAACATGAATTTAGGGAATGTGTGCAAAAAATAGGGGTTACTAATTTGAATATGGAAGCTTGTTTATTCTCTTTGAGAAAAAATAACATGTAAGTTGGATATTGAGAAAGAAATTATATACGGAATTAGTTGATGAACATTGGTTAAAGGAAATCCTTAAGGGTAAAGCTATGTTTAAAGCTTTATTGATTTCATATCACTCCCTAACAATCATAAAGGGTATGGATAAAGATAACAATTGGGATTAGATAGCTTGACATGTCTGTGCCTAGCCCAAAGTTAATAGGCAAGATCTAGTTGATTGGGCCTTAGGTCGAGCTCAAGCTCGAGCTACCTAGGCCCAGCCTGGCCTGATACTCGATAGTTATAAGCAAAATGATGACATTTTTTTAGAAATGACATCATTTTTTGTTTTTAATTAAAATATTTAAGGCTAGGTTGATTTGTGTTTAGGTTAGATCGAGTTTTGTTTGGGTTTGGGCAGAATTACCTCGGGCCTAGTTGGGCTCAGGCTCAATCGGGTTCAAGCTCGAGCCCCCTACTTTAGGCCCGAGTTATAGCAGCAGTGGCCTGGTTGAGCCTGACTCATTGCCATCTATAAATATGGAGAACAAATGGAGGAGAAAAATTCCATTCAAATTCAATAACTCTTTAGTAGAGGAAGATGGATTCAATTAGGCAAGTCTTATGGGCTTGAAGTTAGTGATCAAGGGATGTATAACTTATGTATGTGTAAGAAAACTTGAATTGATTATGAAGGAACTAAAGAAACTCAATCTAAAAAGGACTTTGCATGCTAGGAATAATGTTAAAGTAGCTAAAAGTGGAATGATCCTTGCACAGGAAGCCTTATACCTACATCATGCAGACTATAACTTAAGTGAAGAGGAGAAGAAAGTAGTGAATGAGTACACCATAGTTATAATCCATAACTCTATTATGAATTAAAAAGCTCAGATTACTAGATCAAAAAGGGGGATGAGAATACAAAATTCTTTTGTAATTTAGTAAAATGTAAAAGCATCACCAACAGGATATGTTTTTGATCAAACTAAATGGAGAACATGCTACTTCCTAAGTGGAGGTAAAAGAAAAAGCTTACATATTCTTTAAGGAAATCATTAGCGTTTAAGCTTCAAGTATATCTTATTACCATTATTAAACTCCTTTATTAGTTCGTGGATTAGTAAGGAATGGAGGAAGTCTTATATAGGCCATTCATTACCCAGGAAGTGGAGAGATTGTTCTTTAAACTAAACCCATATAAAGCTCTAGGCCAAGATGGTTTTAATGGTTTTTTCTTCCTTAAAGCTTAGCTTTTGATAAAAAAATTTGGTTATTGATGTCATATTGGAGTTCTTTAAGAATGGTAAGATGCTATAGGAGCTTAATAAGAATTTTATATGTTTAATACCAAAGTACTATAATCCAGTTTCTCTTGGTATTCATATACCAATATCATGTTGTAACTTTTTTGAATAAAGTTATATCAAAATTACATATTGTAAGGATGAGGATGGTTTTGTACTAATTGATAAGTGATTCACAAGGGGCATTTTTGGAGTGAAATATGATTAGAGACAATATATTATTGGCTCAATAGTTATTTAAAGGTTACTTAAGAAAGAGTTCACCCAAAAATTTGTGCCATAAAACTGAACTTCAATAGGGCTTATGATCTAACTAGTTGGGATTATCAAATGAATACTTTAGGTTTTTCTTTTTCCAATTTAGTTTAGGAATTGTATTAAGAAATTCATTACTTGAATTTCATTTAGCATACTTGTAAATGTGAAACCGACAAGAATCTTTAGAGAGGAAAAGGTCTAAGACAAGGGGATCCAATCTACCCTTACCTATTTATATTGTTCATGGAAGCCTTGTCTAAATTGGTAAGGCACAACATCTTCTCAAATCCAAGTTTTGGTTACTATGGCAAGTGTAAAGAGGTTAGATTATTTAACTTATGTTTTGTAGATGATCTCTTACTCTTTTTAAGGCCTATGATAGGTTATGACACACACTTATAACTTCCTTACATATATTTAAGGAGTTATTTGGTTTGGAAGTAAAATATAGTAAAAGCCATTTATTTCTCTCCTTCAGTTTAATGAACGATGTTAATTGGTTATAAAAAATTTCAGGATTTCAAATTATAAACCCCCATTTACCTGTCTTAGATTACTTGTGTTTACAAAAAGACTTTAATATAGATTATGTATTCCTTTAATAGAGAAGATACAAAGAAGGCTAAGTAATTGGTGTAACAAAGATCTATATTATACTGGTAGATTGATGCTGATAAAGCTTATTTTAAGCTGCTTGCATATGTACTGGTTTGTGAATATATTCCTCTCCAAAGGCATAATTAGATTAGTTGAAAGAATGATGAGATCATTCCTATGGGAAGGAATGAAAGAAGGAATAACTATGGCTAGAGTAAGTTAGAAAGAGCTTTGTAAGCTAATATAAGAGAGATGTCTAGGAATCTCCCCTATTAGTCTAAGTAAGAAGGTTTTGATTATAAAAAGGCTACGGAGATTACTAAAAGGAAATGATACTCTGTGGATTAGATGGATTCATACATACTTCTTTAAGGTAGGAGCTTATAGAAGATGCATCCTAAACTATAATTCTCTTTATTTCATGTCATAATTAATGAAACTAAGAGAGGCTTTATCAGATACATTAAAGTGTAAAGCAGGGAACATGAAAAGAGCTTCTTTGTTCTATGACAATTGGAGCAAGGAAAGGCCCCTACACCAATCCAATCTCTGAGTTCATATGCTCAACAAGTTCCCTAAGGATGTTAAAGGGAAGGGATGGATAATAAGGAACTATTGGATTAATTACCCACTTGAACTTGTAATTTAGACAAAGGGATGAAGGATAACTACTTATGGATTTGACATTTAATTGGTAAATTCACTAACAAGTCTTGTAAGGAATTTTAAAGAGTAGTTAGAGATAAAGTGTGCTAGCATAAGGTAATTTGGAATAAGAAGTTAGCCTCAAAAGTATCTTTCTTAATTTGGTTAACCATCAATCATAATTTAACCATAAAGGTTATGTTAAGCTTTATTAATATCCAAGATCATTGTATGCTTTGCAAGGCTAAAAGAGAGACGATTACACACTGATTGACTTATTTTTTGTTAGTCAATATTGTAATAACTGCATGTGCACGACATAGCTATAGCTAGTACCCGCAAGTACGACTCGATTCCACGAAGAAGATGAACACTGGTAATTACCCTTCCTCTATTATCTACCCTAGGATTGATTTTATATTTTTAATAAAAAGAAACTAAAACTAAGCAAATAAAATAGAATAGGAAACGATAATGAATGCAAAGACAGTGGAATTCACTTAGAAAAATATCACTATCAAAAATTAGCATCTAGGTTCAAATCCCGCAAAACCCTTAACATGTTGATCTTTTATCATGTAATTGCTTTGTTTATGTATTGGGTTGTGGAGACTCTTTTGGTATGCTAATAGCTGACCTTAAGTCTATTAACAACTAATCCTAAGGTTTTCAACCGAATTACTTAGGTTAAAATTTATAGGATTGCTTTACCATTTTATGAGTCCCTCTATTAGGTTTGACCCTAACATGGAAGATTTATGCGATCTTATCTCTACGGTTCCAATCAACTCCTTCCAATTATGGTAGATCTATTCAAACCTAGGATTTCTCAATCTCTACGTATGAAATTAGATTATGATCTAATATTCTCAGGTTTATTAGAACCTAAATAAAAGATGTAAAAGACAAGAATCAAATTATATCAAAGTATTAACATAGGGTTCATCTAACCTAAATACTAATAGGACGTTTAGTTACACATAATCGAACAAGAAATTAAGCATACATTGAAAGAAAAACAAATTGAAAACAATGGATTCATAATTATAATTTTCTCTTATTGTCTTCTATCAAGTATTCTTGCGATATAGAGGGTTGATCTTATATTCCGATGGATCTATCGATGATTTCTTTATGTTTTTCACTTCTTTGGATGAAAACCACCCCTTAAGAACAAACTCTACATTTGGAATCGCCTCCTCACATATGCTCCCCTCTCAAGTCTCTGTTCACATCTTTATATATAGCATTTTAGGGTTTTGGATGATGCATGGTCTTGTGCATCAGATTGTCCATCACCAAATTCTTTGAAAATCGCAAAATTGCACAGCCTAGGAGACGTGCATGGGTAAATGTAAGGCCGTGCATCCCTTTTATGCATCAAATCTTCGTTTTATGTCGTCTTTTCATCCGAATTCTTCTCCTTTAAGTCCATAAAGGCTATAACCTATAAACGCACTTGGAGAAAACTAAGTACCAAATATACGATAAAAGTATAAAATATCAAGCAAGATATATCAAATATGGGTGTAAAAATATAGTTAAATATCCATCTAGCAAACATCCCCACACTTAAGCTTTTATTTATCCTCAAGCAAACTATAATCAAAATTATAAATTTTACAACATCAATCTCAATCTATCCACTCATACTATATATCATCATATCCTATCGAATCAAATTAATATACAAGCATAATCAAATTATCCTAAAATCAACTTTCTAAGCAACATTAATAGTAATCACATCAACAATCGCATTGAAATAAAATATATATCTTTACACCCTCACCATGATTTCACTCAATGCACTCAGGTGTTTCGGGTGAAAAGTATCAAAACTCTCAATCAATGTATAATAGAATTCTTACCATATGCTTGCAATAAAATCACATCTCCACCACTTATGTACAAACTAGAAAACAAAATCAAAAGGTCTTTATATGGTTGTAATGAAGCTTAGGTAAGGTATGATTGGGTTAATAAAAAGGGTTAAATTGAAGAAATTTTACTACACAATATATTTCAAGACTCATTTACAGATACACATAAGTCCTTTCAATGCAACTCTATTAATACCATAAACTTATTCTTTTTTTCTTATTTATTTATTTATTATTATTTTCTTTCCTTCTTTTTCTTTTATGCTTCTTTTTTTTCACAATATTCTAATTAGTATCACAATTCAACAAATATTGGACTTTTCACAAATTTGAAGTCTCAACATGTAAATAATGTAAATAACCTTCAAGGTTTAGAATAAGAAAAAGGTCTTCAAAAAAAATAGGATGAAGGTTTAAAATTTGTTTTAATCAATGAAAAAGGTTAAGGCTCAACTTCATTATTCCTAAAGGTAAATTTTAGGGTATGTTGATTTCAAATAAATAGGCTAAGCAAGTTGATGAATCTCAAAGCCTTCGTCATTTCAGTGCATCTAATTTAACAAATATGGTCTCAATACGTATAATAAAAGCAAGTTCTAGAATTATCCTACTATACATGTGATTGAACCCAAGTTTGCTATATTATTTATTGACATTTTCATGGTTTCTTTTGTACTTTTCGGCTCCTTTTGTTTGATATTGTACTTAATTTGATCCAAAAGTACTTGTTTTGAATTAATATGATTTGAGGGTCAAATTGTCATAATTAATTAACAATTGCACTCCCTTAAATTGTA
>JAOTBA010000004.1:12797122-12807699 GCA_025629845.1 Erythroxylum squamatum | reverse complement strand
GGTTTATTCAAAACGACGTCGTTTTCGTTGTTAATTTTAAAGCCGTCCAGACGCTTCTCACCGACAGAATTTACTCCGTCGGCATAGGTCGACTTCCGTCTTCTTTTACCGACGACACAAACAATCCGTTGGTGATCACAGACGAAATTACCTCCGTCCCTGATATTTCGTTCCTAATCAATCAATTTTCTTGTAGTGATATAAGCAAGACCAATTAAGTTCGCCATTCTTTAAAACTGTTTCCAACGACCGTTTTATCTGGCTACTTGAATCAGCCACTCTCCAAACATAATATCCTGATAGAGATGGGATACATGTATGTGTATACATTGCTATTTTACGCACAGAAAATCTGATATACCATGGCTTGGTTGAAACTTTAGACCTGTTTACTCTATTTTTTCTTGTTTTGTACATTGCAAAGCTTTCTAATCTCCAAAATAAAAATTTAGTCACGTACGACACATATATATATGCATAACGAATTTAGTATAATAAAACACTACCAACAACAAATAGATTGTTAGAAGATCATTACGTGTTTATTAAAATACGATATTTATATAATAAAGTAAGATTCAAACTTTAATAAAATATTAATATTTTAAATAGTGATTAAAAAGATTTTTTCATTTACTTATAAAGTAGTGTATCAACCAATTTTCTACAGAAAAAATAAAAATTTCTTTGCTTCTATAAATAAAATTATTAATTATAAAATAAACCTGTTGAATTACAACTTACTCCGTTAGATACTTGAAAGAGTTTATCGTAATTACGCAAAAGTAAAAGAAACGTAAGAAATCCCTGAGTTTCAAGTAGCGGTTCGCATCTTGCCATCTTTATTGTGGTAAAAAAATCAAACTAACTAAACGCATGTTTGTTGCTTTAGCCGCCCAAAACGTACATCAATGTGAATAGTTTGGCCGAGTATTGATTTGAGACGAATAAAACCAGATCATAGACTATTAATTAGACACAACGTATATATACGTATGTACAAAAACAAATGTAGTGGAGAAATATGACAAAATGACAACCGCGTCAAATCAATCAGGAAGACTAACATAGATGGAAAGCAACAAGACGCTGTGGTAGGTAGACAAGTAGAAGATAATTATCTCTTAAAATAATTAACTATGTCTGTAGGGTGCCAATTAAACAGGTGCCGGCTCGCACACAAAAAAACCTCCAGCATAAATCTAAAAGACAGACTTTTCTTTCTCAAACCTTAACACACTTACACCTACGTAGCCAATGTCTTATGTCTTCTCTTTGTCTCTAGTCTTTTATCCCGTGAAGCTCTTCTTCTGATCTATATATTATCCCCTCCACCTCTTAGTCTTTTATCCCGTGAAGCTCTTCTTCTGATCTATATATTATTCCTTAGTATTCTGTCCCAGTATATATCGCATAGTTAATATTCAGTCTTTATCAGAGAAGTTTCCCATGGAAGATTCAAAGAGCTCGAGTGAAGAGACTGATCTGTCGGAGCAAATTAATGATGATTCGACAGCCACGGTTCGGTCCTATGAGTGTGTGTTTTGCAAGAGAGGCTTCACCTCAGCTCAGGCTTTAGGAGGGCATATGAATATTCACCGGAAAGATAGAGCCAAACCAAGCCCTAGCTCAGTTGATTCGATTTCAAGCAAAGTTGATGACGATTATTCAAGCTTTAGAGCTCACTCTGCAATTCAAAGCTACCCACCCCACTATCCTATGTCACAGCAGGTACATATAAATTATCAAGCATACTTTCCTCCACCATCCACATGGGGGGTTAGGTCACAGCATGCCCAACATATAGATGATTTGTGTGTACAAAGCTCTCAGCATTTGAATCCATTTGGAGAGGATTGGTCGAGAAATTTAAGCTTAGAGATAGGTCCATCACACGAAGAGAAAAGAGAAGACGGCAGAAAAGATGAACTAGATTTGGAGCTTAGACTTGGTCATCATCATTATTAATATTGTATACGTATATCAGCCCCTCACTACATATAAAAGTATTGGTTTTTTATGTACAGCTATGGTTTTCTTCTACCTGTGTTGCAGCAAAACGGAGTGAATGGTTATTTATGGAGTTATGCTTGTTTCAGTCAAGCTTAAAAACTTTCGACACCTCTTTCCTGAAATTAACTATAGACATGGCAGGAAAAGAATCTTCTTTTGAATCCGTATGAAGAGGGGAGAAATCAATTTATGATTGATTAGTTTTCGGTGTTAAATTCAGATGAAAAGGATTATGAAGGGTATTTTTGTTCTCTTTCATCCCCTATGTAACCCTGGATTATGGATTCTATAAGACGTTTATAATTTGATCCTTTGTAAGTGATGTCTGTTGCCCTTCTTTCATTCAAGATCCTGTTCAGCTTACACTGATTAAGTGTCGCACAGTTCCTTGTAGATTTATGATTGAAGAGGTTACTTTTAGTCTTTAGTATAATTTGCTTTAAAAAAACAAACCCTAATTGCTTAACCAAGAATCATAAGATATGCACGAAAAGAACACTATGGATTCATTCCATCAACGTCCTACCCATTGCAACAAACTTTGTAACTGCTGCATGAATATTCTTGTTAGTAAAGTGGGTCTGCTTATTGTCACTTTCCCCTATCTGGATAAGATTGTTTTTCCTATTCAATTGCAGAACACTGCAAATAGCCACTGATCGTCAACTATGTTTAAAAGTTCGAACTTCAAAGAAATTGGAAACGAATACTTTTCCCACAGCAGGAAGGCTGGCAAATTGAATCAGAAACTTATTATCGACAGACCATTTAGATTCAGTTGAACACACAACATCCAATTTTTTAAACAAATTGAATATTGGACAACATATCGTTCCCCAATATGTACCTTTTATAAGTAGTCAATCTATGCTTGCTTAGCCTCTATTTCCTTTCGCTTCCCAGTTCCATTGATCTTTGTGTAAACGCCTAAACTCTCTATGACACTAGCTATTAATCATTATTCATTATGTGTGCTACTAATTTAATGCCTTCCATCTGCAAGCGTTTACCATAATCTAGTAGTTTATAATCACCCAAGGTTTTGTATTGTTCTTGAGGGTTGACATCTTCCAGCATAAATAGTGAACCGTCTTGAAGTTCAATGTTAAAATTCTGAAGAATGTGCTGGTTGAATTTTCTGATGTTTCTTATCATTTTCATTCTTTATAAAGTAATTAATCACTTAAATCTGATAGACTGACGGTATTTTCATGTCCTTGCAGATTACTTGAGCCTGCTTATGTTTGTGCTATAATTGATTGCATCATTGCGTTAATGATATTGCACCATGGCATTAACATGATGCAAGGTCAGTCTTTCATGCCTACTTTTCTTGATATGAAAAAGGATAAGTTAATCAAGCTACTGTAGTAACACTTGGTGACATATTTCTTAAACATGCACACAAAAATAATCAAGTAACATTTGGTGGCATTCCTAGTACTTGAAGGAGCTGTAGACAGTAGGTTTTTGTTTTCTACATCAATCAATGTATTCTTTGGATTTCTTGCTTGTACGCTTAACATATAATAAGGAGCAAGGTAGTTTCAGGTCCAAAGGTTTAGAAAGCAATTTTGTTTGTTTGCTTTTGGCTTTGTATTAACAATTTTGACACCTTTTCTTGGAATTTCAATCATACCCCATTATTAAAATTTTGTCCTCCATTAATTCCATCTCGTTAATCAAAATCAACCAGCGTTTAGGCAAATTATGTTCATAATGGCGAAGATTATCTGGTTTTGGGCTTCTGCAAATTCCTATGTACACTGGTCAATATTCCTGAGTTGTTGACAAGATAACATTCGTAATATATATCCTTACGATTTGATCGTGCATCTTCATTCCACTCAATGAAAAAGAGCTTTCTAGGTTTCAATAAATATTAAATAGTGCTACTCTAAAACTCACTTACGTGCATGCAAGCATATTCCCTAATATTGTCGGTCATACGTTTTTATATTAACATGTTTGTAATTAGTTCTCATGATGATTAATTCCAATTTCTAGGTTACCAAGTGCAAATCGTGAATAAGACTGGCATCTTATAAAAGATATTTAGAAAGGCAAATACACTTCATTCTCATTGAGCATAAGATATATATAAACATATATATATATATAGGGAGTTTACAAAACTGTAGGATAAGTCTAGATAATGCCCATCATGCCAGATAAGTATCAATCCATATACAACAAAACAAACCAAATAATAATGGTGACTCTAGTTTCCCGCAAGTTGAATTGGTCTTGGCAACACAGTCAACGGAGATCTAGAGGAGGAAGACGGAAGGTCGAAACAGCGCGGATGGTTGGGGGGGAGGAAGGGGTAAGAAAACACTCGGGTAGGTTTTAAGAAAAACCAAACAACCAAAAAAATTTAATTAAGCCTTCTGCGACGTTTTCTTCAACAAAACGTTGCGGTTTCCATTTCGCAACGTTTTATTGATAAAAAGTCACGAAAAGTGTTACAAATTTATGACGTTTTCACAAAACGTCATTAAACTGTTGGAGATGACTCAGACGTTCAGACACAGTTAGCTCGGACATACGAACCATGCATCGACGTCACAGAAGATCAAGATTAGTTAGTTAATTGACAGTTAGGAATTGCGTGTTATAAATACTGTAATTCTAGATGATTTGTGTAAGTACATTGTTTCAAAGTGATAATCAATAACATCTGAGGAAATCTCAACGAATTGTTGAGTTCTTGAAAACACTCTGTTTGCCCCTGTTGCAAAATTCTCTCTCGCTCTAAAACTTCTCTCTTCTCTCCGACGTTCTTTCTTGTTTTGTCTTGGTGTATGATTGATCGGTAACGACAAAGTGGTATCAGAGCTAGATTCTTAAGGGATCTGTGGAGGTATAGGTGAGGAGCTTGGCTTAGAGGTTAACTCTTTCTCGACGGGAAGTGTGGAACACTCGGAGATGGCTGAGAGCTCAACACTTAGTCTACAACCGGCGATATTCAATGGTGAAGGATATCAAATATGGGCGATCAAGATGGAGGCTTACCTGCAAGGTCAGGACCTATGGGAACCAATCGATGAAGATTACGCGGTTGAGATTCCAGACGATGCTCCGATCGCTCAGCTACGGTGGCTTAGGGAAAGGGTGACGAAGAAGGCCCGAGCCAAATCTTGCCTGTACCAGTCGGTATCACCCTCAATCTTTACAAGAATTATGGGATTTGCTTCGGCAAAAGAAATCTGGGATTTCTTGAAGCAAGAATACGAGGGTGATGAGAAGGTGAAGAACATGAAGGTTCTGAACCTTTTGAGGGAATTCGACAGAATTCAGATGAAGGTGGATGAAATGATTCAGAATTATTGTGATCGCCTGATTCAATTGGCAGATCAAATCAGACTCTTAGGGGCCGAATTCAAGGATCAACGGCTAGTACAAAAGCTGCTTGTATCGGTACCTGAAAAATACGAAGCAACAATTGTTTCGTTAGAAAATTCAAAGGATATTGGGCAAATGAGGCTTGCGGAAGTCGTAAACGCCTTACAAGCTCAAGAACAACGATTCTTGATGAGAAAGACTGAAGCCACAGAGGGTGCGTATAAATTCTTTGCAAAATCAGAGACTCAAGAAAAATCCAAGAAGAAAAAGAAGAAAGGAGGTTCGAATTCAAGAGGCTCTAATTCACGTCAGAAGCACGGTAGCAAGAACTCAGGTGGAGAAAAGGTAAACAATTACAACCCTTGTCCACATTGCGGTAAGTCCAATCATCTTGCCGTTAGATGCTGGAAAAGGCCCGACGTAGAATGCCGAAGGTGTCATCAGAAAGGACACATGGAGGCAATCTGCAAGAAAGAACCACCACAGGAGGCAGCTAATGTGCAAGTGACCGAAGAAGAAGAAGAGCAGCTTTTCGTGGTGATCGAAAATCAAATCAGGAACTATCCATCCGACTGGCTAATTGATAGTGGGTGCACTAGCCACATGTCTCCGGATCTGAGGTTATTCAAAACTCTAAACAGAGAGGTAAAAGCAAGAGTGAAGCTTGGAAATGGGGACAGCATTCGGGTGGAAGGCAAAGGTGAAGTAGAGCTGGTAACCAAGAAGGGGATCAGGATTATCTCGGACGTGCTGTATGTTCCAAAGATCCAGCATAATCTGTTGAGTGTTGCACAATTGATCGAGAAAGGTATGACCGTGCATTTTGAATCAAATTCCTGTAAGGTTCTTGATAATCTTGGCCAGGAGATCCTTTGCACGCGCATGAGGAACAAGAGTTTCTCGATGAAGCCGGAGGATTTGCACCAAGAAGCGCTAGTGGGAGACTCAACTGAATCGGATCTCTGGCATCGGAGACTCGGGCATTATCACGTGAGGGGTTTGGAGATGATGAGAAGGAAGAATATGGTCGAGGGCTTACCAACGACACCGTACGTGCATTAGCCATGCAAAATTTGCATGATGGGGAAGCAAGCTCGGGCACCATTTCAGAAGGCGAAATGGAGAGCTAAGGAAAAGCTGGAACTGTTGCACATGGATATTTGTGGTCCCATGCCGGTGCCTTCGCTGAATGGAAGTAGATACTTCCTACTGATCATTGACGACTACTCCAGATACGCCTGGATCTACTGTCTCAAAAGCAAGGGAGAAGTAGCCAAAGTGTTCAAGGAGTTCAAAGTATATGTTGAAAACCAGTCGAACCTGAACATCAAGTCGGTGAGGACGGATAACGGTTCTGAATTTCTATTTAACGAGTTTAGCTTAATTTGTAAATCAGTAGGGATACAACACCAACTCACCACGCCCTACAATCCACAGCAGAACGACGTAGTGGAGAGGAGGAATCGAACCGTGGTGGAAATGACCAGGTGCATGTTGGAAGAGAAGCACCTTCCGAAGGAGTTTTGGGCGGAGGCCGCGATCACCGCCTGTTTTTTGCTAAACAGGGTGTACTCAAGGACACTCGAGGATAAGACGCCGTATGAATTGTGGTTTGGCTACAAACCAAAAATGAAAAATCTGAAAGTTTTCGGATCATTGTGCAGCGTTCTCATTCCTCAGGCCAAAAGAAACAAGCTAGATGGAAAAACAGAGTCGGCGATCTTTGTCAGATACTCGGAGGTCAGCAAAGGGTATAGGGTGTATCTACCAGACCAGAAGAAAATAAAGGTCAGTAGGGACATACATTTTTTCGAAGATGAATGCTGGAGCTGGTCTGAATTCGTGAAGGCAGACGAAGCCAAAAGTCCGATCACGAAGGTGCCCTTAAATACTCCAGCGATAGTAAACAACCCGGACCAGCATGAAGAAGAGGGGGAGCCAGAACCTGGAGTGGTTGCAGAACAGGAACAACCACGTGATCTAGAAGAGTGGATTTCTGAAGGTGAGCTCAATTCAGAAGAAGATAGTGGAGATGATTTCGATCATGTACCAGTAAGAGGCATGAGGAGCCTAGCGGAAATATATGAGAGAAGCAATGAAGCAGTTCTGGAGCCGACCCGAACCCAAGAAGCGTTGAAGAATCCAAAATGGGTGAAAGCCATAGAAGAGGAAATGTCGATGATCGACAAAAATCAAACCTGGAATTTGGTTAATAAACCACCGAATAATAAAGCCATAGGATTGAAGTGGGTATTCAAGACGAAACTGAATCCAGATGGGTCAGTAAACAAACTGAAGGCAAGGCTCGTTGTGAAGGGGTATGCGCAGATCGAAGGAATCGATTTTGGCGAGACTTTTGCTCCAGTGGCTAGAATAGAAACAATACGTCTGTTGCTGGCGCTGGCAGCTGAAAGGGAGTGGAAGGTGTATCAACTGGATGTAAAATCCGCCTTCCTCAACGGCATCCTACAAGTAGAGATTTAAGTCCAGCAACCGGAGGGCTTCGTGGTTAAAGGAAAGGAGGAGATGGTCTATAAGCTGAACAAGGCCTTTTACGGGCTGAAGCAAGCTCCTCGGTGCTGGTATGCGAGAATCGACGAATTCCTTTTAGGAATTCAATTCAACAGAAGCTGCAGTGAGCCAACGTTGTATGTGCGTATGGAAGGAGGAGAAGTAACTGTAGTTGCAATTTACGTAGATGATTTGCTTCTTACAGGGAGTTCGGAGAAACAGATAAATCACCTGAAGAAGCAGTTCAATGAAACTTTCGAGATGACAGATCTTGGAGGCATGAAATATTTCCTAGGCATGGAGATATCTCAACGAGGAGGATGCATTACCGTATGCCAGAAGAAATATATTCGAGATGTATTGAAGAAATTTAAGATGGATCAGTGTAAGGCAGTGTCGACTCCAATCTGCCCAAAAGAGAAGTTGGTGAAGAAGGAGGAAAACGATGAAGTTGATAGGAAGAGTTATCGAAGTATGATCGGTTGCTTGATGTACATCACAGCTACAAGGCCAGATGTATTATATTCGGTAAGCGTACTTTCCAGATACTTGAGCGATCCAGGAAAGCAACATGTGATGGCAGTAAAAAGGATTTTGAGGTATTTGAAGGGAACTTCTGATTACGGATTGGTGTACGAGAAGACTGGAAAGTGCGACCTCATGTGCTATGTTGATAGCGATTGGGGAGGAGCAACTGAAGACATGAAAAGTACCACCGGATACTGTCTAACGTTAGGCTCAGCATGCTTTTCGTGGACATCGAAGAAGCAAGAATTGGTGGCACTCTCGACAGCGGAAGCAGAGTTAGTGGTGGCAACAGCAGCGGCTAAGCAAGTAATTTGGGTGAGAAAATTGTTGGCGGATTTACAAGTTAAATTGGAAGGAGCTACCGTAGTTAACATTGATAATCAAGCAGCAATTTCAATCTCATTAAACTTGGTTTTTCACGGCAAAACCAAGCATTTTAAACTTAGATATTATTATCTAAGAGATATCCAGCAGAAAGGAGAATTGAAACTTCAATACATTAATACGGATGATCAGATTGCAGAAAACGGAAGCAGCCTAACGAGACCAGTAGCAAGCTCATCAATTGGTTCATCAGCGCAACACGCTTGGAGGTGAATGGGAGGCTAGACAAGCCAGGTGGAGCACGCTACAGCCAGGAGAAATCAACAGTAGATGATATTGCATAAGTTGAAGGGTCCATGAAAAGTTTGGCATGCGTGATTCCACGTTGCAAGCAGCAACCAGGCTACAGGAATTTAATCAAATTAGCTACAGCAAGATCACGTGAACGTGAATAGGCAAGCAAAGTTAAAGAGCAAATGTTTGTAATCACGCCAAGAGCACAGTAAACATACAAGGGAATTTCAAAGCAAGATGAGCATGTGAGGCAGCAATTGGACAGCTGAAGTAAAATAAACAAGCAATGGAGAGCTGGCGTCGATTAAAGGAGAAGCCTAAAAGAGTTGGTCCCATCATCATCAAATAAACAGCAGACACGCATCCACAATAAAATAAGTGTGTGCTTGCGTTTTCTACATTGACAAGGGATAACACTTCACGTGGACCAGCGTTTAAAGAGAGCACGAAATTAAAACCAAGGGATTTGGGACAGCTGACAACGCATGGATGCAATTAAATTGTCCACAGCACGCAGGCGTTGGGAGTGGGCATGCGACAGTAGAGCCAGGAAATATCCAAGGATCAGGACCTGGCATTGGAGGGACCCAGCTGAATAAATTAAGTGGGACAAAAAGCAAGAGGACAGCTGGAGTGTGTGAAAGCAATAATCAAGCGTGGAGATACAGCCGCGCATCAGAGGCTAGGCTTCACGGGGATCAGATTTTAAAGCTACCCCTCATTTACGCCACTGTAGAGATTAGAGATCCAAGAAAGGAGGAAAGCAACAGCAAAGGTTTTCAACAATTGAGGGCTACGGACAATACAAGAGAGGGGATGCGAATCAGAAGAGTGGGCGACGATAGCCAAAAAAGTTTTTTTGGAGAGATTTTGATATTTTTTCACAATCAAGGAAGACAGGGACGACGGCAACTTTCAGCTGTGAGGTTGGAGAGATTTATACCGGAGATAGGAGCATAAACATAAAAATCCTTTGGGGAACAACCAACGCCAACCCTCTATCAACCAGGGGCCACCCAATTCTCCATCCACTCTTTATTTTCTGAACATTCACGTACATAGAGGGAGGCTCCACCAAGCACTAACACACCAAGCCATCAACGCAACCTACATCTACTCTCAAGGAGCTTCCATTCACCAGCAGCAACTCACCATTCTCAGCCAAAGAAGCAACCACGCAAGGAGAGGGGAGACTTCATTTTATTTTGCTGTATATTTAGAGCTTTGGTTCTTTATTTTTAAATTGATTCCATCATGAGTTTATTTAAGTTTAATGTTTGTGGATTATTTGGCATGATGATTTGTGGCTAAACCTTTAATTTCTCTTAGGGATTTTGATATTTTTGATGATGCTTTAATATTAAGTTTTGCTATAATCCACGACTGAATATTCATATGCTTGTTAATTTTTTCTTGGATTTATTTGTTATTCCTTTGGACTATTGGAAAATGTCTTGGTATAAATTCGCCTTTGGGAGAAGGGAATTTTTGCTAGAAGATTAAAGGAAAATTTGACTAAGATTTTCTTGTGAGTTGGGAGACCCAAGAAACTTAGGAGGTGA
>JAOTBA010000004.1:12766283-12781533 GCA_025629845.1 Erythroxylum squamatum | reverse complement strand
CTAGGATACATGTTTCTAGTCAATACAATTAATAGAAAATTCCCTCAATGAATGTTCGTTAATAATTACAATTTTTACTTCAAGGATCCATAATAGCATGGTAACATCGGTGACCGAAACCAAGGTATTTTACCCATTGACTTTTCAGACTTAGTTATTATCTCAATTTGTGATTTTTCCTTTCTGATTTTCATTATTATTTCAGTAATTAACAAAACCCCCCCTTTTTCTATTATTTGTGCCGTTTGAATTCGTAATTTCCATAATCGCAAAAATTCCTCGTGGGAACGATATCCACTTACCGCTACTACATTAATTTATTTTAACGGAAGTGATTTCTTTTATATTTAGTTGCAGGCGACAGCATCACTAGATTGCATGCTATTTTGTCCATCTCACTCGATCAAAGATCTCCCGAATTTCATAAAATAATGAGCAATTAAGTAGTGTCGAAGTTGTTCAACAACAGACATGAAAAAACAAAACGAAACGAAAATTTACCATTAGTGTATGTTGCTAGAACTCTGTATAAGATAGCTTTCTTCTTGCCCTTTCAGCACTCGTTGTAGAAATTCCTAGTTACTCCCTACGTTAGTGAAACTAACATTAAATTTACATTTCATTGAGGTAAAGCTTTACTAATAATTGGCCTGACAAATTCTGAGAGAAAATCCTGCCATGCATGCTCTCGTGTCTAATTGATTGTTGGTGTCTACTCGATAAGCCTAACAGGTCCGTTTCTAGTTATGTTAAATGCTCTACATTAGGAGGTCAAGTTACTACAAGAAGTTGCATCAGAAGTAGTCATCAAATGCTCCTTTATCACTATCCCACTTCTCAGAACCTGCATAATGCAATCGGCAAGACCGAAAATTAAAAAAGAAGCAACCAAAAGAAAGAAAGTTATCATCTATCAAAACAAATCCTCAAAAAAAGTAGAAATATTACAATCTTGATTATTTGAGTGCGGGAACTACAATATCATGGACTCGTGAAAATTTCCTAGAAGTTCAAAATTTCAAGAACACATCTTCCTCAGTGAGACAGTTCCAATCAAGTAGCTAACAAGCTCACTTGAATGTGGTAAGTTCCAGAAGAGTCATAATTGCAGATACAGTTCGAAGCCAGCTAACCTGAATTTTCTGTTGTTGAAATATCCTGAACCATAAGTTGAAAGGCATTAGAATTGCGAGAAGATGATTTGTTTGAGGCTGGAATTTTAACTGGAGCTGGAAAAGTGAAATCAGAATCACTGGATGAGACATCCGAGTCATCAGAAGGAGGATCAATCCGCACCCTCGGAGCAATAAATCTAGAAGAAGTCGAGCTTGATGACATATTCAGGATTGTCTTTAGCTCGGCAAATTGGTCTGACATGGAATACAACATCCTGAGACACACTAGACCAGATATAGTATTAGTCATACATGAAGTACGCTTGCCTATTGTGAACATGCTACTTCATGTATATATATATTCACAGATGCAGTGTTGAAATCTATAATTTGCGTCCAGTTCTGAACTGGAACATGATACAAGTGATTTCAAGTCTTTCGCACTGCTTCTACCTGTTCAAAGAGGCCTGAAGTTGATAAACTCTTCTTTCGGTTTCTTCTAATTTCTTTCGTCTTTTCTCACTTAATTCCAGTGCTTCAGCATATCTTCTTTCAGCATTATCAGCTCTTTGCTTTTCTGTCCTTACTAAGGCCTGTGCAACTCATTTATTAGCCTTTGCATTAGATAATTAAAGAGGAGATGAGAAAATTTATTAGCAAATTAATAGATGAACAAGCATGAATGAATTATAAGCTATCAACAGAAAAGAATCGAGATTACTAGGCTCGTTTGAGGTATATAATCAATTAACACCAGATCAAATTACTATATAATATGCTAGCTTTCAACAGCTATCCTCCCTTGGTTTTTCTTTCATTTTAAACACCAATGTTTCTCAACTATATTTATCGTTTTGAATCATGCCGTTGGTCATTCTATCTTGACACCAAAAGACTAGCTTATTCTTGATCGGGAAGCAAGTCTCTTATAAAAGTTGTTTAGATCAACCACTTAACTGATGCAAATCGCAAATTACGAGTGGTGGGATATCTGAATATAATAGTTAGTATCGCCATCACCTTTAATCTCTCGGCCTCTGCTCTGGGATGAAAACTTTCAGGGTCTTGGGGATAAGCAGATGTTTCGGTGCTTAGAGAATGAGCTTCTAGTTCCGTGACGTGTGAAGCATTATGCGGTAAATCTTCCATTGAATGATGTGAAGCATTTATGTCCGTTTCCTTTGCTTCTTCCGGGACCATCTGATTTACATGGTTAGCAGAGCTCATTGTTAGATATATAGCATAAAGAATCAAAGTCAACTAAAGAAGGATTGCAGAATCCATTCAATACCAGATTCTTGATGATAAGAGAGAAATCAAAGGTGCACAGGTATTACACGACGAGGACATTGCTAATTAGAATTTATTCCTTACCCTCGACTGCTTTTCAGATTGAAACTGTCTTTTAAGTTCATCATTTTTTTCTCGGGGCGAATTAGTGTTTTCTTCACCCTCCTGAGAAGGAAAATTGCGCGTTAGCGATGAAAAAGAGAAAATAGCATTCTCCAAGAGAATCTGGTGCATCTTTAGCAAGCACAGGAGACACAAAAAAGATGTTACTTTCGGTGCTTTATCTAGCAATAGCAATTCAATAGCAGCACCATGTGGTTAATTGTTTCCATGTTCCAAACTGAGAAAGGTACTAGATGGAAAAACAACACAATTAACTTAATAAGTTTATCTAAGCAGCAAAACGAATGTGAGCTTGATACATATGACCAAAACCTATAAAAATTAGTACAGAAATCGTGACAAAATCAAAGGACAAATCCTCAATCATGCTTATTCCCGTGCACCCACAAGCCTAAAGCATAGAGTGAAAAAATATCTACCGCGAAGTCACTATCTTTTTTGTGCTTATATATGAAATAGGTGAGCGAGCCTATAAATACAAGAAGTAAACTTATCCTCTCTAAACAAAAGTTTCCACGTTTAATTCTTCAACTGCTTCACATCTCTAACGTGCTATTCTAAGGAGCATTCAGAGGGGGAAACCCACCTTACCTCGAAGGATATGCTTGAACTAGGGATTTGAATATCTTCATCAATGATTGAAACAAAATAAAGTTTGGCTGATGTCATCTTGAAATAATAATTAAAAAAATTATGGTTTCTTATAAGTTTTTCATAATCAAGACCTAGTCTAGCTATGAACCAAAAAAGAAGGTTATCCTCTAAGCATAAAATATGGTTGAAAAAGTTGGCATATGCAGACACCTACAATCATAAGGTTTCTCTGTTCTTTCCCAGAAGATTTTCCTCTCCATCTTCTTTGTGACAAGGCTGAAGCCTTTTTAAGCTGCTTGTAGTATGAAACAGCGCTATGACAGCGCCAGTAACTCTGCAAAGTTTATTGGGTAAGCAACCACAGGAATCATACAAAGGCAACAAGCAATTGGCTAGTTGACAACCTGAAGAACAATTGCAGCCTTGGTTTTCTCTCTAAATTTCAATTCTTTACGTGCAGCCATTGCTCGTAAGCCTGTCTGCAAAATGACCGAAGAGGACCTTATGCCGGTATACGTTCTTCTAGCAAATTGTCTACGCAAATTTTTCTGGATTTTAACAGCAGCAGCTTCCTGTTTCATGCGTTTGTATGATTTGCGAGCAAGTTTTCCTGCGAGAGGTAACGTACAGATAAATCTAGAACCAAAAACCATAAAATGGGCAGCTGATTGAATCCTAGCAGTGCATCTAAGAGGTTCAAGACTCGAAAAACTTAAGAGTCTACAGAGAAAGATACGGTTAAATTCTTTAATTACGTACCATGCGTCAAAGGAAATCTATCACATTTCACGAAAAAGATTCACATTTGACTATGAACTCACCTCTCCAATGAGATTGTAATTTAATTGAAGATTTCCGCAACACGATATACTTTTTTCGAGTAGTATGAGTTCTAAGCCTCCTCTGGATGACTGCCGCTGAGTTGCGAAGCAGCCTTGCTTTCCGCGCGTCTAACTCAGCCAGCTGACCAGCTCTTAGGAAAACCTTTGTTTGACCCATCTGCCAAATTGTGTCCAATTAAAACCTTAGTTTTAGGCTAGTACGGTAGATTTGGGAGTCCAGATCTTCTATCTAATATTATGGTGTCTTATTCTGTCCAATAAATCTCAGCCATTTATTTGTGTGAGTCCCGTGTGGGTCCCGCAAAATAAATGGTTGAGATTCAATGAGACAGAATAAGACAGAGTAATATTGGACAGAGGATCTGGACTCAGACTTGAGAGCTTAAATAGTTTCAGAGAGTGTTTCTGGTAATACCTGATATCCTGTAATCTCCAATTTCTCCAAAATCCATTTGCATGCAACTTTCTCTTCATAGCTGCATGCAAATTGCAAGAATAAACTTACAAACTTGAACCAAACCTGATTCAATCCAAGCATAAAACTCCTTTCTCTTTATAGCACTTACTTCCCTTTCGATACCTCTGGTGCTAGAATAGTAAATCGTGTTAAAAATTCAGAAAAGCTTTTATGACCAGGGTATCCAGCGCATTTTATTCTGATTGCCTCCAAGACTCCCTAAAACAAATATGTACGAAATCATTAGACATTTAACAAATAAACCAGAGTGAAGAGGTGCCAAATTTACTCACACCAGATCTCAGTTGTTGAATGACATTGGTGTTCTTAAACAAAGAAGGTCTCAATGAACTATTTGGCTTCACACATCTAATGTAGTGGGGCACTGTAGAATGTAGAATCTCCATCAATTGTTGTAATTGAAGCTGCATAAATTTGACAAACACTTTTGGTGTGTCATCATTGCAGTGCCAAGAATTATTGAAAAGAACCAAAAAAAAAAGACGTACTTTGAAACGCGATCCAATGGATGAGAACTTGGATGATTTGGACGTATCCTCAGAACATGGAGGGAAAAGGCCAGCTACAAAAGAACAATTCGAAGCACTCAACAAATCTTGATGTTCAGGAACAATATAGTCTTTGTTCTTGTCTAAGAATTGATCAGAGTGGTACAGAACCTGGAAAGAAGTTGAATGGAATGGAATCATTAAAAATGCAATTTAAAAATAAATATGTAGGAAGATAAATAGAGCAGCAAAAATAAATAGCATCTCACCTCTCCTGCATAATGGACAATGGTGAAATCTGAACGAGTCAGTTTAGGCTTGATGAACCTCTTGTGATCTTTGAAAGTCTGATAAAGCTTTTCACAAAATGTCTCATGGGTTGATTTCGGGAACATGCTGTGGCAATAATGAGTTTGCATTACAGAAGCAACATCATCAATTAGGTTAACACTTCTAATTCAATTTAAAAGCCACAAATTGCTACCATACCACGTTTCATCAAGCAAAGTAATGATTCCACCAGGCTTCTGCGAAATAGTGTGTAGTCTTAATTATGAAGGAAGAAACACAACCGGAATTAAAATTCATCAAGTGTCAAAGAGAAAGAAGTAGGGGTTGCGGAATGCAATATAGAGACCTTCTCAATAAGATCCAGAACATCTTGATTATCAACATAATTTATGTAGCTCCAATCAATCCCCTCCTTGGTGTACTCCTCTTGCTCCATCTTGAATACGTGCTGAACGGCACGGCATTACAACAATAGGATTATATGATGAAGTTTGTTCCATTTGCGAAAGTAGACAATATATAACTAACCTCATACCTGGTTGAAATGTTGCTGCAGCTTTTCATTCGTATAGTTAATGCAGAATTGTTCAAAACTGCCCAGGGGTATCAGAATTATGAGATGCTTAAGTAAAGACAAGTAGATATCAAAGTCTGTGTTTGAATCAGAATTAAGTATGAGAGGCTCAAGTAAAAGCTACATATCAAAGTATGTGTTTTACCTATTATCTTTAAAGCTCTCAAAACCATAAATGTCAAGGACCCCAATCAGACACTTAGAGGTAGGATCTTGCCCAATGGATGCATTAATTTTATCCACCAACCTGATCATACGATAACAGTTATACTATCCAAAAGAACATTAAATAAGCGGCACTGTCATAGTAAATATGTGATGAGCTAGCTAGGAGCCGATATATTTTTACCAATTAAACAAGCGAGAATATATAGTCCTGGCTAAACCATCCCTGCTAACTGCTGCACCAAGAGGATCAAGACTTCTTTTTATGACTTCTTCTGGAGTTACCATCACACGTTTACACAGTGCATCTTCTAGTGACTGAGGATCACACCTGAAACAAGTGTACAGTAGACATTCATATGCAAACAAATAGGAATATGAATAAAAACTCAGGGATGGCTTTAGTCACACATGAGAAGCTCTGCAGTCGTTTGAAGATGAAACTTGGATTGCTCATCTTTCACAACTGATGAATCAACATCTTCATCTTTAGCAAATTCAACATTGCCAAGATGAAGAATTGCAGCTATAACTCTGAAAATGGCATCCTACAAAAGTATGGGGGAAAGAGATATTACTCTTCAAGAAAAATACCTACTTCTTCGGCTTTTAATTTGATTAACAAAGAGGATCATATATTAGGATGTGAAGCAACCTCCAGACCTGTTCGTTCTCACTTATTCCAACGATACTCATAGCTCTCCTAGTGGAAAGATACCGACTGGCATCACTCACACCATCCAATTCATAACAATTGGATTGGTTAAGATAGTGAAAAGACTTGGGGTTTCCCAATTTATATTTCTCAATCTCCTAAGTAAGCCAGAAAATCAGTTAGTCATCAAAATGACTCAAATCAAGGTACACAGAGCAACTGGCGTAGTAGAAAGTCCAAGGAAATGCCCACCTCTTGTGGCGCGGCACAGAGAAGGTAAAAACAATGATAGTTACGCTCAGGATCTGAAATCTGACACACACGGGATCTCTCTAGAAGATAAGTTCTGATTGCTGCTCCTGAAATCCTCCCCCTCTCATCAAATTGAATTTCAACAAACTTTCCAAAACGACTGCACCATTGTTTCCAACAGAACATTAGTTTATTAAAGTTGCTGCCGAATATGCTCAGAATGGATCATCACATCTTAATAGCTACTTCGCAATATGCTTTATAAAGGATGATTTTAATAGCTAAATACTAATGCTAGATTGAACTGTTAATTAATTAGCCTAGAACATAAATTGCCAAGTTCAATTCCAATTTCAAAGAATTCAATTACATATAAGTTATGAAAAACATGGCTCAATCAATGCTGTGGAAAATGTAAAACAATTGAACAGTGCAAAGCCTGAAAGTTCTCACCTGGAATTGTTATTTCTAGCAGTTTTTGCATTGCCAAAAGCTTCAAGAACTGGATTCGACTGCAAATAACTAATTAGTATAAAAAGTTTCTGGTTTCCAGAAAGTATCCTTAAAACAAAGCAAATATAAACAGAGATGCCACCTCGTATGGAAGCACTAGGAACTAGGAAATATGCACAGTATATCACTATTTCAACTCTTCCACAAAGTAGTTGATAAATAAAAACTTGGGGAACTGTACGTTTTCTAGAATCCTTGATCATCATGCAGGTACAGCATTTGGATTTTACCATGGCATTTGCTTCAACAAGATTCATAGAATCTCCCTAAGCAATCCTATGATGAGAAACATGATACACTCACTAGTTACGTAAGCAATTGCAGCCTAAATACTAAAAAGTGCTCATCCACAAAGCCAATCACTCAAATAAAAGAGTTTGTATCCCTCGATATTTTCACATGAAATGACTATACTAGACTGTATGAAAAAGATCGACTCAGTTGGCAGGCTAAGCGTTCTAGTATTCACTATTTGAGCTGATATTTAATCATCCAGCTTACTTCTAACACTTGCTGTTCAACGGTGCGACCTTCAGCAGCAGTATGACCGCCCACATATGCAAGGTATCGCATGAGCATTTTGGTTGTTTCAGTTTTTCCGGCCCCACTTTCACCACTGACTAGAATTGAATTGCTTTTACCTTCATTGATCATTTCCCTGTTCCAAATGTCAGCACCTTGAATAAATAGTAATCTGTGGAGGCACCATTATAGAACCCAAATAGCGATGATTCACCTGTATGCAATATCAGCAATTGCAAAAATATGAGGGTTGAGATCTCCAAATGGTGCTCCCCTGTATCGATCCATCATGTGAGAATCATATAAATGTGGAAGTCCTTCAAATGGATTGACAGCAATAAGAATGTTTCCAGTGTAAGTCTGCGAGAATGCCAAAAATTATAACAAAGCTGCCGTAACAAAATGATTTGTCTTAGAATAAAGTTAATTCTTTCTTACATAAATTTCATTTACTGCATATCTTGTCGACAAATTGTGCAGAACTGCAGGCTCATGCAAATAATGCAGCCTAGTCATGTCATCAACTCCACCTTCGGGTGGCTCAGCATCTCTTGGATATATATGTGATAAACTAACAACAACCTGCAATTTTACGATTCATAAAGCACAAAGGTGAGCCGGAAGTCCAACAAATTGGGAAAAACAACAATATTACTTACAACTTTATCGTCGCAAATTTGAATCTCAGCTTCTTCTCCCCTAATGTTAAGTACAACTCCATCTACCCAAACTAATTCTGGATCTTCAACCCAAATCTGGGAACCGACATCAATTTCTCCTGAGATCCCCTGTACCAAGTGAGGCTTATGTTATGACTAGGATGCAATACAAGAGACTGTGACGGAAAGAGAGCTCTGGAGTTACAAGTTTTCTTCTTTTTTTTTTTTGCGTAATCTCTCTGATTCATCATTTTATGTTCTCCAACATGCTTTTTAATTCTCAGCTGTGAAAACTAAGAAGTGGCTGTCTTCTTCAAGCCCTACGAGTTCGCTTTACTTGGAAATATCATATTCATCAAAGAGTTTTCATCTTCATGTTATCGGCTTCAAACACGAAGCATGGTTAATCGTGTACTTTGGCGTTTACTGTACGCACATTTAAGTTGCAATGATACACACCTTAATGGAAGAACACGCAACATCTATCAGAACTAGCACATTGCTTTTTTTTTTTCCTTGAACGCATAATCACCATGATTGTTGATATATCGGTTAAGGCAAATATTATTTGTACCATTTAATTAGTTACTACGTTAAAAACATGTGAAAATAAGAACAATAAAAAAGCAACAACAACAGAAGCGAAAAGGAAAAAGGAAAACCTACCATTCTACGACGATGAGCGGAGGTTTGCTCCTTTCAGATTATCACAAAATGATAACTAACATCCTCCTGAGTTTGCTGGAAAGAAAGGCAAGTCCATGGACAATCACAACCTCTCCAAAATGGATGTAAGAATGTCGAAAGAAAATGAAAAAAAGAAGACGTTGTTGTTGGAGGTGAAGAAGTGAAGAGAGGGAAGTTGTTGTGTTTTTTTCCAGGATGTTCGTGGAGTGAGATGTGTTGTGATAGTTTGTGGAGTTTGAAGCAAAACTCTCTTCCTTCCATTTCGCCAGCTTGTGGTCTGTCTCTAGACTCTATTTTGGCGGGGACATCATGACCAATATGCTACGTCATCGTTTCTAACGGTCTTATTCTATTCAGCGCGGGAATAACTGTCATTCCATTACTAAGAGCTGCTTTGCTTACGTTATGTTTGCTTATTTAAATGCACGCATAAATGAATCTCAACAAAACAGAGAACAGTCTAGTGCAATCAAATTCATTTGTCAATTTGAAACCAATTATATGACCATCATTTTAGTATTATTTATGATTATAATAACTAATATTATTTAAATTATTCATATACGAAAATAATAAAATAATATTAACCATAATTACAAATAAGAACTACTAAAATAATGATTCTTTAACTTTTTTAATGAGTATAATATGTTACAAATTTAGAGGTTTCATATTTGAACGTATATTCTAAATAAAATAATAAAATTTTAGAGATCCAAATAAAATTACTTCTTGAAACTATCTCTTCGTAAGCCTCGTTGAGACTTGAGAGATAACATTTTCCTTTTTTTATATAGTCTTCTATTATTCTCTTATAGACTTATTTTTCTTTGTTATTTTTACCTTTTAATATGAATTAGTTTTGATTAAATATGGCATCTTTACATTAAATATTCCTTTTATTTTTTCTCAATTATGCACTTCTATAATCATTTATACGATTTTTGTAACAATTAGGATGCCAACCATTTTTCTATTTTTTTGAAACGTGCATTAGAAACTTTTGGTGAGATTTTTATGAATTTAGATGCACCCTTTCATTTTATTTCATAAATTTTTATTCACTTTTTAATATTTATGTTGTTCTTACTCGTTATAGGCATTCTTATTATCTTTAATATCTTGCTTAGAAGTTAGCTTATTCTTTATTTCTAAATTTAATTTCTCAAATGTATTCAAAACTTATTTTTTACAAGGTTTCATTACAAAAAAAAAAAACTCAAATTTTTTTCAAATTTTCAATTATAGTCTGAACTTTAAAAAGTAGCAATAAAATTTCCAAACTTTCAATTTTGTTCAATTCTAGCCCGAACTTGAAAAAGTAGCAATTAAATGCTCAAATTTTTAATTTTTTTCAATTATAGCCTGATATTAATATTTCCGTTAAATTTGTTGACATGACTTGCGTGTTTCAGAAACCTTAACGAATACGTGTCAGTCAAAATTAACATAACAAATGAAGATCAATAAAACGACGTCATTTAATTATACATTAAAATGACGTCATTATTTAAAAAAGACCTAAACCAAATTACGCAACCCCAATAACCTTACGTTTTGATTTCAATTTTTTTCCCTTATTTTCAGTTTGTTTTCTTGATGTCCTTACCCTTCGATTTTTATTTTAAGAAGCCTCAATGCCCTCACGCCAAGGACATCAGGAGAATGAATTAAAAATGGAGAGCTTATTGGTGCAGAATGTTGTAATGCGAGAGTAGTTTTGGGCATTAGAAGAACAAACATAAAACAAAGGATTGAGGGCATCAGGAGAACAACAAATAACGGAAGGCTATAATTGAAGAAAATTAAAAGTTTGAGCATTTTATTGTCATTTTTTAAAGTTTAGGATAGAATTGAAAAAAATTGAAAGTTTAGATATTTTATTGCTACTTTTTAAATTTCGAACTATAATTGAAAAGTTGACGAAAGTTTGGGATTTTTTTGGTAATTAACCTTTTTTAAAAATATATTTTTATAAAAATGTGAAGATTAACTTACTTTGCTTCAATTTGAAGTAAGCAGACTCTTTATAACAAAACTTTTTTCCAAATAGTAAAATACAATATAGATGTTGTGAATAAAAATAAATACATATAAATAAAAAGAACATTGAAGTATTAATATGTCGAATGATTAAGATAACCAATAGATATGTGATTAATGTGAAAAGTAAAACGAATCTAAAGCATTAAGATGATAACCAACAAATAAGGAGTTTGAGTAGCATGTGAAACTGAAATATCTACTCAAAGTTCCAATAAAAGGATCATTAATATTCACTTCTTAAATTGCAATCTCAAGTAGAAAAGACTAAGCTAACACCCTTATCAAGATTATGAGATTCATAAGAAGTAATAAATTTGATTATTTCTGTTAGTTCCTAATGGCACCTAAGGGAGAGGTAAATTGGGTATTAAAAAGATTTTAAAAATTCTATTTAATCTATTCAATTGACAACAATCAATATAATAAGGATGAAGAAATTGTTTAAAATTAATCAATTAGAATAATAATTTAAAGAGGATAGGAAAAAATGCAAACCGATTTATAATGGTTTGGAAAACAACCCTTGCCTACGTTCATGCCTATCATTCTTCTTAGAATTCTACTATAATTCTTCTTTCAAGACAAAAAAATAACCATTGTACAATCTTTTCTAGGTAAAGAGGAATCCTTTTTACAATCTTCTTCAGAGGTGAAGAGGAATCTTAATACCACTTAGAACATTCCTAAGTACAATATGCAACACACCAATAAAGGATTACAACTTAAAATTATCTAACATTTTTGCTTTGATAACTTAAAAGGGCTTGCTCGTACAAATATGAGATAATGATATTCAAATGCTTGATAAACACTAAGAAATGTGTGTATAAGACTCTCAAACACTTATTGATGCTAAAATCAATAAGAAAACACCTATTATAGTATTTTGGAGTCCTTACTAGTCGTTGGAGCCAAGAACTAGCTGTTATAACAACTATTTGTAAAGCATTAGTTGACCAGTATAGCATATTGGCTGAACAATGTGCATTAAATATAAAAATTTACTAGTTGTTGAGAGACTGATTGAAAACTAGGCATATTAGTCAACGAATATGACACATTGGTCTTCTAATACATCAGCCAATGTTATTATAAACTCTCGGTACATTAAATTTAACAATTTTAAGCTATATTAGTGACCACCAACTTATATAGGTAGATAAATCACACTAAAAATATGATTTTATCAATTTCAAATGCTCAAAACCAATTTGTTTATGGCAATTATGATTTAACCACTTTCCAAATATATTCCCTAAAGAGTGTTTGAAAGATCAAAAGATTTTTCTATTAATTTAAAAGCTTCAATTCACTCTTTAAAAGATCAAAAGATTTTTCTATTAATTTAAAAGCTTCAATTCTTCTTGATGAACGTAAAGACTTAAACAATAAAGTGAAATGAAATGTTTATGCACAGTGAGTCTTTTAGAGCATCATATTAATAAAGTGAGATTACAAATAATAATACAAAATATAAAATGACTCTTATAAGCCTAGATTTTCTTTTTTTTCTTGGTTTGATCTTTATTTTATTGGCTTTTAAACTTCAACTTCTCTCTGCCAGCTACACAAACTATCTTTTTTATTTATGAATTTATTTTGTACTTATATTGATGTTCATCAAAAAAATAAACTCATTAATTGTAATTATGTTTTGTTATCATCAAAAAATCAATTGGAGCCTCCCCTAGTTCAACAATCTCCCCCGATATTAGAGAGAACTATGAAAATTAAGCATAAAATTAAAATAATATTAAATTCCCCTCAATTTATGCATAAGTCATAATTCAGTATCGAGAACAAAGAACATATTTAATGTCAAGTGTAGAAAAAAATCCATGCATTTACTTAAATATAAATTTACTCGAGTATAAAAAAAACCACATATACAAAAGTTACTCTCCCTAAATGTTATCAGTCCCTCTAAATATAATATCATCAATCTCTCTCCTCCTTTCTTGAAATCATCAAAAAGAAATAAATTATCAAAAAATTCATAATATAAAGAATCATTTGTCAAGCTACCTTAGGTAAGATCAAAATCAATTTTATTGAGATTGGTAAGCTAGTTCAAGAAAGAAGGCTATTGAATATTTAAAGAGTCAAACTAATCAATAAAAATGTCAATTTTCAAAGAAACACCCTTTATTATGGCTAATTTTAAAAATTCTCAATTTCAGTGTTGTGCCCAAGTTAAACAAAAATTCAATTAAAGCAAAAAAGTAAGTTTTAAAATTTTTGAAATTAAAAATAAGCAAAATTGCAATATTTCAGTTTGATAAAATAATGTATAAGTTTGAAAGCCCAAATTCAAGAAATAGAGATATAAAAAAGTGCCTAAATTACCAAAATTAAATTAAATTAAAGATGTATCGATATAATTGAAAGGGAAGAAGCATTGACTTCTTTTACAATTTAACTATGGAAGTATCAATTTGAAAAGATAATTTAAATTATGGAAAAATTAAAAATCTCTAAATTTGAAACCTAAGAATGATAAATTTTCAACTTTATTCAATGTAACAAGATTTTTATGAATTGGAATATGTTATTTTCCATTGAAAAGAGTGAAGTTTCTAGGGTTTTAAAAGATAAAAATAGCCAAGATGAAAAATAGAAGAAAAGAGGAGAAGTACAACTTCAATCATAAAGATTGGTCAATCGTACAACTTCATTTATCGACTAGTGTATGAGGTTGACCAAACTTATCAACCAACTTAGGCACAAATTCACTAGCTGTTGAAGCTAGGAATTAGTCATTATAATGATTATATGTAGAGCATTTATTGACTAGTATAGCATATTGGTTGACCAATGGGCATTATATTAAATGCACAAATTCACTAGTCGTTAAGAGACTAGATGACTAGTAGTTATATTGGTCGACTAATACATTAACCATTGTTATAAAAGAGTTTTAGTGTATCAAATTTAATAACTTTAAACTATATTGGTCAATCACTAACTTATATAGGTTGACTAATTACCACAAAAATATATTTTAACAACTTTAAATGCCTAAGATCATTTTTTAATGCAATTATGCTTTAAAACATCCTAAAATATTCCATAAAGAGTGTTCGAAAGATTAAGAGATTTTTCTATTGAAACTAAAATCTTCAATGCCTCTTAATGAATCTAAGGCTCATGCAATAAAGTGAAACGAAATGTTTCTGTATGGTAGACCTTCCATAGCATCAAATTAATAAAATGAGATTACAAATAATAACATAAAATGTAAACTGACCTTGATGACCTTTTTTTTTTGGGTTTAGTCTTTATTTCATCTGTTGCAAGCTTCAACTTTTCTTTTTTAACTTCATAATCTCTCATCTTAAGTTTATGGCTTTATTTTGTTCTTATATTGCTTTTCAATAAAAATATTAAACTCATTATTAGTAATTATATTTTTGTTATCATCAAAACATTAATTGAAACCTCTCTTAGTTCGATAATTTTAAATAAAGAATCACAATTAGTTGAAAGATTTCTGAAGATTAATTCATTTTAAATTAAGCAAATATGTTATATTATAGTCTGAATGAATACTCTACATATCTTAACTATATATTTATCAATTACCATACTTTTTCCTATAATAAATAATTTAAAGAACAAGGAATACATGATATGATATTTCATTACTTGAAAAGTTTTGACCAAATCATCAACACATCATAAAAGTGGACCAAGATGTGGTTGCAATCATTTAAATGTTTATTATACCATTTACAAAGTAACTGTTGGATAATGACACCAACTCCTCTATTGAAAAGAACTAGCAGAAATAGACTGTGCAAATGCGCAGTCGTAATGCCCAGTTAATTTAAAAATAAAGAGTATTCTAAATAAATATATTAATATTTAAGGGAAAAATGGAATTGTAGGATTGAAGTTAAAATTTTGTCAAAAGAAAAAGAAGAAAAATATACTAGTTGAATTATTTGAATGAATTA
>JAOTBA010000004.1:12742603-12766183 GCA_025629845.1 Erythroxylum squamatum | reverse complement strand
AATTTAATAATAAAAATAAGAATAAAATTAATTGATAAAATTAATAACAAGTAGAAAACTTATAATAATAATTAATAATAATAAGAATAATAAAGTTTAATAATAATAATAATAATAAGTTTAATAATATAATTAAAAATAAAAAGTGATAAATTTAATAATAAGTAGAAAATTTATAATAATAATAAGAATAATAAAGTTAATAATAATAATAATAAGGATATTTTGGTCTTTTTGTTAGTTATTCCTTTCCTATTCTAAGTTTATATTTTCAAACCAAACAGTGGAATATAAATTCTTTATCTATTCCATTCCTTAAACTAAACAAAGTAATACTTATTCTATTCTATTCCTCGTCTTTTCTATTCCAAGGAATAACTATTCTATTCCCTATCTATTCCATTCCTTGAACCAAACAGGCCGTTAGTGAATGACAACAATGTTGAAAGAAATTAAATTTATTCATGAAAATAGAACTTAGGAACTCATATTATAACCACAAGCAAGGAAGTCAATTAGTATTAAATGGGTCTTCAAGATCAAGAGAAATAGTGATGATCAAATGAAGTGATATTGGGCAAGATTAGTGTTGAAAGATATGATCAAAAGAAAGGAACTAACTTCAATGAAATATTTTCTCCTATGGTTTGATTTATTACTATTATAGTCCTATTAATTTGTCTCATCTTTGACTTACATCTAAAATGGCTAAATGTGAAAATTGTTTTTCTTTATAGAGATCTTGAAGAATAAATTTATACGCTTCAACCAGATGGTTCAAACAAAAAAGAAAACTTGGATTATAGGTTGAACAAATACCTTTATGGTTTTAAGCAAGCACCAAGGTGCTAGTGTAAGAGATCTAATTTTTTCATCATGACCTGTGAATATAACAATGACAAAGTGTGTGAAGATTGATTGATTCTTAATCAAATCTTGAAGTGAGATATTGTTAGAAGAATCTAGCTATTATTTGCAATATTTTTATAATATTCACTTAATACAAAAGTATATATTATTCATAAAAGGTTTAGGACCGAAGAAATAGAAACGGAAGTAAAAGTAGGACTTGAATTTTTTTTTGTATTTTCGGTGTAGTTAGTAATTAAGCATTTGCCGCTCAAAAAGTAATATTCCCTCTAAGTTTGTCTGATCCAAACTTTGAAGCGAGTTAGCGTCCCATGGCAAGAAGTAAAAACTTAAGAATTTGACTCCAGTCGATGTAACGTTCTGGCCTTTATTAAATATCTCGGTGAAATAGACACGAATGAATAGAAGTTGTATCACTATAAGTAAAAGGGATTTTTTATTTAAAAATCTTAAAAAATATAACGTAAACACTACTATTTTATAACAAAAAGAATCTTAACATTGTAAGATCATTCCATCTAAAATTTAAATTAACAAAACCCTAAACTTTCATATGGTGGATACAAGTCAAGACCCAAAAACGCGTCAAGTGGAGTAGAATGGAATTCAATTCACTGACAGTTGGTTCTTGGTGCATTTATACTCACTAGTTCCGGTCATCATTCTAACTCAAACGAATATTCTTCTCTGGACTTTTGCCTGTACAAAAAACTAAGAACAGACTTGAAACGTCTCGCATTTCCTTGCACCAGTCAGACCTTAAGTTGACCACAGACAGATAAAGAGTTGGAAAATTCATAGAAAATATTTATTCAGATTAAAAAATTAGTAAGAGAAAAAATTAACTAAATTTCACGAAAAATAATTTTCTAAATTAATATCAAATTTTGAGGGAAAAGAGAAAGCAACTTTTTCTCTCTTGGCCCAATTGAGAACGCCAGTGGGGCTGCTACCCCATTGGGGTGTAAGTAGCTCTGCCATTTGCCATGGATACCCTCCTCTCCTCTTGTATGTTGTTCAATTCGGCGTGGGGAGTCAAGGCGCAGTGCAGTCGTCAACTTAATGTTAGATACCAAGATAAATGCAAGATGGAAAAATCCATACTTTAGCACCTAATTTAGCTACTTAGAGGTTTGAACATAAACAATGAGCGCATGCATATGCCCGTTAATTATTTATTTATTCTGTAGTCCTTGACGTTTCTATGGTTTTATTTAGAAACAAGAAGAAATGCAGGAACTGGAAGTCCAGCTTCTAATATAGTACAATAAGCCAATAACGGCAGTAATTGTGTATTTCATCCCGTTGTAACATAGTCAAATGAATAAAACGGATGGCTTATTGTCTCTTATTAACTAGGGACGAAAACTGTGATTCTGGCATATATTCGCAATTTGATAACATTTTTGCGTTAGAATTTGAAGTATGGTCCCTGACTTCTCACACTGATTCATATCATTCCTTTCTACCAGAGATTATATGGCGATTCATCCTACAATTCTGCACATCTAGTATAAAGTTACTTCTCTATATATATGGTTGTTGAGATCAGCTTTTGTTGATATTATGTAGCTTTAATGCGACTATGATGTTGCTTATGTGTATATGCGAACTTCTAGCTTTCAAACTTCCAAGAGAAAGGATCTTGATTGTGTTTTTGTAACAGTGGAATAAATATTCTGAGTTTTGTTCGTGGACGTAGCCCAAAGTTAAGGGTGAACCACGTTAAATATTCTGTGTCCATTTTGTTCATTTTATTTGTCCTTTTCACAAAATACACCCGCTGCGCTCAACAGATTGTACGCCGAACTGTATGTTTAATGAGGAAACGCGTGAACTTGGACCGGATAACATAGGAAAATTACAAGTATGCGCATGACCATATCGTTAGTCCGTACAAAATATACGTGGTTTGAATTCTATGTAAATACTATTGCAGGGAAGTATGTGTATACCATATGTATTATTAGGTGGATACATAATTGATGAAAGCGTATTCGGACCATAAGTCCGGCCGAGTAATGGAATGTTGATTCACATCTATAGCAAGTTCAACAAGAATAGTTCACTATGTAAAGACTCCATTATTCCTTCCATTAATCCATCTCATATTGCACAGCAAATTAATCCTCCCGTTGAGGAGTGCGGTTATGTGAATTCACATCATTGTTGTAAGTAATAATTATATTAAAAGTGAAGAGGTTGCTAATTGTAGGATGTAACCACTCACTTAAGATTTTTATTCTTATAATTAGAAAATAACAAAATGAAGAGGTTGCTACACTGTAACTCAATAACAACAACAATAACAGTACTCAGTAAAAGTTTCACTAAAATGCGAGATTTGATGGTTGCTAAGTTGTAACTATTGACCTGGAATAACTTGAAATTTCAATAAGCCAATCTTAAATATCTTCATAAATGTTTGACCTTTTAGTTAATTATATTCATGAGGAATAATATTTGTATGAATGATTGCCATTTTCATGCACTAATATCACCTTACTTATTCTCCCCAATATATCTTATAATTCCTATTTAATTTGAATTAAAGCACTAGTTCCTAAACTTGATGTAGGTGATAGGCAAAATGTTGGGTTTAACCAAATTTTGCAAAATTCAATCTTTAGTTTTTCAAATTCAAAATTTGATTGAATTTAAATCTAAGACTTAAACAAGTTTACTTAAATTATTATTGAATTTAAGACATTAAAATTTTGTTATATTCAATTTTTGGTTTGTGAAACTCAAACTTTTAATTAAATCTAAATGTAAGACTCAAATAATTTATCTAAAATTATTATTAAGTTTGAGACTTTAACAAATTTATATTACAATTCTTAAAAAATTGTATTTTTATAATAATTTACTTAATTTCCAGAAGATAGAGTGACATTAAAGAAGATATATATACATATATATGTAGGTATACATGGGAAACATGGAAATCTTAACTTTCTCTAATGCTCAAAGTGAAACATAGATTTACAAATTAGTCTACAAGATTAAACATATAGTAAAGTCCTTTAACAAGCAATATCCCACGGTTACTAACTTTAACTAATTGAATATAAGTTTCCTTAAGTTTTAATCTTTTAAAAGGAGCTTTTACATGGAATTTTATTTTTACTTATTTATTTATGCTAATATTTAATTGAAATAAGTTCCAAAATTCTAAAAGGTAATACATTTAATTTTTTCTATGATATGTTTATACCTCCTTTTGATCAATTTTAGGAGATAAATATACTAAATTATTTCAAAAACGAGAAAGCAATAAAGGAAGAATCGTGAAAAACTACAATATAACCTTAAGTAATAGAATGAAGTATGGATTTCGTGTAATCCCTGATGTTACATCAATGAGATATCCAAACTTTGACTCCCAAGGTTATTGAATTCAAAAAGGAAATTGTGCAATGCTTCTAAGAAGAAAACAGGAAAGTGGAGACTAGAAATTAGTTTAGTTGTGCTTCGGCCACCCCAATGCTCTTCGTGTACAAGTGATTACAATGGTTAGTGTTACAAAGATTTTGTAAAGAACTCCAAGTCCACACAAAATTAGCCAACATCTGAGTATGGTAGTTGAACTCTCGCAATTCAACTCAACCTTACTAAATTCCTCATGTTTAAGGCGTTTTCCACAAGGACAAAGTAAACCCACGAAATTTACTAAGCCAATATTATAGAATGGATAGCAATAAGAAGATAAAGATGCACACAACTTTATAGCAAAATTGCCTACCTTTATATTACTCATAATGAATACAAAGCTTCAACTCTCTCTAATGAATGAAGCCTTTGTTCAAATGAGCTATTTATAGGCTTTAGAGGATTTATTAGGCAAGAATACAAGAAAGTGGTCTTAAAGCCACTAACTTAGTTGCTTGTTGACATCTCCAACAACTTTAGGCACTACTTTAGTAGGTGGTTTACATAACTTATCATATCCCACTCCTAAGTCAAAACAACATGTGTAAAATGTTTACAAGACACTTCAGCCATGTTCTTTGGCATTTCATCCCACTTCCTTGATGATTCATCCCATTAACGTTGCCACATCACCCATGATCTTCATCCAAAGGTGAAGGTTAGCCAAGTTTCGAGGTAATTCGTTTATGGTCCGACCAACGCGCACCCATTTTCTAATCTGTTCATCCATGGTCCGACATTTGAGCACCATTTCATACTTAGTCCAACCAAAGACATCTTAGGCAAGTCCAACTCACCCTAGCCACCAACCTAATCAATGCCCCACGTCTATCAAAGCTAGTCGTAGCTCAAACAATGCTTCATCTTACTTGGTTAAAATACTTTGGTTCCTTTGTCATGCCTAATCCATGCTAGACGTTGAGCAAGGCTCACTAATGGCTAGCAAAATAGTTCCTGCAATGTTAAGGGGCTAACAAACCACCCCCACCAGATGAACCCGACGCCCTCTTCAGAATAAATTAAAGGTAATTATTTACGTAGTCTTTGAATTTCCACAAGATTGTGTCTTTCTCCTAAGTAGATTCAGAGACTAGTTTATTTTCCACTAAATCAAGAACTCCACTGTTCGATTCTTCTTATATTGCCTTAATATCTGATGATCCAAAATCTCTTCAATTTGCTCATCGAATTGTTTCCTTACCATCGATGGAGCTCTCTTTACTTGAATCCTTCCAGGATCTGTTGAATCCTCATGATAAGGCTTAAGGAAACTTACATAATAGGTAAGATGTATCTTTAAACGCTCGGGTAACTTCAAACGATAAGCTACATTTCCCACTTTTCCAAGGATCTTGAATGGCCCATCATTCTTTGGCACTAACCCTCGATGCACTTACTTGCTACCAATCTTCTTCCAAATTTGGGGAGTCAGTTTGAGAAGTACCTTACCCCTGATTTCAAAATCAAGCATTCTTCTTCATTAGTCTGCGTATTTCTTCATTCATTTGGAAGCTTTAAGAAGATTGTCTCTTGTCTCATCTAACAATTCTTGTTTTTCCTTTGCAAAATGATAAACAGCTGGACACTTCCCTCCTGATATCTGTTGAGCTATTTCGAAAGGAATGAGTGGTTGTTATCCCAAAACAACTTCAAAAGGACTTTTCTCCTTTATCGAGGATCGGTGCAAGTTATAGCAAAACTTGGTAGTAATAAGTAAACTTAGTCAATTATGTTGACTTGCTCTTACATAATGTTGCAAGTATTCTAACAACAAGCCATTGATCCTTTCTATTTGGCCATCTATTTATGGGTTATTTGCAATTTAAAATTTCAATTCACACCCCATCATATTGAAAAGAGACCTCCAAAATCAACCAATAAATCAGGTGTCTCGGTCACTTATAATATCAGCTAAGTGCTTCACACACTTTTGTAAAAATGTTCCATAGCAACATCTGAGGGACACGAAGCTGAAGTTGGCATAAAAACTGCATACTTAGAGAACCTATTAACTACCACTATGATTGAAGTCATGTTTTCCACCTTTGGGAACCTACCAGCAAAGTCCATCGAAACTGACATCGATGATTTTTCTAGGATAGGCAAGGGTTGTAACAAACCTGCCTCCTTCTTATATGGTGTATGTTAAGTATGTAGGATGATAGTTTAGTGAGGTAAAATCCACCTAAGACGATAAAGTGACTTGCTTATGGAAATAAAATGGAGAGCCAGTTATGCTTTTCAACCTGTTATTTTCCCTTTTAAAGAATGAGAGTATGGAGACAAATACACATCTCTCTAAAAATCAACCAAATATTAATGACAAGAAATATCTCTTCAAGTATAAGAAGAAACTAAACAATTAATGAAACAAACGTCAAGATTCAACGTGAAAAACTCTCTAATATAAAGGGGAAAATCACGTGATACACCAACAAATAAATCTACTAAGCTTATATATATTGTGATCTTATCTGTTACATCAATCTTAAAATAAGGCTGTACACTCAACAAGAGATTATGGAATCAATTAGTCATTTTCTTTGACAAATAAAATAGAATATATTATATTATAGCAAAAGCTTGACACGATCCTAGCTAAGGATCTTATAATGAGAGTCAAGAGAGGCTAAACTAATCAGTATGTACAATGGTTAGCTAGCCCCACCAAGAGATATACCAATGTGTTAGCTTATCATTTATTACGACATCCTTTACCAGATGTTCGTTGGTACAAGCTGGTATGATCCAAATATAGTAAACCTCGTTGCTCCTTTACTTTATGGCTTGCCTACCTGCAGAAGCTTCCAACCCGGGACAAACTTTCATACCTCTATATTCCAAACCATTGTTCCCTGTGCCTCTCAGCAAATGAATCCATAGACCACTTATTTTTTGAATGCCCATTCTCTAAAACTATTTAGGACCATTGCCTCACCCAATTCAACTTACCCACTTTCAACCAATATAACCTATCAACTATCCTTTCCTAGTTTAGAACTGTTTCCTGTCCCAGAGTCTCAGCCATTATTCACTTCCCTCTTTTGCTTTCCACCACTGTTTATCATACATGGACAGAACGTAATGCCAAAACTTTCCAGAATGAAGCCATGGCTGAGGAAAGAGTGTATCTCGGAGTAATCTCCCACGTTAGGGAACTTCTCAGCCTATGCACCGAGAGGAGGAAATTTTATAGTTTGGTTCTTCTATTACTTTTGCAGGTTAATCGCTCAACCTTTTTCAGGTCGCAGCATGCGCGATTCTCATTGAATATGCCATGTCTTGCCATGCCTACCCTCGGAGGTGCAGCACAGGCACTTCTTGGCGGCTGCTTTCTTCTTGACCATTTAGGGGCTAAGGTTGTTCTTTTCACTTCAATATCTCTTTGGCTGCTTCTTCTGGGATTGGAAATTTTTAGTTAGGCTTCCCACTTGGATTGTAGAGGCTTGGGTATTATTTGGATGCGTTCATTGTGTTTCTGATGTTGAATGGTTGTAGGATTGCTCCTCCTGTAGCTACTGAATCCCTATGTTTTATCTTAGATTGTAGGCTAGTTGCTATTTTTAACTAGTCGTGCCTTCTATGGCACTTGGCTCTGAACTTTTTTTACATATCTTTGTTTCATTTATTTGTTCTTTTGATTTACCACAAAAAAAATCAGTATGTACATAAAATTAACCAATTTGCTCTACGTTCTTGCCTAACAGTGCATTGCTTAACATTGGCAATCATAACCGCTCTAATCATATTGACAATCTGCTTGGCAAGTTCATATTTAGGCAGTTCCTATTCTTGTATCATTGGCAATCACTTAGTCTTTTCTATATGTACATTATTAAATTATCATTTTGAGTAAAGTTTTCTACATAAATGTTTTAAATTTCGACTACCAATTCCGAGTAGGTGCATGACATATAACTGCGCAACGTATAATATTTTATATTAGGAATGGGATAAACTCATTTTCATCTACATTTTTAAATAAAAAGACATAATATTAATGTTAATCAACTTCAGTAGTGCAGTAACAATGGGAGTTTGAAGGATATCAGAGTATTTATGTGACTTGGAATCAAATGATAGCCATATGAATGTATGGAACTGCTTAATGCAAACAAAGAATTATAAGAAATATGATGGCGTAATTGAGGAAAAGTTATCAAATTCATTATAGAATTTAGGCGGCTTCAGTCACCAACAAACTACAAACAGCAACTGCTAAGGGAGGGGTAAGTAAGTCGGGTTGTAGTTTGGTCATGGTCCATGTTCGTGCTGTACACGTGATGGCCTGGGTTGTATTGTATTCACAACAAAACTTCAGATGGATGCTGATGATGATCTTTCATGTTGTTGTTGGAGATGGTGGTCGATCACTTTATCGGTGGAATCGACGACGAGTTTGGCAGGCGTTCTGGCGATACTGCTGGCGACATTCATTCCGTTCAAGGTGCAGATGCCCTTGCTTCGTCCAGGGATATTATTGCATGAGTTGGGACTTGAAGTTATAGGACCATTTTTCGGCAGAGATTGTAAAACTAATCCTCGTTGCTTCCAGTACTCCACTTGGACTCCTAGTGGCCTCATTTCGGCTAGTTGAAAAGAAGCCAAGAAGATTAATGAAATGAATAGCAATCCCAAGATGGTTATATGGTTAGAGCAGAAGGCCATCTCTTCTTCTTTGTTTTAGTAATTGACGAGCAGAAAGTGACAGGAAATTGTTATTACTCTATGCGGTTTCGACCACAAGAATTATAAGGAAATCAGGTTGTGCATGGCTTGGCAATGAAGATGAATCTTAAGACATATATATACACTATACAGAGAGAGAGAGAGAACTAGGTTTGAGCTTTGACCGCTGCCTCTGCATGGGCTTACTAAGTTCAAAGAGTTTGACTAAGCCACGTGTTTGAAGGTTGAAAGGAAAGGGGAATTAATCAACACACGGTAAATAGGTTAGACCAAAACCGTTACGTAATTGGTACTTGATAAAGTAATATACCGTCAACGATTAATAACGGACACTATTTTAGGTAATTTTTTAAATTTATAAAATAACCTCTAATTTTTTTAAAATTACAAAATGGTAATTGTTATATCGTAAAATTGTGCTATATTCTTTTAACTATATATCAAAAAATTATAATAAAAATAATAATAACAATTAATATAAAATAATAATAAATTTCGAATATTTCATATATAAATAATAACTAGGATTTATATGAAAAAAGACCATCATTATCATATAAATATAAAATTAAGAACAATATAAAATATTTAAAATATTACAATTTCAATTTTCATTATATAATAAATAATAATTACTTCAAAATATCCAATAAAAATAACAATAAATATCCTTAACTCTCAAATTATTACAATTTATAATAAGAGTTCGATAAAGAAACAACCAAGTAAAAATGAAATATGAAACAAAACATATATTATTTAATTTACTATCAATTAATTATATTATATTTAATTAATTAAAATTAATTATTACTAAAATTATAAATATCTTAATTTAATTTATAAAATTAAGTTAATAATTATTAATAAATATAATAAAATTTTATAATATATAAAAATATACAAATATCAAATAAATATTTATTTAATAATTTAAAATAGATAAAATAAATATTAGTTTATAAATAATAATTTTTAAATTATTTATTTTCAAAAATAAAATATGTTTATTAATACTTTATTAATAAATATTATGTAAAAGATTAAAATAAATCTAAATAAAATTATTTATTTTTAATTTTTATTTAATGTATAATTATTATTAGTAATAGACATATTTATTTTATTTTAAAATTAAAAATTAAAAAATCACAATAAAAGTTGAATTAAACAATAATTAAAAAACTTTGAACAAAAAGAAAGAGGGGGGTGGGGTTGGCCAGAATCGGGCGGTAGCAAACAAAACAGGCCTGTATTGACTAATATTTATACTCGGTACATAAAATCTTTATTTTGTTTGATTCTTCAACCTGTACGGAACGAAATTTAAAGTCATTCTTAGACCTCAAATGAGCAACATAAATCAACGAGCCTGATGCACCCATTTTGTTCAATCGGTCTAATAATATATATCTTCCAGATCATAATTAAAAAAAAAAAACGTAAAATGGGGGGACTGGGATGGACTTTGTGCCATGAAATGCATAGTCAATTCAAACATAAATCAGACGGATATACTAGTAAAATTAGTTGTACGAGAAACACGGGAACAGACGCTCCTATATGTAATAACAAATTAACAACTGTTTTTTTTTTTTGAGAAATGTAATAACAATTGTTGGTACCCTTAAATTAAGGCATTGTTTCAACTCTTTGCGACTGAAACTGGTTTGTTTACTTGGTTACATTCTCATACGATTCAACCGTCAACAAGCATCAGACTTATGATGAAATCAATACAATACAAGTGTGTGCACCCCGTTCTGTTAATAACGGCCTACGTGTCCTTCCTATGTTGCCGCCTTTGACGATGTATCTTCTCCGGTGAAGTCACTGATATAGAGATGATAAAATCAGCCTCTATCTAGACAGATTTAATTAGTGTATGGTTTTACGATAAATTTGATTCTATTTAATCCTGGCTTCAGATAAAGTGGACAAATTTGGTCAGATCTTATTTGTCGGTAAGAATCAGTCCCCATTCAAACTTTTATGTAAAAGGTCGTGTTCCCACAGGGCATAGATCATAAACAGATCATCAAGCATTAGACAAAACATCAGGAAGAAATGCCAATACACTAACAGAATCACATCTTCCAAGTTCTGCAGTCTTTGCACAGGAATAAGTTCAAACTTTCCCTGATAGTTTTAGGCATCTTCCACCATAAATTCTGTATAGATCAACAGCCTTCTGCACGGTAGACATTCACTGTAATTTATAACAGGGTGGCATTTATGAACAAGACAAGAGTTGGACTAAAAATCATTAAGGACGTGGATAAACAGTCATTTGTTAGTCAGAAGCCGGCCATCTCACTTTACAAAAAAGCTGATTAACAGGAAGAATCATTTAGAAAGAGCTGCCTCCAGTTTCTCTTTTAACTGCATCGCAGCACCAGTTTGTGTCCGGATAGAAAAGGTATGAAGAATGTTGTCCTGGTCTGTTGTTGACACACTGCAATCATGAGGCGTAACTTGATGTTCCCTGAATGTTTTCATAATGCTAGATATTGGATGAGAGTCCAGTGGGCAAGTCATCCTCACAAATGCATCATCCTGTCCTGACTGGAAATCTATCTCTGGCACTGGGAATGGCTTTTGTTTACTACTTGATATCTCCCTTTCAGTTTCCAAAAGCCTAATCTTTGTTTGCAGGTCCGTGATATAGGTAATGGCATCACCAAGCAAAGAGGCCTTGTCCATCTTAGAGATATTGGGGACAACAGCTCTTAATGCATAAAATCTCTGATTAAGCTTCTCCCTCCTCTGTCTCTCCGCTTCCACGTGATTAAGTGGCTCTTCTCTCCCATTTGCAGGTTTTCTTCCTCTCTTCCTTGGTTTCCGTTCATCTGGCTGAGGTGACAAGTCATCCTTGGGCTGCTCCAAACCAGTAACAACAGATTCTGCATTGAAACCTGCATCAAGCATTTAGTTCCAGATAAGGAGAGAGTTTTGAGTCATTTGTAATATTTAGACAGCCATTAGAAGGATTTCCATAAACTCTACTACTACCTATTGCTTGTATTGCATAAGATTCTGACGTGAAGACCAAATCATCTTCAACCTTAGGAGAAAAATTAATGCTGACTGATCTCGGTTTTGAGCCACCCAAACTTAGTTCATGCCCAAAGATTTTAGGAACCTTTGCATCTGCACTGCCAGATTCGCCAAATAAAGTTCTTGCCCTCTCCATAACGCTGTGATCTTCAGGCAGGGATTTCACCGAACCCAGTTCAATAACTCCAGACTTAAGAGGTAAAAGTGCAAGTGTTTGGATCCCAGCTGATCTTGCTAACTCTGATCTAAATTGGTATTGAACCAAACAATTACCAATATCAGACACCCAAATTAATCTGCCAGACTTGTATGATTCCCCAGGACCATATGCCGAATCACAGCAAAATGTAAAATACATTGACGTTAGATAAAGCATCTCTATATCCGAAACCCCATCAAACCTGATTGCATAATTATCTTGATCCAACACATTAAAGCCTGCATGCAGCTTTTGAAGCACACGTTTTTTCACATCACTCTTCTCAACTCCCTCCAATCTGCCATCCCCACCTGGATTTTCACCCCCAACTCTACCGACCTTCGGATCCGGGCAAATCCCATCTCCCCAAGCCAAGATGGATTCGCCAGACTTCAAGCTGGAAAAATTCCAGAAAATCAAATAATTCCAACTAGAGCCTTCCAGAAGCTGAGAAAGACCCTGTTGAAAACCCAAATTTCTCTGCGTTGAAAAGAACTCCCTCAATATGTTATTAGAAGCTGATAAGCTCAAAAACTTGCAGGCCTCAATACCTAATACAGATTCCACGACTGCTTTGTCTTCACTTCCCCAAAATTTCTCATCCATTTTTCCTCTTTCACGATCACCACACAAACCTCAAATTCTCCTAACTTAAAACCTCAGAACTTCAAGCTCATCCCTCTAATCAAATTCCTGAAAAAGTTTAAAAAGAAAAAGGAAAGAAAAGATGTTTAGCCGGAACTCCAAACACCGACAAAAATCACCAAAATCCCATTTCAATAAACCCAAAACATGTTATTAAAGCAAATCAATATGGTCAAAAGGAGCAGGGCGAAACTACTACAGACACATCGGGCAAATTCCTTGAAAGAACCTGCTAAAAAAGTGTACTAAATAGTAGGATGAAAGCAAGTAAATAAAGAAAGGGAGAAAAAAAAAAGTCTTACCTGTGAATTATAGTAACCTACGAACTTGAGATGCCTGAAATTCCCATATAACCGAAACCTTGAAGACGTTTAGATTAGATCTGAGGTCTAGGGTTTTCCTTTCTTCAACTTTTTTTTTTTCTTTTAATGTTGAGAACTGAATAAGAGACTTGGTGCCACAAGTCACCAACTAGCTCTTTTGGGTGCGTGTGTGTGGTGCTCATGGTCATGTTATCCTCACCTCTTATAAAAGAGGAAAATGTGTTGCTTTCGTGTTGTAACTTTGTAATTACGCCACATGCTTCACGTTGGGCTGTCTATGGTGAAATGGATCCCACCCATCACGTTGGAAGGAATAGCCAGCATTCCTGTTAATTACTACTGATTTAAACGTTCGCCTTGTCTTCAATGAGCAGACCTGTCACCGAGTTTAAATTAAATAAATAATTATAATAATACTATAGAAATAAGAAAAACAAAAAGTGTAATTTGCATTCAATATTTTAATCACAACCTAACTTATAATTATAATATTTCAAAGCGTTCATATTCAATTATAATACTTCCTCCTATTCAAAATAAAAGTTTTTAATTGTTCAAAATAAATGTCGTTCGTGACTTTTCATGCATGTTTATGATTTTACTTCCAAAATTACCATTTAATTTCTCTCACGTCTTAATTACACAGGTTACACGGATTATATTTTCAAGGTACTTCAACATACAATTAATAAGAGTATATCAAACATTTCATTAACTTTCTTAATAAATGTGCATCCCTCTAAAACGACTTTTATTTTGAATAAGAGGGGGTAATTTTTAAATATTTTAAAAATTATAAATTAATTAAAATTTAATAAGATTTAACATTTTCATTTAAATGTCACATTAATATTGATATAATTCTTATTACTTATTTTAAAGATTTATTAGCAAGCCCCACTATCACGTATATATTTTGTAATTAGAATAATTAATCTTTAATATTAATTATTCAGTTTAAGTTGTTAAATAAAATTCATAAATTCCCTAATCAGTCGACCTTAATTTGTCAAAACCCTACATTAGTGCTAAGCCTCCGACTAAATTCTCTAGTTTGTCAAAAACCTATATTAGTATCAAATATGTTTTACGGCTCCTTAATTTCTTTAATGCACAGTCTTCCTCCAGCTTCTTCAATCTTCCTCCATCTGTTTTGCAGCTCCCTAATTTCGTTGTTACACAATCTTCTTTCGGCTTCTTCAACGCAAATCCCTAATGTCATTAATGCTTTCCCCTTTGTTTCGTAGCTCCCTAACTTCGGATCAAATCTACTGTACACTTAATCAGTTTCAACTATATTCTATTAAATATCGTCCTCGAATAAATGTACGGATAAAATTAAAAAGAACACCTAATTGAATCAGGATGCTCCAGCCTCCTAATTTCCTAAACACACAATCTTCCTCTCGCTTCTTCAACGTAAATCCCTAACTTCTTCAACGTAAATCCCTAATTTCTTCCGATAATTACCACAAGTGCACTAGAGCTTCTTTTTAGGATTTCAGCAGTTACAATGCTTTGTAAATATGACTAGATATATGATGTATATGTTTATCTGCAAGTTCTCTTATAATGGTCATGTATTCTTAAAATATATGATATTTTTCCTAATAAAATTGAAGATTAGCTAATGTTTGGTTAGTTGAATTAAAAATTTTCTGTAACTTGGTCAAAGCCTAGTTGGATTGGAGCAGTTAAGCTCCATATGTTATAATGTGGGCATAGTCCTAAGTTGTAGTGGGTGTGGTAAAGCCTTGCTATGGCTTTGTACTTCACTTTTATTGTACGAATAGACGTCTTCGTCAAATTTTTAACTAATGGAGATGTATAGAATAGAGTAATGCAGTTGTGGTAATTAATTTAACTTAACTGCTAAATATAATGCCTAAACCAGGTAATGCAACCTAATTCTGTCCAATCTATGCCCGTAAATAATATAATTCATTAGATCATAGCCATAATATTCAAAGTGATACGACAACTGCACTAGAGCTTGTTGGCACCAGGTAATTAAGTTAAATTAGTGAAGTATGTGTAAGTTAGTCCGTATGCTACTTAGTGGTTTAATTTTTTTTTTAAAATCTTAAACTCTTCTTTTCTCATTTTTTGATATAAACTATGGAAGCAACAGGAGATGAAAGACAAAACAAGTAATCACTGTGAGGTATTGTGTTTGCTGCCTAAAGTATTTAGTAATAGTTATTGTCTTTGGTCTTTCCTACGAATTATGGATGTTTCTAATCAGTTGTATAACTCTTACAAATGTGTTTTTCTTGTGATTATTTATTTGACAATTCTCTTTAGAATGTGAAAGCTTATTGTTTAGAGAAAAGGTTTAGGTCTTGGCAATTATATTGGAATTCAACTACTTCATTAGTTAATTTTATCTTTAGTTTATTATTATGATAATTGCAGGGACATCTCCTAAAGCTATGGATCCCATGTCTTCTACTATAGCACCAATCAATGGTGATAATATGGTTTGTTGTTATGGGTTAAGTGCCTACCAACAACTTGGAGTGATCATAACCTAGGGAGGAGATTTTATGGATGCCCCAAATATCTAGCAACTTTTTTTTTAATAATGTAAAATTATTGATACGTATAATGTTTATCTTATTAATTAATTTTTATTTTAGGTTAGTAGATGTGATTTTTTCAAGTGGTACGATGAGAAATATACTAAACTGTTAAATTGATTCATAAATTAAAAAAAAGAAGTATGTATGTTAAAGAGGGAGTCCTGGCAACGCTGAAACAAGTACAATTATGGAGATTGAGGAGCAAATAAAGCACCTAAAGCAAGACATTAATATGCTGATAAAAGAGAAAAAATGAGTTGAAATTAATTGTATAAATTATTATAATAGGATTTGTTATGCTTATAATGGGTGAAATTTTAAAAAATGTTATAAGAAAATGGCATTGAATTGCAATGCTTTGTTATAAACTTAAATTCTAATGAATGTAATAATATGATTATGCACCGGACATTCTATTTAAATATAATTTCTAGTTACATATTGAATGTAATGATTCTCAATCATTTGTCATATGACAATTGTAATATTTAGTAATTTATAATAGTAATATATTTGAAATTCATTAATCAAAAATGGCAAGCACATCAATGTTAGTTATATATTTGGAATTCACATATAAAGCTGGATAGTAATATATTTAGAATTCATATCCAAAAGTGGAAAACATATATTCATATAGCCAAAAAGAACATATCAACAACATATCTGCCTAAAAATATTGTCAATAGTGCATCCATATAAAAATTATTGTCAACACATTTGACAACTTTAATGGTGATGATTAGGTTCCATATTGCTTCCCTCATTTGCACTTGACTAGGAAACTTGTTCCCGTGGTGGTTCAGTTAGTGTTGCTCTCCTCCTCTTTGCTTCAACTTCTAACTATTTGGAAGTAATGCTAAATCTTCCTTTGAATCTTAGACCCCTTAGTTCAAATGATAGCTTGAATGTATGTGAATCAACATCTCCAAACTTCCTTTTACTACCATATGAAGAGTTACCAACCTAGAAACACATATGTCATTCCTAGAATTCATTTGAATTAATTGTTAATAATGTAACAAATGCTTATGTATATAACTCACAATATTACTTTGTTGACATGATATAGTGGTATCTTCAACTATGTTTGCATTTATAACCTATATTAATAAAATGCAACATAATCATTAGTTATTACAAACAAGATAAATTGATAAAAAAATTGAATGGTTATATACCTGTGAAGATATCTTAGTGATCACTTAACAAACATAATGGAAATAACAATATGAGTTTGATACACAAGTAAAGCACACTAAGTAATGCAAGGTATATAAAAAAAAAGGTTCTATACCTAAGAAGATGCTTCACTAAGTAATGTTGAGCCTTCCTTATTGCATTTTCTAGCATTATGGCCATAATTGCCATACTTCTTACTTTTTTTTTACCCATCTCTTCCAAGACAATTTGTTTGATTTTTTTTAACATTTTAGGCTCATTTGGTCCTTTCTTTCTAGTTATTTTTGGTCTCCTTGACATGAATTTTTTAAGTGGTGGGTGTATCACCTCTCATAAATCATATGATAAAAAATTTAACCCTTAATAAGTTATAACATATGTTCATACAAATTGAGGAATTGAGCATTCTTGTAATAGTCACCTATAAATGTCTCGACCCTTTTCTTGGAATAATGGATAACACTGATTGTATGTTTGCAATGTTATCCTTGTAGATTCTATACATGACAACTATATGATTTTTGTCTACTAATCTTTAAAATATGTTTGCCATCACCTTTTGAGACTTTATATTCCCCCATCTACATTCCACACTATTATCAATTGCATCTTTGTTGTTCTTTTCCAATTTCTTTATAATGGTAAGTATAATATCTAACTTCCAAACATGTACAAATTCTCTCCTTTTGCATATCATATATGAATATAAGTTCTTCACCGCTACCTAATTCTAAATTATAAGCCGGTAGATTCACAAACCAACTTTATTAATTAATATTTTCTACTTCCACAATAACCCAAGTTAATGGGTACATCCCTCCATCACCATCCCTCCTTATTGCATTTAATAACTACCCTTAGAACTTAGTATTTAGAAAGAAGCTATCAATCATAAAAATTAGCCTTAGATGCCTCCATCCTCTTTTCATGGCATCAAAGAAAATATGTAAGCTTTCAAACTATAACTAACATACAACTCCTATGGCCATCCCTTAATATAGATCCTGCTTGCACTACATAATTTATAAAAACATATTTAAATTCTTTTGCACTTTTATACTCTATCCCCAGTCCCCAGTGTGGTGCCTTATCAGTTGGATTATGCCTGATACTTGTTGTTGGTCTTCATAATGGGTAACTAGGTTATTCTCTTCTTGGATATTCTTCATTACCAATACAAATACTACAATTAGTTTAATCAATTTTAATTAGTTTATGTTATTAGAAATATCAACTTCTATACACCCATCGTATTGGTCCCTAACATCTTGAACATATTCATTAGCCTTACTAACTTCTTTAACAATATATCATCGACAAGCTCATCAACCTTACTAACTCCTTCATTTACGTGTTCGTTATCAATATAATCCACCTTAAGACCATTACTTCAATCTTCACCTTTACTATCTCCATCCTCTCCTTTTCATAAAGTTTACAAGCTTGAGACATCTTTGGTTTGATTAAAAAAAATCTCAACGACTGACTAAATTTGAAACTTGTATTCCCTATGTCACATATTTACCTATAGATGACATAATCAAGGCTCATTTTATTCAAAAATACTTGTTTGCATATCAACATATTTTAACTCAGGTTTGGCTACAAACTTCCCACCATAAAATTGCCCTATACAGCTATATAAGGCCATTATAAATATGTTCATATACAAGTTAAGAAATTCAGTGATGCCTGAAGAATCATTGTAAGGAATCAGAATATGAACTATATGATAATAACGCATATAAAATGTAAATCTAGGTTATTTCCTAACATAGGATGGCCACAGAATACACCAACTATTAGGAGGGATTTTACATAACTAAATTAAAGAAATAGGTGTAGGAACTAATCTTAAGGTTTGTATAAGAAACTAATAATCACATATTGTAAAAAAAAGTACTTGGGCTTTTTTGGTTCAAAAACCAAACTTAAAAATCAAACATTCAGACTTTCCTAATTAATCCTTTTAAGTAAGGAATCATCTTTATATTTTTCTTGATAGTTATTAATCTAACCTAAATAAGAACCTTTTAAAATAAGCCTACACTAATTTTGCTCTTATAAAGGAAATTGACAATTAAATAAAATTAACAAAAATATGGGTTATTATGAAATGAAAAGGCAAATGTTTTCTAAACAAAAATTGTATGAAAAATATTTCGTTCCTAATTTGTTTTACGAAGAAGAAACCATACTACATGATTAATTTTATGAAAATATCTATGAATTGTAAAACCATTTGAACTTAACGAATAATAATAATTGATATGAGAATTTTTAACTATTAAATTCAAACTATATGAGAATTTTTAACTATTAAATTAAAACTTGCATTATTTTTTTGGTAAATCAGAAAAATAAATAAATGATCAAAATATGTACAAAGAGTTCACAGACTATGCCACAGAAGGCGCATCCAGCTAAAGTTAGCAACTAGCCTCAGGGCAAACCAAAATAAACTAAGGAAACACCGAAGCTATGGAAGAAGCGACCCGATACCCAATTAACATCATAAACACCAAGAAACTTAGCCAAATAAAACCCAAGCATACACAATCCAAGTAGAAAGCCTAACTAAGAAATTCCAAATCCATAGTTAGCAAGCCAAGGAGAAACTGAGGCAACCATGAACCTGCCGCCAAGAAATAACTATGCTGTTCCTCGTGGGGTAGGCATGGCAAGCATGGACAATCCAAAGAGAACCTCGAAAGCTGTAACTTGGAATAAACTAAGCAATTAACCTGCAAAATAAGAAAAGTACTAATCTAAATTACCTCCTCTTGGTGTATAGGCTGAGAAGTTCCCTAATGTGGGAGATTACTCCAGAAAGCACTCTCTCCTCAGCCAAGGCTTCATTCTTGAAAGTTCTGGCATTACGTTCAGTACATATGTGGTAAACAGTGGTGGAGAGCAGTAGAGGGAAGTGAGTGATGACTGAAACTCTGGTACTGGAAACAACTAAGAACCAGGAAAGGATAGTTGAAAGGTTAGAGTGGTTGAAACTGGGCAAGTTGAAATGAGAAAGACAGTGGTCCCAAATAGTTTTGGAGAAGGGGCAGTCAAAAAATAAGTGGTCTATGGATTCATTTGCTGAAAGGCACAGAGAACAGTGGTTAGGAATATAGAGGAATGTAAGTTTGTCCCGGGTTGGAAGCTTCTGCAGGAAAGCAAGCCATAAGATAAAGAAGCATCGAGGTTTACTGTATTTGGACGAAACCAGTTTATACCAAGGGACAACCGGTAAAGGAGTACGCAATAATTGGTAGGCTGACACATTAGTATAACGCTTGGTAGGGCTAGCTAGCCATTCCAAACAGTCTAGTAAGGAGCTATTGGGGAAATAAGCTGGAGGAGCCAGATGTCTAAGAAGGTCCATGGATACCTCACTGCAGCTCCAAGTATCATTAATGATCACATTAGAAACATGTGCTGTAAACGGGAGCTCTGATCCATTAATCTCTCTCGGTGTGGACAAGGACTTCAGAATACCACGCGGGTGCCAAAGATCCTGCCAGAAAAGAGTAGACATACCATTTCCAATCCTAAATCTAAATTGATGACACAACTTGTCCGGGACTGTTAAAATCTCTCTCTAACTCCAAGAACTATTATAGGTAGGCTAAGCACTCCAAAAATTATGCCTTCGCAATATTATTGTATGAACCTACCTCACCCAAAGAGCTTCCCTATCTTCAAACAAAAACCGTATCCTTTTGCCTAACAGTACTTGATTCCAAGTGGTCAAGTGTTTTAATCCTAAGCCCCCTTCTTTTTTAGGACGACAGATGCCACTCCACTTCACACTAGCCTGAGAATTAGAAACTACCTTTCCTGCCCATAAGAAGTTCCTAAGCTTAGCCTCAATGTCCTTAAGGATAAAAGAGGGAAGAATTAGATTTGAGGACCAGTAGACATGGAAGGAAGAGAGTACAGAGATAACCAATTGAATACCTGCATAAGAGAGGCTCTTATGAGTCCAACGATTGATCCTATTATCAATTCTGTCAATAAGAGAAGCACAATCCCACCTAGAAAGACAACCTGTAATAAGAGGAACACCAAGATACCTAAAAGGGAGAGATCCTTGCTGAATACCAGACATAAGTTTCATCCTATGGCTCAAATGACTAACATCCGGGGATAAGTAAAACTGACTTTTGGATGTGTTCATCTCCATAACTGAAAACATAGAGAAAGTATGCAAGGAGTCTAGCAAAAGCTGAGCTGAGATCAAATCCCCATGACTGAACATTAAAAGATCATCTGCAAAGAGAAGATGGTTAAGCTTAAGGCCCTGACATCTCCAATGATATTTGAACTGGGAGAGTTTTTTGTATTTAGTCTTAAATTCCTAGAAAACACTTCTATACAGATAATGAAGAGGAAAGGCGATAACGGATCCCCCTGTCTTAATCTAGATTTACCTTTGAAAATTAAGTAGGAGACCCATTGACCAAAATGGAATTGGAAGGGGTAGGTGATACATTCTCTAACCCATTCAATGAACCTCATCGGAAAGCCTACTGCTTCTAGAGTGTTAACCAAAAAATTCCAATGAATAGAGTCATAGGCTTTTTGGAGTTCCACTTTGAAAGCACAACGCTTATGAGAGTTTGAAATGTGATAGTTCTTGAAGATTTCATGTGCTAAAAGAATATTGTCCCCTATTTGGCGATTCTTGATAAAAGCACTTTGATTAGGACTTACTATAAGAGGGAGGATTTGGTTGAGCCTATTAGCCAAAATTTTAGCAATTACCTTGTAAAGCATATTGCAACAGGAGACGGGTCTAAAGTCTTGGACTGTGGAAGGGTGAGCAGATTTAGGAATAAGGGAAATGAATGTGGAATTAAGCTCTTTGAGGAGTTTGCCATGGTTGAAATTTTGTTGAATAGCACCAGTAACATCATCCCCGATAATATGCCAAGCCTTTTTATAGAAGTGCCCATTAAATCCATCAGGGCCAGGAGCCTTATTAGGATTAAGGGAATGGAAGGCCTCTCGAATCTCTTGTGGTGATACTTCAATAATAAGATCTTGAGAAGGAGTATCTGCAAGGGGATGAGGAAAGAGTTGAGCTACAAACTCCTTGGAGGAGTGGAGATTCTTCTCATTCCCAATTGAGCCTTTGAAGTAAGCAAGGAATTGAGATTGGATATCACTAAGACCCATGCCCCACCTCAAGAGAATATATGGAATTACGGTTTCTGTTGGCAAGGAGAGAATTGTGAAAGAATTTAGTATTATGATCACCTTTCTTAATCCATTTGATTTTAGAGGATTGTCTGTAAAACGATTCCTGATCCTCAAGAGATCTCTAATGGCCTCTGTCTCCCTAGCTAGCAGAAGGGGAGATCTAGGAGAAACCTTCAGTAGGTCCTGAATGTGATTCAAATTTGCTTGACAATTCTCGACTCTAGAATTAATATCCCCTATCTGACTCGAATTCATAAGTTTAAGTGCTTGCTTGACTTTCTTAAGTTTAGTAACAACCCTATACAATGGAGTACCTATAACAGGGTAGGCCCAAGCTTTCACAACAACCTGCAGGAAATTGGGCTGATCTGCTAAGAAATTAAGGAATCTAAAGGGGGAAGAATGTTTGAGCTGGTATCCAATTGACTTCACCACTAAAGGAGAGTGGTCTGAAATTAGAGGGATGTGGATAACACAATGGGAATAAGGGAACCGACGGCTCTAAGAAGAATTGATGAGAGTTCTGTCAAGCTTCCGAGCTGTGAAGGAGTTTCCTAACTATTTATTGGACCATGTAAACCAGGGACCACTTGAATTTAAGTCAAATAGACCATTACCTCCTACAAACTTCCTAAAGTCAATTTGACTACTCAAGGCATTCAGGCTAGGTGGTTCAGAATCTTGAGGATGGAGAATTGCATTGAAGTCACCTACAATCATCCATGGATGATGACCAACAGACAGGGAGATATTGGATAGATCACTCCAAAGGTGCTGCTTAAGGGTCGGATTATTAGCACCATACACACAAGAGAGAAGGAAGGGATCTGAGCCATGTCTAGGTTGAAGTTCCACATGAATAAACTAATCCGAATATCTAAGGATAGAGAACAAAAGAATTTTAGGGTAAGGATATCAAAATCCTGGCAATTGGGGATTGAGCTAGGTTGCTAAAGCTTTCTCATATAGGAAATAAGGAAGAGCAGACACTATGTAAAAATTCGAGAGATTTAATTCTAGTTTCAACTAAACAAACAAAAGAAGCAGAGGATTTTTTAAGCCATGCTCGAATAGCAAGCTGTTTATTGGGGTGATTAGGGCCCCTCACATTCCAAAACACTAACTCCATACCACAAAAACCAACTAAGCCACAACCTACTTGTTGGACCCCGAACCTTTCTTGAAAGTTAAGACTATTAAATGAGAAATTGTTGGAGATTTTTCATGTGTATAGAAAAGAAGAATTTATGAAATTGAAAATAAATGGAAAAGAAAGTTTAGTTACAAGATGGGTTGAATGTGAAATATTGGGAGTTAAAAAGCTGGAAAATGCAGTTGAAATATGTTCATTGAGCATGCTCTGGTGTTTTAGCCATAACTTGATCTCTAGTTATCCAAATGA
>JAOTBA010000004.1:12731542-12742503 GCA_025629845.1 Erythroxylum squamatum | reverse complement strand
AAGTTGGAGCCTTAACAGCATAAAAACAAATGGCTACATTACAAAGAATAGTGATGAAAAGAAAAAATTACAAGAAGCACAAAAATAATCTCAACACCATAAGCAATAACCACAGCAATGGCTCCCATAAAACAACATTATGAGTGAAATTTCGCCTCTGTTTCATAGACACTATTTTAGTGAGGGGGATTGTTTGTTAGGAGTGAATTTGATATTTATTACTGGCAACAGAGCAAACAATTGGAAGCATAAAACCACTTGAATACAAACACTCTTTCTAGTTGATATAATGAAGCCGATCTTGACCATATAAATCCAATCATGAAGCAACTTAAGTATGGAGAATAGAGTAATCCTGTGACAAAATTTAATGTCGAACTTACGTCTCAGAAGCTGAAGAACTCCTATAACCCTGTGATAGAAAAGACAACAAATGAGTCTTGTTGATAAACGGAAAGAAAATAAGTGCATAGAATGATAGCAGTGAGTGTTAGAATGAAGCTTCACAGCAAGAATTAGAATCATAAAGAGACAGCAAATATTTAATCAGAAGTTTTAGACATACCTCCAGCCTGGTGATGAAGACAGGCTGTCCCTGCCTTTGGCCAGAGAGATTTCCCTGCATGAGTTTCCAACATTCAGAGAGAATTAGCACCTCTCAGGCACACTCCACATGCAGAGATGCATAAATAGAAACAGAGAATAAAATGTTGACATCAGCAATTTGTGAAGCTATTTAAATTGCACAATATATGAAGCCAAACTTACCTCCCAGAGTTTGATATATTTGCATTGTGCTGTTTGCAGGGTACCTGATGTCTGTTGTGACAAAGGCATGTTTACCGTGGAGTGGCTGACCCCAATTGATTGTATCCCACTTTGTACTTGTTGTGACATTCCTGGAGTAGGTATCATCGTACCAGTAACAGTACCAGAAGAAACACCTGATTGACCAAGACCATTCGTCACACTCTGATTCATGCTAATTCCACTTTGGACCATTTGAGTTCCTGAAAGGAAAAAAAGAGGGTAGGTATCAATTTTTGACAATGAAGAAACAGAGATTCATTTCCATTCTTCTTCCTGAAGGTCAAAATCAGATTAAAAGAACAGAACTTTGTGACCATCCAAAAACAGAGAGAGATTGCCGCTAGAAGCTGATGCCAAGGTGTTTTTCGCGAAAAAGAACTGATTCTAACAACGTTACAGCAAGGAAGTGATGCAGATTCAGGTTCAAAATGTAATGATCTGCACAGTTTTTGCCCAGACAAACAAAAACAGGGTGTGTGACTACATAAGAAGCAAGCACTTTTAACAAAAACTTGGTCTATATGCCAAACAAGCAGAACAGAGTCTCGTTTAGCATTCAAGAAGGCTACGATCACAACATCTCTCCATGAACCAAACCACAAGACACTAACAAAAGAGCCAGAAGATCACAAAAAAAAACAGAAGACTGAGAAAAAGAGATACGAAAAGAAAAGGCAAGAAACGCACCTAAGAGAAGCGAGAAAAACGAACAAAATAACGCAAAAACAGGAGGAATCAGAAAGCAGAGTGAAATGAGGTGGGTGATCAGCTAAAAGTTAGCTGATTGACTCAAATCAGCTGGTTCAACAGCCTAACTCAGTCAGCTATTTTTAGAGTTTAGATTATATGTTCAGTTTTATTGTTACTTATCCGGCCTATAAATCTCAATCATTTATTTACGTGAGCTTTGTACGAGTCTTATATAAATAAACACCGAATTCGTATAAATAAATGGCTGAATTTTATGGGATATAAATCTCAATCATTTATTTACGTGAGCTTTGTACGAGTCTTATATAAATAAATACGGGATCCGTATAAATAAATGGCTGAATTTTATGGGACAGAATACTAGAATACCGTAACACTGAGAAGAGGATCGTATCTCTTATTTTTAAACAAGCTCCTGTGGGGGAGCGTTTTGTGTGGATAAGCTGATATATGTTTTTTTTATGTCCATTTTGCCCTCATTAATTTTGTCTCTCACGCTCACCGCCTCATTCCTCTTTCTCTAGAGTCTTCTTTCCTTCCCTCTGTTTGTCTCGCCGTCTCACCCTCACGCATCTGCTGCTTCGTTCGTTCACTCCCACGCATCAACGAAGGAGAGTAGACCAAATGGAGAGAAGGTTTGTGGTCGATTTCGGTCACCGAAGGGAACTGTTCTTCTCCTCTGTTTGTCTTGACTATGTTTTTCCATCTCTACCGCGTCTTGGAGCTATAACTGATCGGAGTTACTTCTCCGACCGCCGTCCCTCACACCATAATTAAATTGTTTTGTGCTCTGAGATTTTAGGGTACGTCTGCACTAATTTTCAGAATCTCTCATATTTAAGCTGTTTGTGCATGTGATATTTCATTCTATCGACCTTATAGGTTTCATTTGGGTTGTTTGCTGAATTCAAAGTTAATTCTCGGTTAGTAATTTGCGTAGCACAGTAAAAACCCTAATTAATCTTTTGGTTCTGATGGGTTTTCTCTAGAATTGACCAGCTCTAATCGAAGTTCTTACTCAAACATGGATGTAAAGCTGTTAGATATAAGGATGGCTGGTTCGTCCTCAGAAAATGTCGAAATATCCATCAAAGAAGGTATCCTCTTGACTGCTTTTCGGCAGTTCTTCCATTATATGTATATTGCTGTTTGTTGCATGTCTATCAAATACAGCGGACTTCTGATACTGGTGGCTTGTTATATTTTTTCTTTTCTTCTTGCAGAATTTTTCTTGTATCGTGTAATACTTTTGATCTTTTGCATTCTTCTGTTAAGTATGGCATCCTCCCTGAGTAAGTCATTGGTTTTCTACTACAGCAGTGCTATGACAATTGGCATTTTCCTTGCGGTACTGGTGATCCTATTTCAGGTGATATAGCAGTCCAATCCTCACTTGTTGATATCTGGGTTTGTTTATTACTTTACTTATATGTTATCTATGTGCTTGTATTAAATTCATTCATTTAAACCTTAAGAGGTGGTCGAATGTGTTGGCCACTAGATACTTAAATCATTGATTTCTTTGGTTACAAGCATCAAAGTTCAAGTTAAAATTGCATTCCATGCTTTGGTTATATTTGTGCTATACTGTAAGTTGTTTCACATTTATTCCACACTTCATGTGTAATAATTGTCATTGTCCTTGATTCCATTCTTATTCTAGTGTTCTCATCAATGACGTTGGCAATCAAAACTGCACTTCTCCAATATTTCGTGTTTTCCAACTACTGTGTTTTTTAGTGCAATTCATATTTTGGTTTGATTTTTTTATTCTCACCCGTGTTGCTTTTGTCAGGGGATGAAGCTTTTGGCACTCGACTTTAGCCAATGGGCTGTGGCTAATGCAGAAAGAATCACTGTAACTCCAAAGTCCCTTGGAACATCTGCTAAGCAGCAACGAAAGTGGTTCTTTTGGTTTTAAGTAGTTCTAATCTTTGCACTTTGCAGAGTGCATGTGACTGATACTACGAAATTTAGGAAGAGACGCCATGACGATGATGATTAGCTTTTGAATTTTTGATAGTTTAAAGAATGGTAGTCAGTTAAACTTTGTATGATATGTAATTACGGGTGTGATATTGTTGGTGGCTTTGCATAGAGAAATTGATTCCATTCCAAATGGAAAGGGGCTGTCTTGATAATTTCTGTTGAAAATGCACAAGTAATTAAATCATGTCATCTACTTAGGAATAGGGATGGCAAAAAAGCTCTGCCGGTCCCAAATTTGATTCGAAGTTAACAAGTTAGGATCAAATTGATTGAGTCTCGAATCAAGCTAACATAAAAATCAATTAAACCCAAAAATTAAAATTTTATTAATAGACGTAGTACCATTAACAAAATGATTGTAATTAATTACAAATAAAAAATGTTAATAATTTTACTTTTCCATTTTATAAAATTTAATGTGTTTATGATGCGGAGCTCCAAGACCCTTAATGGACTCTTAGAACTCGTTACTAATCAAATTAGAATTTGTTTCTCAACAAAGCAATCAGAATAGGATTTGTTCTTACACTCAAGAACACTTACGACAAGAACCCAAGTTAATTTTTAGAAATCCCCTTGAACCCCAATCAATTAAGCACTCAAGAACACAAGAAATAGGAATTAAAATTGAAAACAAAAGATAAACTCAATTGCAATCAATAAGAACACCTTGTGCATAAACATAAAAGAAAGCAAACTCTCTTTTTATTCAGATCTGAAATTTCGAAAATTGCAACTTTTTCCCACATTACAACCGAAAATAGCCTTGTTATAGGCATTACAATGTAAGAAAAAACAATAAAAACTAAAATAAATGTCTTCAAGGTAGTAAAGAAGATGGCTGATATGGAAAAAAAGTGGTCGAGAAGGTGGGTGAGATGAAAAGACCATCTTCAATGTTGAGAGAGAGGTGGCTGCTGGAGAGTGAATATGACAGCCACAAAACCCTAAAACATGCTTAAATAAACCTAAACCTAATGGATTTCAAAATGGGCTTAAGTAAAAATAACAAGGGGCCCATGTATTCTAACTTAAAAAGCTAAATTGAACCCATAAACCAAGTCTGAAATAGAAGTGACTAAAACCAACGTGGCCCCTTTGAAATGTGGCCCATTTCACTTATTCTAACCCTAAAGGAGACAAATAAAAACAACCCATAACAAACAAACCCAAATTTGACCCAAAACAAGCTCAAAACACAAATACCCCAAACTAGTCTGTTAGCCCAATTATGTAGACATACTTAGGCTCCAAAACATTTCCATATATGGACTTTCCATATTTGGACAGCCCACTTTCATCTTGGTTTTGAACATAAGTTTGGAGTTGCTCCTTCAGATGCTTTGCTCGGGACCTTGTGACCGGACTGACAAAACTTTTCATACTGGGAAAACCTTCCATGTTGGCACTTGAATGATCTTGTTTTTCTTGAACAGCCTCAATATGATTTCCCATGGCATCTCCTTGCACTTTAGCTTCATCTTCTAGATTGCTTCTTGTAGCATCTGGAACGCCATTTGTATCACTTCCGCTTAGAGCACAACTTAGAAAGAACTTGGCTTTTGAATTAAGTTGGAATATTGCTTTTTGATCAGCCGACCATCTGGTACATGGAATGGCATTTCCTTCATCATCCATCGGTGTATACGGTCTATTCTTGATAATCTCTCAAAGATCAATATGTGTAGATTCAATGAAGAGCCGCATCCTATCTTTCCAGTAATGGTAATCTTCACCATTGAATGCAGGAGGTCTTGTGACGGAGGCACCTTCAGCTATAAAAACATGTGATTCCGCCATGGATCTTTATCCTCACTTTGTGAAGGTGGTTCTTGGAAACCGAGCTCTGATACCAACTGAAGTAAATCACGCATTAGTATAGACTTTACGTTCAATATACAAAATGCATAAGAAGGGGCGTTGAATTATGTATTTTTTTCTTGAATACAGTCCCCTTTTATATTTCTTTGAAAACTAACTGTTTCAAAGTTATTAAGTGAATATCACAACTGTTAAATGAAAATAGCTTCAAGATTAAATCTCAGATAACTTTTATATACTTGTATACGAACAATAGAAATTAGACGTAAAGAATTTAGAGAGTAGACACAGAGATTTTATCCTTGTTTACCCCAAACCGTGAGCTACGTCTAGTCCTCAGAACTCTTCTGATATTTCACTATTCTTCTTAAAATGTACAAGTATTCTTTGTCTACAGAACCTCTTCAGGTCTCTTACACCAAGTATTATTTTCACTCACTTAGCATCTTCAGGCTCTCAGCTTTTCTTCTCTCTTACAAGAAAGATATTGCAAGCTTTGTTACAGTAATGATAGCTATAGTGTTTCGCACAACAAATACAGTGTTTTGCCAAAGTTCAAAAACTTAAAATCATTATCTCAAATCTCTAACTTTTTCAATCTTTGACTTTGACTTGTATTTATAGCCTTCGTCTTCAACTGCTTCTTGATAATTGCTTCTTTCTTCTTATTTCTTGATTCTTGTAGAAACCGTTATTCAGTTGAGTTCTGTAACTAACTCAAAATGATTAACCGTCCGGCATAGTATCGGGTCTTCGTCTTCGTATCTTCTTACTTTCTGCGCTTCTTCCTTCTTAGTTTCTTCCTTCTTACTTTTGCTTCCGTCTTAGTTTTTCCCCCGTCTTACTTTTGCTTCCGTCTTAATTTCTTCCGTCTTACTTTTGCTTCCATCTTAGTTTTGCTTCCATCTTACTTTTGCTTCCGTCTCACTTTTGCTTTCGTCTTAGTTTTGCTTCCGTCTTAGTTTTGCTTCCGTCTTACTTTTGCTTCCATCTTGCTTCCGTCTTACTTTTGCTTCCATCTTGCTTCCGTCTTGGTTTCTTCCTTCTGATCAAAATGGTTCATCACTTTCTAGTATTATTATTATTTGATTTTCACCAAAATTATTAGACGTGAAGTCATTTTAACTTAACAATCTTCCCCTTTTTGATGATAACAAATAATCATAATTTTAGAAAGATAATCGAGTAATATTTGTAAGCTATACTATCTTCTTTTTCTGCTCTTCTCTTCTTCTCTTCTTCTCTTCTCTTCTCCTCCTATCTTTCTCTTCTTCTCCTCTCCCCCTATTTGTTATTAATCAAAAATCATGACCGAAGATGCTTCATAATTTCAGAGAACATTTTTTGCATCTCAGTGCAGAGTGACTTGAGGTCTTCTTCCATAGACACTCGTAAATGAGCTACTTCCTCATGTAAGTCACCCACTGAGTCATGTAGATCATCAACCTTTTCATGAATTTCTTCAATTTCTTCGACTAAGGCTTTATAACTCTTCTGTTGTACTTCTTCCAAACCAATAGTAGCAGCAAATGGTTCTGAAGGTACAACATCTGGTTCAATAATTGTGATAGCAGGAGGTTTGAGAGATAAGTTTCTTTTAAGGAGATCAAGGTCATCAGGTCTAGGTAGCTTTGGAACTTTTTTTCCGAAAAGGTGTAGTACATCTGCAATTGAAGATATAGAGCTTAAGGGTCTAAGGCGTATGATTAGGTGCACAAGAGTCTCTATGTTAAAATTAGTACCTCCAACTCTAATGGTTCTGTACTGCCCTTCTGTTATTTTGCCAACTACCTGAGAGGTTCCATTAGTGGTGAAGTAACCACAATGACTTCCTGATGCCTTTGATATATGGTGTGAAACGTAGATTCCTTTTGGTTGAGCTGCATAACACACCTCATCTATGTTCCTAACTTCTGCTTCTATCTGATCTTCTGTCAGATCACTTGTAATCCCTTCTGGATACATTTTCTTCTTCCCCTTTTCTTCATTGCGTACAATGTAAGGTCTTGGTTGAATGTCAGGTACAATCTTGATCACAGTTCTTATTGTGATTGGGAGAATTGTGTATCGTTCCTTAGTCATTTGTGTTGGATATGGCTCTAACTTCTCATCTCTCAGAACACCATATAACCTTTTCTCTCCATGATTTAACAAATGTATTGAACGACTATTTACCAAGTTTGGTTCAAATTGTACCTTGACCACCCTTCGCAAGGGTTTTCTTATGATTTTTGAGCTTCTACTCCTTACAGGTTCAACTTCTTCAATCATCTTCAATTTCAAATCCTCCTTTCTCATTGGTTGAGAAGGATTAACCTGTGCTGGACTGTGTTCAACTGACTTTTTCTTTTGTTGAACAGTAGTTGGAGTGCTCTTTTTCTGACTGGGTTTCTGCTTCTTACTTTCTTCAGCCAACCTAGGAGGGGTATTTTGTTGAGGTTGAGATTTCTTCTTCTCAAATTCCAACTTCCTCTTTCTTAATTTCTTTAATCAATTTTGTTGGCTCCTCTTGCAAAATTAAAACCAAAGATTTGGTTGCTTGCGGTGCTTTCTTTCCAGAGTCTCCACTATGAGTCAACCCTTTACTTTTTTCTGCTCTTGTTGACGCAGGTTTAGTAGTCTAGGTGACATCTTGGCTTGTTTGGGTTTTTTCGAAAGAAGTGTCTCCCCCTTTCTCTTCAAGGATACTTGTTTCTCCGTCTGTCGCACCTGACTTTCTTCTCTTTGAGAAATCGTCTTAACTTTTATTGAATCATCTGACGATTTCTTCAATCCTTCTGTAAACATTTTTTCAGTGGATTGAGATTTTGATTTCCTTGTAGGAGTTACTGTTTCACTCAAACTACGTTTGACAGTACGCTCCCCCTCAATCCTTGCTTTCGTCATAGAATTTGTATCCTCTTTTTCCTGATTCTTCAAGCCCATTTTGCTGATAGTTGTAGCGTTAATGACGCTTTTGATGTTCATCTTCATTCTGTTTCCTCTCTCAAGAAAGATTCCAAAATATCTGAAGATTCTTGTCAGCATCATACCACACAGTAGCGCATTCGAGTCTTTCTTCGACTTTACCATGTAATTGAGGATTAGGTATGGAAGATCTATGAGCTGGCGATTGAGCAGATGAAATAGACATTGCTCATCTAAGTCGTTACCAGATTCCTCGATCCTGTTCTTGGTAGAACACAATGGAAGAGTAGCGAATGTAGAACCCTAGCCTTGGGCACAAAACTTGAGGCCTTCTTCTTCTTTGGGTCACTACATCCATATAGTTGTTGATTGATCTGTACCTTCTCTACACTGGCTTGAGTCATCCATCTTGCTTTATGAGCGAGCTTTACTCCAACATATGGACACTCAGTAGCCTTCTCGATTGACTTCAGTGTTACTATGACCGACAATCTATCCACCACTGATACTAAAGTATCTTCTACTACCTCTACATTCTTCCAGAAATCATATACTTCATTCAGGTAAACTGTCTCATGAACTTGAAAGAAGTTCTTCCATCCAGCTACAACAATCTCCAGTTCGATATCTATTTGGTCCTTCTTCAAGGAATCGAAATCAACGTGTCTTCCATAAGTCATTGATTGCTCCATTTATATCTGTAGTCAACTAAAAAACTAAACGCATAAATGTATTTCTTAAAGAGGTGATGTTAGTTTCAGAAGTTGAGAGTATGAGCAAAGAGAGTTTGATATCAAAAGAAAGTAATGAAATGTTTTGTTGAAAGTTCTTCAAAAGCCGATGTCAGGGTATTTCAAGAGTGTTCCAGAGTAGGTGGTATTCTCAAGGCTTTGAGAAGCTTTCCCTCCAAAACTTTCTCATGACAGAAGTTATCGTCTGTAACTTACTGTTACTGTTATCTTGAACTCTTACGACTTTTTATCTTCTTAACTAAGAAGATCATCTGAGTCATGACGTGTTAGATGATTGATCACTCAACATTACCATATTCAGGTTTCGTTTGACTTCTTTGAATCTTTCTTCACTCAATGGCTTAGTTAAGATATCTTCCCATTGATAATTCGTCTCAACAAACTGTAGACTTACGATCTTCCTCTGTATGTAGTCTCGTAGGAAATGATGTCTAACTTCAATATGCTTTACCCTCTAGTGTTGTATTGGATTCTTCGATTGATTGATAGCACTTGTGTTGTCACAGAAGATTGGGATTTGTTCTTCGCGTATTGAATAGTCTTCTAAGGGGTACTTGATCCACAACGTCTGTGAGCAACAACTTACGGCTGACATATACTCAGCTTCTATAGTGGATAGAGCAATTGAGCTTTGCCTCTTACTTGACCAGGAAACTAGGTTTTGGCCAAGGAAGTGACATCCTCCACTTGTACTTTTTCTATCAATCCTATCTCCGGCGTAATCAGCATCACATTAGCCAATTAACTTGAAATCTTTACCTTTCTCATACATTAAGCAAAGATCGGTAGAACCTGATACATATCTCAAAATTCTTTTAACAGCCATATAATGAGATTCTCTAGGATTTGCTTGAAATCTCGCACACAAACAAACACTAAACAAAATATCAAGTCTACTTGCTGTAAGGTAAAGTAAAGAACCAATAATTCCTCTATAAAGGGTTTGATCAACCTTCTTACCAGCTTCATCCTTAGATAAAAGGTTTGAAGGGTGCATAGGAGTTGACATTGGTTTTACTTTTTCCATTCCATACTTAATTAACAATTCTTTGATATATTTATGTTGATGAATAAAAATCTTTTCTTCAGTTTGTTTAACTTGAAACCCAAGAAAGAATTTTAATTCACCCATCATGCTCATCTCAAATTCATTCTTCATCAAATTCTCAAAAATAGTACATAGCTTTTTAGACGTTGCACCAAAGATAATATCATCAGCATATATTTGAACTATGATGAAATTATTCTTAATGCATTTTCTAAATAATGTCTTATCTACATGTCCTCTACTAAAATCATTCTCAATCAGAAAAGTACTTAGACGATCATATCAAGCTCGAGGAGCTTGTTTCAATCCGTACAAAACTTTATGAAGTCTATAGACATAGTTTGGTTTCCTAGGGTCTTCGAAACTATGAGGTTGCTTTACATAAACTCTTCATCTATAAAACCATTCAAAAATTCACTTTTCATATCCATTTGAAATAGCTTTATATCATGACAAACAACATATGCAAGCAAGATCCTAATAGCTTCCAATCTGGCTACAGGAGCATAAGTTTCATTGTAGTCTATTCCTTCTTATTGATTATAGCCTTGTGCTACTAATCTAGCTTTGTTATGACTTACTCTACCTGACTCGTCTAGTTTATTCTTAAAAACCCGTCTAGTTCCTATGATAGACTTTTTAGGAGGTCTGGGAACTAAAGACCAAATTTTATTCCTAGTAAATTGGTTCAGCTCCTCTTGCATGGCTAAAATCCAAGCTTCATCCTAAAGAGCTTCATTAATTTTCTTAGGTTTTATTTCAGAAATGAAGGCTACATTTGCTTCTCTTCTGAATTTAGACCTAGTTCTCACACCTTCTGAGGTTTCTCCTATAATCAGATTTTCTGGATGAGAACTCTTATATCTCCAATCCCTTTTCAGATCAAGCGTTTCAGGAATATCTTCTACTTTGTCTAAAGGAGT
>JAOTBA010000004.1:12712068-12731442 GCA_025629845.1 Erythroxylum squamatum | reverse complement strand
TTGATTTGGATATGTTGCTTCCGCTGCAAAATGATTTCTTAAAAGTTTTGAAATCTACCGTTTCTCCAAATAAGGCAGGCTTTCTTTTTCCGATCCAACAATATGACACATATACATGCGTATGATTGTATATTCATATGATTAAACAAATTAGTGATTTGTGAACTATGTGTGTATTGCACGACAATAGATGCGCAAGGTGATTGTTAACATCTAGACATTACCAAAACATCGAAGTAATAGCTTTTCTGGAGCGTACTGTGAGTTAACTTAGATGTGTAAACTCAATTATATTTGCTTCTGTATGAATTGAATGTTTAATCTGAAATGTGTGTACAATTGATTGAAAAATGTCAGACTTAGATCCGAGGAGCTTGTTATATACTATAAGTATACTGAAATGAAAGTAAGGCATATGAATCATGCATCTCATTACATTGAATTGCACGATTAGATAAAAGAGTTGTGACTAAAGTGGCCGATGTGAGGAAAGATCTTTGAGCTCAAGATTGTGAAAAGGAGTCCTAGGCTCAGATAACATGGACTCAGTATCCATAGTGGATACTGTTCAGAAATGAGTTCAATATCCACAACGGATACGAGAAAGTAAATTAGGTTCATAGGCACTTGGTCACATCAAAACAAAAATGAGAATGGAAACACTTGTGCATATGCCTATACATCACTTCATATATCATATGAATGAATTGAAATGAATTATTGAATTGTTTGATTTAGTGAAATACAGTTAAAGTAAATGAGGTTGTGTTGTGATATGCAATGCTAGCTTATATGATCATATGTGATGTGGTATTCAATACTGGATGCTTTGATATACTTATTTTTGTGTTCTGACTTAAGTTAATGCATCGATGATGGTTCACTCATTGAGTTCACAAACTCATCAAAATTGCAACATTGTTTTTCAGGTTCAAGGGAGTTCTAACCACTGAGGTTTTATAGTAGAAGTCTACTACTTGCATTTTGGGGACAAGAATGGCTCAAAGGTCTTATCAACTAAATCTGAGGAGTCTAGATAGATGTCTTGTGTATTAACATCTCATCTCATGTGATATTTTTGATACTGAGTTTTGCACTCAAAACAAAATGTTGTGTAATATATATATATATGGATTTTGAATTGTAATGACATATGACTTTTATGTTTGTGAATAAAATTGGAAGAATGTGTTTTTAGAATGCTTATGATTTGTTTGATGTCTTAAATGAGTTGGTTTGATTGTCTTAATGTATCATTTTTGTAGAGTATGTTCTTAAATAATCTCTGGTATATTCAGGTTTATGCTTTATAGGAATGGTATATCATAGTTCTTTTTATCTCTTCATAGCATTAAACTCTTGAGATTCCCTATTGTTATCTGGTGATATCCAAGTTAATGTGTCGTTTGCTTTATGCCCAATTTTTTTTTCACAAAAGATGGTGAAAAAGCCTTAAACTACAAGAAATAAACTAACCTTCTCCCCAGCAACAACATCAAAAACTTTATCAAGTGTTTAATGTGTGTAAGTTTTAATAAATAACCCTCGATAATCCGCAAATGCATGGTTTGTTAGCGTAGTACCTAAGGTGTCGATCCCACGATGAAGGATAATCTAATCCTAAAATCTAAGGCCAGAAAACAATACAAAATTTCAAATTTCACGAAACTAAAAACGAGAAATTAATTCAATTAATCAAATCAAATTAAGAATCAATCACAGAAATACTATTGCTAAGCAATTGCAACATACCCAAGAATCAACCTAAGGAAATAACCAATTGAAAGAAAGGGAATTTTACCTATCCTTAATACTAACCTAACTGATTATAAATTACTAGATAGTTGGTTTTAGATGATACTAAGGTTGATTACTCTCTCTTGAGTTATAACCATTATCCCTAAATTATAAACCCTAATTAGATTATGGAGGTCACAATTTCTCAATTTACAACCTATCCAAAACCCTAATTAGTTCTGAAATTCTCTAATAAACTACCGAAAACCTATGTAAGATCTCTCTTCGAACAATTTATAGATTTGATTTAAATTTATATTAAATCACCTAACTTTTGTTAGCCGAATTTAATTGTTTTTCATTTGATTCATCGTATCAGTTTATTATCAAATTATGCATTGCAGAATTAAATCACAACCAACCCAATAACCATATAAACCATCAAATTTCCTTAATTCAAAGATAAAACACCAAAGGTAAGTTTAAAACATCTTCAATATTAAAAATCCTATCATTAAATTGTTATTCCTATTCTATACAATAATAAAACTGAAAATAAACTAGAAATACGATCTGAACGGATGATTGGAGGCAACGACATCAGGAAACTCTTAATCCTTAAAGTACGTCGACTCAGCTTCTTCTCCTCTTCTCTCTTCCTTCTTCTCTTTCTCGATTTCTCGATGAATTCTCTCTAGGGTTTTTTAAAAGTAGCTGGTGCAAAAGCACCTTTTCTCCCTTCTTTATGTTTTTTTATACTCTTTTATGTGGGTTTTTTTGGTCCAAAAGTTCTAAAAAATCTCTCGAAATATGAAGTTCGTGAGTGTGTTATGCATCTGCAGACGCAGGCCACGACCGTGGTCCTACAAGACATAATTGTGGCCCACATCTGAGCCTTCTTTCACAATCGTCATCGTGGGTCTTTGATATTGACCTTGGAACACTTGCAAAACCATAAAGGTACCTCATAAACATAATATTTAAGCTCAAAAGCTTATACTAACCCATAAAACACTTAAAACACAAATAATTAACAAACTAACGCAATTCTAACCTAAACATATACTAAATGATCAAATTAACAGCTATACACATATCAAACTATGTCTTAAAACACAATGCAATTTACGCTTATCAAGTACTTCCCTTTCTTTTAGCCTACTACTTCTATGTTCTTTACATGTGTCCTCATACCATCGCCTCTTGATGATAACTGTCTTGATAAGCCTTTGATTTAGCTATCATAAGTCATTTTTTATCTATGGTATATCTATGCACATCTATGGTGCAATCACATTGCTACATGACATAAGTTAGCAATAATTCAAGCATTCATACAATAAACCTTATAGATTTACATACCTTTTTGACAAAATTAAGTGACTTCATACACCTTTGGACTTAACATGACTTAGCTGCATGACCTTTTTTGGTCTCACATTTGAATATTTCCTCCTTTTGAAGATTTTTGTCAATGTGCATCAACACTGGCCTACTCTATAGATTTCATCAATACTACCCTTTTTGTTTAGCCTAATTATAAATATTTTTCTTATTCCATCATCAACATGCCATCTTTATTGTAATCTAAGTGCCTAAAGTGAAGGCCCATCAGCATATATACAATTCTGCAATTTATATTTAAGTGTCTTAACACTGTTAGTGTTAAATATGCCTACACATATTGATGCACCCTCATCCTTTCATAACATATAATGAACAACTAGTGTGTACAGGTGAAATATATGACATGCATTGACTCTCTCACATGTATTCTATCTTTATGTGCTAGCTATCCCTACGTTCTAGACAGTTGAAGCATCTCTTGCCTACTTCTTGATATGAGAGACTTTCTTCTCCTGCTTCTCCTTCCAATTGTCGAAATATGCAATTTTTAACAACTATTTCTGATGGAATTCACTAGATTAAGGTGATTTTTCCCAGAAAATTCGTTAAAGAATATTTTTTACCCATTAATTTCTCTAATTTTCTTATAAAAAGAATAGAAAATTTTTGTTTAGCTTATAAAATCATGGAACCATTAAAACTATGTGTTAAACATAACACGAATTTATTGATTTTCCTAAGATCGATCATGAACTTGTATAAATGGTGATATGTGAACTATTTTGCTATCTATTTCTATGTGAATAAGTTATTAAAGACTTCAAGTAAGTTTGTCGACTTTTGGAGAAGTTATTAAAACTCTCAATCATCCTTAATAAAAATTTTCTTATATCAATGCCAACAAAAAATTTCTATAACTTTCTTAATGCATAAAACTCATTTGTCTCACTAAACTTAATCTACTTAATTATATCATTTATTGTGTCACTTTATTATCTTTATACAAGATTAAATATTAAATTTTAACCTTAATGTTAAAAACAATAATTAATAAAATCCAATAAAAAATTCAACAATAATCTCTAGGAATCAAATGAATAAAGTGATTTATTGAAGTATTTATTAGTTTAAAAGGGTCTTTTAATGTAATTTGTTAAAAGTGAAAAATATTTTTAAAGCTTATTTTCTCTTTTTTCTGCTTTTTCTTTCTTCTCTCTTTGTTTGTCGGTATCTCTCCTTTTCTCTCTCTCCCCCTCCATGTTCCGTCCCCCTTTCTCTTTATCTTTTTGTATCTCTCTTTCTTTCCCTCTCTCTCTTTGTCCTTTTTCTCTCCATCTCTTAACAATAAAAATAAAGAAAGATCTTTCAATAATGAATTAGTAATATCATAAATAATTTCATTTTTATCATTATAAAAACTATATTAAACCACACTAAGTTAACCAAAATACCTATTTATTCATTATTTATAAATTGTCAACAATAAATTAATAATATCATAATTAATTTCGTTTTGTAGTCTCACTCAATCATTATAAAAAAAATGAAATATTCAACCATAATTAAGTTGATCAAAATATGCCTTTATCCATATATTCATAAAATGCGGGTCTATCCAAAAGAAAAAGAAAAAGCATTCCCATTTTGCCGATTGCTTTATGACTTGAATCAATAGAATATTATTATAATGCTTAGGCCACGACTGTGTTACGTAGGGAATCGATTCCAGTGCTGTAATGCTTGGACCACTATATTATATAGGACTACAATGTTTCAAGATCAGCGAAGTAATTAAACAAAAAGGGAATGATGTATGAAAGCCACCATAACAAAGAGTCGTGAACTTGTTAGAATTTGTGCACGCAGTTATGTCAATGACAATTTCATCTCCGTTTCCCTAATCAGTAAATGATAAGGTTTTTTGGAAATTAAAGAATGTATTAAATTCCAAAAGGAAAAGCAAAGTTTACAGGAGTTCAAGCTTAAAATCAAGTAAGTTCCCAAAGGGAAACGAAAAGCATAGTTAATGAACTACCTCAGCAAGATGAACAAATTACCAAGCTACCAGAATCCTATTCACGGGAATAACAAATATGCAACGGTATAACTTCGCAGAATATAGATTAAACTTGCTTCGGAGGTTCCAACTGCTTCTTATCCTTGGAGATTAAACTTGCTTCACAGAATATAGATTAAGCTTTGCTTCAGAGATTCCACAGTAAATCATATTGCTGATCTAATAAACTCTTTCTACTTTTTGATAAGCAAAATAAAGAGGGTTACGTGAGTAAAGGATTGGCAATGAAAGTGCAAAGTTTTGAAAACTAGCAACCAGAGAAGAAACATTAAAAAATAAAAAGTTTGCTATTGGAGACGGCGGCGGATAAAAGAACAGGAAAAAAGCAACACCTGGTGATTCCTGAAAATTCAAACTGGAAATATTGATTGTAGTAGTTTATTGGTAAGCGATTTTCCACTATGAAACGTATACCAATGAAGGAAGTAGGCAATTTGCATATGTGAACTTGTCTGGTCATTTTTTATTCAGGAGTACTGGAGACGCAAGCAACATCATAGTGGCCCTTTGAGTATTAACAAAGTAATTATTTAGTGCACTATCCGAATTAGTTTCTTAATTAAACATCAATCAGGTACACAACCACAGAAACGTTGCGTGAATCGCGTCTACCAATTGGACCGCATCTTCATCGCGACTTGCTCACTCGGGTTACTGTTAAAAGACTTTTCTTCCCTGTTTTTCCTCGGTCTTTGTGAAAGCCCTTTCCTTGCCTATCAAAGCTCTTAGATTATAAAAATTCCTTTCATAAGGTTTTGGAACAACTTGAATTAAGTGTCTGTTTGAATGAGCTTATATCAATAGAGCTTTTCTGAGAAGAGCTTTTCTAAAAAGTCAGTTGACTGTTTGACTGTCAATTAACAAAACAACTTTCTTAAAAGAGATTCATAGAGTAGACTATTTAGCAACATAAAAATAAAAAGTACTTTTATTAATTTTAACTATATTTTATTTTATAATCAAATTATTTATGCTAAATAATATTTAAGTATACTAAACAATATGTAAAGTACAATATATTATATTTACGGTTACCTATTTCTTAGATAACCATCTTGTAGGAAATTTTAGATAACTATCTTGTAGGAAATAATTAAAAGAGATGTCTCATTTTCTTATAGGAAATAAAATTAATATAAAAAATAAATATTAAAACATGTAAAAAAGTTAAATAATATTATAATCCCGAAATAATATATCAAGCTGAGTAAATACTTAAATACATAATAAACTATGCATTTTATCGTAATACAAGAAGATTTGCAATATGTTCCCTCGTATCATTCATCTCGTTATTTTGTGGCTCGTCTAAATGATTTCCTTCAATGTCTTCATTTTCACTGATTTCTTTATTTGTAATAAGTAATTCATCATCTTCATCGTAGCGAGAAAACTCTTCATCATTTTGAGCATTTAACCTTATAAAATTATGAATAGCCATTAAAGCAATTACAATTTTAACTTGCTTTGAGAAAGGAAAACTTGGCATTTGACGTAAAATTTTTCACCTATTTTTTCAAACTCCAAATGTTCTTTCGATTGTCAGAATCATTATCAGAAGATAATATCTGTATCAAAATATATAAAAAGATAAATAATAAGCTTATTGTATAACAAGATAACATAGCAATAATCATAACACAATAATAATAAAGTACAATTTAATTCATTACAACAAAATTAACCAAACAAAAATCCAATATAACACATTAGAAGTAGCGAAATCCAAAGATATGTCTAATTTATTACAAAAATCACAATCATTTCATTTGCTTTAGCCATTCGATTTGAAGATCAACATCCTTAAGCTCAACAAACATCTCTCTATTTTCCTTCTCCAAAAATAATTTTGTAGCTAACATAAATAGGTCACCTCCCTTTTCTATTTCATTTATACTTCGTAAGATGTTCAGTACCTCAGCAATGCTATAACTATCTCTTTTAATAGAGCTCAAGGAAATTCTACTATCTACTGCATCACATATACGGTCCAAATGTTTACATAACCTTTCTGTTGCTTCTGTTCCAGTATTATATTTCTTTCTTTTTTTTCCCTTTCCTTTTGTAGAATTTCTAGATGACACATAAGCATCATTTGGTACAAAACCTGAAGAAGGTGTCCAAGCTCCTTCCCCTGTAGCTGCATCATCTTTAAATAAAATATTCAACTGTTCAATATATTTCAAACCTTTAGTTTGAAATTTTGCAGCCTCGGGATTTTCCTACAATAATATTGTTTAAGTTGTTAAATTATCAAATAACTTTATAACATTATAAATCTAAAGCTTAAATGCTTACCTTCAATTTCTTTTCCCACCGTTCATCACTTGCATCAATAGTTTGATTAATAGGATCCCATCCTAGTCCAGTTTCCTTACCTACTAAATTTGTCCAAAGCTGCGAATCCTTTTTTGACATTTTCTATCAACAACAAATGATCCAGAAAACAAAATCCCCACTGCATATAACAATTAATTTAGCAAGTATAAGAATGACATAGACAAAAGCATAATAAGCATTAAATGTTTTGTGAACTCAGTGTTAAAAGCATAACAAGAATTACATAAACAAAAGCATAATAATGACATAGACATGAGTGCAGTTTTTTGATGTATAACATTATGATCTATAGCAGTGATCATTCTCCTCCAGCAAATCTTCTTGAAGGTCGGGGCACACAAAGCGGTGCCATGTTGACATAATGGGAAATTTTGCTTTAGTTGAGGGCATTAGGAGGGTGGCAGCTGGAGATAGTGGAGAGGATTTGGGAGGTGATAGAGTTTATTCAGATATCTTTAAGTGGTCTTACAAGATCAACCTACAACTATAATTACTAGTGGTATGTGGTTCCTCATCATGGTGAATCAAAGTGTAAAGCTAAAGTTTAAACTGCAATTTTCTTTTAATCATTGCCATTATTCGTTTTCTACATAACTTCCTGCTATAGTTATCTTGTCTTAGAGTTTGCTTCTTTGTTCGAGCTTCGAACTGTGATACCAATGTAATTTTCTGTTGCTTTCCCGTGTATCCTCAAGAAAGAAATGATCTTTCTGCAAGTTTCATGATCTGCTTGCGAGAATGCAGCACTCAAGTTTGTTCTTGCTGTGATACTGATAAATGGTTTTGGAACTTGAAATCTTTTTGCATGCAGAGACACGGCTCCTGAGAACTTCTTAATGATCTAAAGGCAACAGCCAATTATGGCACTTACGCCTCTTCTCTCCTATGACTTCTCCTAAATATCAAACCATCAAACAAGGCACCTTAATACTTCTGCATAACCAGAAGTAAACCAACAAAGCTCTGGATGCAGGTCTAGGAACATTGTGGATCGAGTTGCAGTAGTGATTAGTTATTTCTTAAATGTATGGTTCTTATTTATTTAAGTACAATCCATATCTTGGACTATTTTTAGTGATCTTTTTTCCAGAAAGAAAAAAAAACTTGATGCAAAGATGTTCTTATATGTTTAATGATGTTAAGAGTTGCAGAACATGTAATTCCTGTAATGTCCATAATATCAGTATATAGTTATGTTTCTGCAAAAGTTGCCATTGCAGTAGAATTCTAAAAGAAATAGAAAGTGTCAATCTGCCATTTATGTGGCATTTAAGAACCTTCACCAACACTTATAGCAAGTTCTTTGTGAGTCTTAACTTCTAGTCTCCTCAAGTGTCTCCAAATGCTGCAAATCATGAGATGTGAGCGCTTAATTGGACTCTTCAAACAGTTTTAACTGTTGGAGATTAGGTTTGTATTGCAAGAGAGGTCCTAATCATCAACTTGAGGTAAATATGTTTTCTTTTAGTTTAAAGTTGCCAATCTGTCAAATTATTTATTTAAAACACGTACTTGATTGATTAAGATGGTGAATCACTTGACAAACTAGATTTGACCAAAGTGTTTGAAAGTCCATTTTTGCCTGAGTCTTCTAATTTTGGAAAGCTTTTAACCTTATCGAACAGAATGAACTAATCAGTCTCATTATTAATCATACACAGAAAAAGGAAGGTGGAAGAATGAACGAAGAGGTTACTAATCCAGACAAAACATAACAGAAACAATCACCTTCTACCATCTACTAGGTACCAGATAGCACTGGGACAAATAAAAACCTGGTCCGAACGTTATGTGTACTTGGGTACAAAAAGCGTGAAACAATGGAGGGTGATGGAAGTTAATTTGTACCTGTTGGTTGCCTCGTTTGGTGATGGAAGTTAATTAAAGAAAAGGGCAGATAGTAAGAGATGAAAACAGTTAGCAGACGACACAACCCAAAATATCCACACAATAATCCCTAATATACACCATCAGCCGACACAAACCAGAAACCACAAATCAAAAATTAATCGAAAGGTAAGTTTTGTTCACCTGTGATGGGTTTGCAAAAACAACTAGGCAGAAGATTCCCTTGAGAAGATGGGTGTGTCCCTTGAGAAGTCGGTTGTCACTTTTTCCCTTGTGAAGATGGGTTTGCAAAATAACCTGAAGAATCAGATCTTAATATTGAGGTAACTCGGAAAAGCAAAAGATGAAAGTTGAAGAAGAGAAAACTGAACACAAAAGACGAAAGCGACTGTTTGCGATATAAACGTAAACATCGGATAAAACTTTTACCCGAGAAAGCTAAAATGAGGGAATTTTTGAAAAGATACAAATTTGAACTTTTAAAAAATATATATTTTAGCTAATAAAAATATCTTATTAGATTTAAAAATATTTATTTATTTTAAAATCAAACACTTATTTTTTCTTTAAAAAAATTTTATGGTAAAAAAAGCTCTTTAAAATCTCATCCAAACAGACACTTGCTAAAAAACAAAGACTACAATCGTCAGATATAAAGAAACAATGAACAAACAAAGCGAAGCCGAAACTCATCAAGAAACCTAGATCGATTCGCTACATTTGCATATAACGAATCAAAAATTTGTCACACAAACATTTTTGAAGCTTCGTTTCATCTCCAAACACTTTATCAAAACTATAGCCACTGAAAAACCGGTACAAGACAGTAAATGATGAACTGAAGAAGAGCATCCATAAAATCTCGTATACGTACTTAACCAACCACAAGTAATTCAAAAACACTAAACAAAAACCTAAGAACCAAAAAAAAACAGAACAACCGCTTCGAAACAATTTCAGCGAATAAATAAACTTCTACTACAAACAATCGCTTACTAGAAACACTCGGAAGAGCACCGAAATGTTACTCAGTACTACTAAGCGAAGCCATTACATAGGAAGATAAAAGAAAGAGAAATCGATACCTGTAGATGTTATTAATACGCTGATCAGCAACTGAAGAAGTTAACACGATATAGACAATGAACGAAAGGTAACAGAGAGCGCAAAACAACGCTGATAGATCAATGAGTAGCGAAAATAGTCGGATAGATCTCAGGTGTAAGCGGCGCCTCCTAGTCGTGGCAGCGAAACGTTGCGATTTCGGCCTCCAGATACAGAGTGAGGTTGCCTCGTTTTCAACTTCTCTCTTCTAACCTTGGTTCCCTCTCTGACCCTGCTTCGAATTTGGGTTAAACAGGTAGTTCCAACTCCGTTATGAACAAGGATGCTCTTCAGTATTACGAATGCACGAGAATGCTGTGGACCTTATGGCTTTATCCGTTATCGCCGTTCGTTTCGGGACACGGGGCTCTTGGAGTCCGGAAATGTTGTTCTTCACACGTGTAAAGTGAATCTGCTTCTAGGTTAGCATTTCCCAACAAATTTTAACCCGTGTTAAAGATTAATAAAATATAAGAGAAATGTAATATAAAAAAAATGTTAGACTATTATATAAAGAAATTAGGTATTTTTTAATCATTTATTGCAAAGTTAATATAAATAATAATCATCAACATTTATTTAAAAATAAATTCAAATTAATTAAATTTTAGGTGAAACGACACATCAGTTCAAGAAAAATAATTTATTTTAATAACTCTTGTTGTTAAAACCTAATCAATTTATTAAATAATCAGTTAATTTTTCGTAAATTAATAATTTTTTTTAAATAAAAGTAAATCAATTAATTTTTATTTAATAATTTTTTAATTAAATTTCAAATTCTTCAATAGATAAGGACAATCTCTTTCAATTATATTTTAGATTCTTTAATTTTATATAATCTTTATCGATCTAATTCCAATTAAATCTTAGACCTTTTGTCTTATCAATTTAACTTCTGATTTAACTTTTAAAAGATTGGTTAAAGGATCATATCTTGACTCAGTGATTTTGAAGTGATTTATAATTGACTGATTAAAAAAATCAAAATTGAATAACAGCATCAAATTGGTTAAATTAGACTTTATTTATTAATGTTGGTTTGAATTAAGAATGACATTGAATTAGTTTAGACTCGAATTAAGGGATAGTCCAAAAATTTTTGTAAGACATAGGGGCCTAAATTCAATTTATTGTTATTTTAAAAACGATGTAAATTTATTTAAAAATTGTATTTATATTTGATATATTTAGATTGAGTCAAGTTAACCTATATAATCCAAGTTGAAAACTAATTTAAAGTTTGAAAATTTTGAAAGTTTAAATTTTAATCAACTCAGCCAAATCTAATCCGAACACAAGTGACATTTCTAATTTAAATTGAATCTTTGGTTCACCAATTTTTAAAGAGTTTAAATTATATTTTGAATATTAATGTTTACAACAAATTAGATAATAGACTCTAACATTTTGAAACCTTTCAAATTAAATTATAACATTTGATGATGTAAACTCTGCGTTAGTTAAATGTTATGTCAACATATATTTAAAAAAAAAGAAGTGGATCCCATAATTACAAGACAGTAGAGCTTATTTTTATTTAAAAAATAAAAATAATACCGCATTAGTCAAGAAGTAACATTTAAATTAATGACATATCTTTAAATTTTCTATCTATTTAAAGCCCGCTTTGAATATTTTAAAAATATTGAGATTCAATTTAAAATTTTCAAAATAATAAGATATGTTATCAATGTTGAGTTCGAATCACACATTCAGCCTTCTAAATATTGAGCTTCAATTTTTTATTTTGACCATTTTTGAAGCATCAACTAAGTTGCCTTTGTCAACTTTACCCATTCGGGCTAACCCAAAATCTCACTCAAGATGATCCATCAAGAACAAAGGCTACAACGGACCTGAAGACACAAGTCCAAAGATTCCACTTCCAGAAAAAATCGCAGTGCCACGTAGAGCAAATTTCTGATAAGAGTACACTCCCAATCCGAACTTTCTGGTGGTTGACGTGAGAAGCAACCCCACCCTCACATATCCAAATCCTCGACGATCACGAGCGCCATTGTTTTGCACGATCAATCGTTCCATCTCGGAATTCCTCCTTCTCGTGTCCGTGGAAGCAGAAAAATGCCAGTTTCATCTCCGGTCTCTCGTCTCCACTCGCCGTTTCTATGTTGCCCTCTTAAAGTTTCGTTTCCGATCAGTTCTTCCTCTGTAGTCTCCGTCAAGTCTTCCCAAAACCAGCGATCTCCGACGTCTTATCCACGTATCAGAGCCATTGAGCTTGATCAAAACACGGTCTTTAATCCTGTCACTTCTTTTTTACTATCTGTTGCATTTTCAGTTGCGTTTCCAGATTCTAAAATGAGCTCTTCGAAATTCAGGTGGTTGCAATATCTGTTGGACTTGCGAGTGTTGCGATTGGGATAGGCATTCCTGTGTTCTACGAAACACAGATTGATAATGCAGTGAGTTGGCTAATGTACCTCTTTAGAACTCAGATTGTTGTTCTTGTTAATAATGTGCTGTCCGATTTTTCCAATTCATATAATCTGACCTAACTCTTATCCAATCATTCAAATTACAAATGGTTTCGGGCTAATTTGTTCTCGATTCGAACTCTTGGTCACTGATTCGAGTCAGGCTCGAACTAATTTTTCAGTCCTGCTCTTTCTAGCCTTGTTATTACCTGACTATTCTTAAGAGTTAATCTGGAAATGACATCTTGTTGATGGAATTGTGAACTCAAGTTGTGCTTATTGTTTGATTTTTGCAGGCAAAACGAGAAAATACTCAGCCATGCTTCCCTTGCAGTGGCTCTGGAGCTCGTAAGTAACTCTTCCAAAATTCTAGCTTCATTCTTGAGATTGAAACTGCATATACTAAATGGATGATTTAATAATAATAATAAAAAAGGTTATTAGAAATACCTTAATTAAAATACATTATCGACTTACAAGTCAACTATTCGGTTCGATCTTAAATTTTTAGTTTGATTTATTTTAATAATCTGTATTGTTAAAAATGATTCTCAATCTCATAGTTACGGGCATTAACGAACTGTTTACTCGGAACTGAACTGTTGTACATCGACATATATCGAAGGCAACAGATGCGTCGACTGACTTGCTAACTATGCAGGTCATTTTGATGTAGGAGTCACTTATTTTGATACTACACCCATTGGGTGCTACTCTATCCTCTTGGAGGATATGTAAGGGATCTGTTTCCTTAGACTCGTTGTGTAATCTATTTCGATAGCTTTCTTTTTAATCAAAAATAAAGAAGACAAGTTTATTAAGTAATCAACTAGTTTTTATAAACTAATCGATTTGTTACAAATAAACTAATTAATTTTCGATCATACTTTATATTTTTCAAATTTACTTGATCTTTAATCAGTTTTATAACGGTCTAATACTCGTTGAACTTTTAAAATTTTAAATTTCTAGTTTTATCGGTTTAATTTTTGATTCAATTTTTAAAACATTAGTTATAATTCACGTCAAAAACAATTTAAGTACTTAATAAATAAGATTTCCCTATCTTCTAAATGGTGGAAATGGATCCAGAGAAGTGTAGGTTTTGCCTGGGAACTGGTTCAGTGACAGTGGAGCTAGGTGGAGATGAGAAAGAGGTCTCACGGTGCATCAACTGTAACGGTGTTGGATCTTTAACATGTACAACCTGTCAAGGCTCTGGGATTCAACCCCGGTATCTTGATCGCAGGTACGATCTTGATTGTCTTCATAATTCTTAGTTTAGGGTTTCGAATCCTAATAATAATATCTTAGTCTAGGGGTTGGAAGGTCAACCCACCACCCACAATCCTAATAATTGATAAATTTAGAAATTTATCAATGTTTTAAATATTAGACCGGATCTTAACTCGATAAGATAAAAATTTATGATTTAATTGATATTGAGCTCTTATAAAAGCAGTTAAAAATCGAATAAAATTGAAGAATTTAAAATATACTTGAAATTAAATTAAAAAAATTATTTATTTATTTTAATTTATACAATTTATTAATTAGTTTTTAACAACATAAATTTTTAAAGTAAATCGGGTAAAAAAGTTAAAAATTAAACTAAAATATTAGTTAGTTTAAGATTTTACGGTTAATTTGGTTGAATCGAATTTTTTAATCACTGAATTTTACAGCTAAACAAGTGTTTTTGTTTTGTTGAGAACAGAGAGTTCAAGGATGATGATTGAAGCTTTCAAGAAGCAGAAGCAGTGAGATTGAAGCTTGTTTGACAACTAATAGAGAGAAAGGGAGAGGAAGACACAATGTTTTTGTACAATAGCTGTTGCATAAGCAGTCAAATATTGTATATTGCCTTTGTCAAGTGCTAAATTTAATACAATTTTCTTCTTCTCCTTCTTCCTTTTTTTTTTAATGTTTCAAATTAAAATCGATTGCTTGGTTTTAAAACCAGTTTATTTGATTTTATGGTTTAAATTTTTATATTTTTTTTGAAAATCTATAATTTAATTTTTATAGTATTATTTAGTTATCATTTATTTTTTTATATCTTTTTTGTTAGTAACATTTTTTACTTAAAATATCATAAATACTGTTTTAAAATTATCAATAGACAAAAATTAATAAATATGTTTAAAATTTTATAATAATTAAATAATACTATAGAGAGTGCAATGATATTTTTTAATAAATATAAACATTAAAATGAGAAAAGCTAAATTATAAGAGAGTTTAATGTATATAAATATATGATTATATTAGAACCAATAGTAATGAATTCACTTTGTTGTAATTAAGAACGATAATAAGTTCAACGTAACATTTAAACCTACCCTTTAAAGATTATAATGGACCGATTAAGGCTAAAATGCCCGAAAGCTAACTTTTATAAACAAAACTATATCATTTTGCTTAAAAGAGTTAGGTTTTGATTAAGCTTTACTTTGGATGACCTAAATTTAAACCCGAACTTAATTGAAAAAAGACTTTATTTTATACTTTTAATTTTTTAAAAATTGACAGGCCATGCTTATAGGTCGACTCATTATCATCTCTAATATTTTTTAAAATTTAGACTAGTATTATAAAATTAAATAAAGTTTGGATTTTTTTTACAAATTAAGTTTCATAAGAATTAAAGTTAGAATTTTACTCTTATACTATTTGCCTTCTAAAAATAGTTCATGGTTATAATTGAAGCTTTACTTAAGGAATTAAATCTTAGATAAAATGAATTTAGAATCTATTAAAGCAAAATTTGAAGACTATTTTGCATTCTAATACATTGGAAAATAAAAAAATAAAGAGATATTTAATTTCGATTTTAAGATTTCTTAAAGGAAGCTATTAAAATTTTAAATTACTAATTAAAAATTGTATTATCAACATATTAATACAAAAAATTGAAGAATCAAGTCAAATTTTTATAATTAAAAAGTATCATAATTTATAAAGATTGATTTGACTGAAAATAAAAATATTATTTTCTTTGTAAAAAACATAAAAAATAAAAAATAAAATTTCTTAATTACTTGTTTCGAATATGAAATATGAAGAATTTATTTGAAATTAAAAACAAAGAAAATAATCAAACGTATTAAAATGTGACGTTTGGCAAAGCAAGAAGGAGGACAGAATAGTCATTCTACTCTCAGCTCAATTCCCTCCACTGACCACCGTCGCCGCCGCTTCTCTTTTTCTCCTCCGCCTGTTTTGCGCTCTTAAACCTCTCTCTCAGAACTCCACAGTTTGTCTCCTTCTCGTTATATTGGGTTATATATATAATGTTGTACATAATAGGTCTTGGTCTAGGCGACGAGAAGGACATAACGTTGAGAGGTCTGGAAGCTGTCAAGAAATGCGTAAGGGTTTACATGGAAGCTTACACTTCTCTTCTCTCCTTTGGACTTTCCTCTGATGGGCTTTCCACTCTGGTACTGAGAAAACAAAATGAAGAACTTTTGCTTTAATTGTCTTGTTGTGTGTGTGTGGTGAAGTAAAAGGCTTTTGTTTTTCTTTTGTTTTCGCAGGAAAGTTTTTACGGCAAACCCATTATAATAGCTGATAGAGAGATGGTTGAGGAGAAAGCCGACCAGATTTTATCGGAAGCTCGATACTCCGATGTTGCTTTCCTTGTTGTCGGTGATCCGTTTGGGTACTGTCTTGTTCCTTTATGAATTCTGGGTTTTCGTGTGCATTCAAAGCATGCTCTTATATTGGCCTTATTCTGTGTGTTCAAATGTTGATTTTGCATTAAGAAGAATTTTGAATGGTTAATAGTTGATCATGGTTGTAAATTGCTGTTGCGGTCCGGAATGTTCCTGCGATTCACAATTTTGTTCGTATCGTTCATAACATAATTGCTGCAATCGCCTGAACAAACAACCGCATTCTGCAATTTAAGACCTTGTAATTAATAGTTATGTAGTTATGTCTCTGAATTGTGACTGTTAAATTTCTAGTTTTTTCACTTGTTTTGGTTGCTGCTCTGCTTGTACTGGTGGTAGACTTGTATATAGTGTTTATATGTACAACTTATTGTGAAGTGCAGAGCTACAACACACACTGACCTTGTTGTTCGAGCAAAGCAATTGGGGGTTGATGTCAAAGTGATTCACAATGCATCAGTTATGAATGCAATTGGGATATGTGGGTTGCAGTTATACCGATATGGAGAGACGGTTTCGATTCCTTTCTTCATGGATAATTGGAGGCCTGATAGCTTCTATGAGAAAATTCAAAGAAACCGTGCAGTCGGATTGCATACACTTTGTTTATTAGGTGGGGAGCAATTGCAGTTTTGTTCTGATATTTTAAAAGTCGCTGTTTTGAGTGATTTCTGTTAGCACTCAACCTTTAAACATAGTTCAGCCCAAGCCCATCCAAACCTACACCCGTAGGGGCAAGATGGGGAAAGGGACCACTGCTGCCACTTAAGCAGCAGTGGTTATGCAGGCTATCGTGAGTTAGTTATAGAGATTGTAAACAGCAGATATATATAGAGAGGAAACAGAGAGGAGAGGGAATTCATTCATTGATTTGTCAATTGATATACTGTATTGGCCTGGATAATCCAGGAGGGGGAGCTTGCTCCAGTTGTTATTTCTTATTTTACTATCAATATACTAATAGCTATACAATCTCTATCGAGTTTCTTATCAATTGGTGCTTTCATTGAGAGCTCAAGGGGTAGAGAATTGTATGCCAACTAGAATGGAGGCTAGGGTATCGGCAGTAGAGGCGTCTCTTAGGAGGCAGGAATCATCCCTCTCGGCACAAGAGGAAATGATTAAATCGCATGACACCACTTTGAGAGATCTTCAATCGCAGCTAAGCTCTTTGATGGCCAGTGTTGAGACACTGGCCAAATCACAAAATATGCTTCAGTCGAAGATGAAAGAAGGGTTTCGATCTTTGATGGCTAGGCACTCGCAGAAACAAAAGGTAGGTGAAGAAGATGACTCAGCGGCGTTTACTCACAACGCGTCATCTTCAGCAGGGGGCGACAAACCAACACACTTCTTTGCGGTCACTGACGGCAACGACAGGACCACAGGGGGTCTGATGGGAGCCGGGCATCGCCGACATGGTGACTACGTTCCTCCGGAAGCCACCGAACGTGCGTGGGAGGAGTATCGGAATGTCGCACGTCGGGTCGATCTTCCTACCTTTCACAGGGACCACCCATTTGCTTGGGTCATGAGGGCCGAGTCCTATTTTTTGGTTCACGCCATACCTCCCGAGCTTCGTATACCTATGGTGCAAATATGCATGGAGGGGCCGACGCTCTACTGGTTCTCGAATTTATGGGAGTTAGACCCGTGTATGACTTGGGAAAGGTTCAAGCGATCTTTGTTCGATCGATATGGAGATAGGGATGAGGGCGACCCGATTGAGCAATTAAAATCGATAGTACAGAAGGGTTCAGTCGATGACTATATTGACGACTTCGAAAGGGCAGCGTCGCAAATCGGCCACTTCCCGGAAGAATGGTACACGAGCTGCTTTCTAGGGAGTCTACGTGAAGAAATCAGGAACAGGGTTAGAACCCATGATCCACCCACCCGAGCTCGGCTTCTCTCAGTCGCAAGGAAGGTTGAAAGAGAGTTGGTGGGTGAAGGTCTGCTTCGGCCAGAGGAAGGAAGGAGAAAACCCGACAGCATCCATGCAAACGTCTGGCCCCGACCTGGAAATCACAACACGTTTCCGCCAGCTCAACCATTTCATGCAGGGGGAACATTTAAAAATGACGTGAAGGAGCCACTTAACAAGCCGAGGGGTCCCACCTCTGATGGTCACCGACTAGAGAATGCTAAGTGGAAGGGTACACGCAATTTAACCTACGATCAGCTTATGGAAAGGAGGGTAAAGGGTCTGTGTTTTAAATGTGGGCAAAATTTCGGTCCTCTTCATCGTTGCCCAGACAAAGAATATAGGCTGATTGTTTGGGAGGGGAATGAAGCTGAAGAGGGGAAGCGCAGTCAGGGGTTGCCAGTAGCAGTGGATCAGCAAGAAGAATGGGAGTTAGTGTGCAATTCTATGGAGTTCATGGAATTGGGAAGTGATCAAACCTCACCCCCAAAGTCGATGGTCTTAATAGGTAAGTCAAATGAATTGCCTATTGTTATAATGATTGATAGTGGAGCTAGCCACAATTTCGTTTCCAGTAGATTGGTCAAGGCTTTGGGACTCGACATTACACCTACTAGAACATTTGGAGTCCGGTTAGGCGATGGACATAGATCTTTTTCTCAAGGAATTTGTAATGAGATGAAAGTAGAGCTGAATGGGGAAGAGTTTATTGTGAGGGCTTTTGTGTTTGATACGGGTGGTCCAGATTTGATCTTAGGGGTGGCTTGGCTGGAAACTTTGGGAGTAGTGAAGGTTGATTATAAACACATGTGTATGACATTTGACCGAAGGGATACTGAAGTAACCTTGCAGGGAATCAATATGCATATGTCCTCTTCCCAT
>JAOTBA010000004.1:12664080-12688778 GCA_025629845.1 Erythroxylum squamatum | reverse complement strand
AGCTATAAGCTCACCCCCTTTCATCCCCATCTCCAGGTATCGAGCAGGAGATCGGATGAAGGAAAGTCAAGATATTTATTCGATTTTGCTTATTTTGTGTTTTGCATATTTAGGCTTTTGGGGATTGATCTGTATATGGCTTGGAATGCCATTAAGATTTTTGTAAGTATTAATTCAAAATGTATATGAATATGATTGGTTTGGGTTTAGATTGATTTATGAATTTGTATATTGAATTGGGATGAATATGAATGAGATTGTATATGAATGGGATTGATTTCTGATTATGGATTTTTGGATTGAGAATTATTGAAGTGTTTTAGGTATAGATTTGTGTTTGTTGTGTTGGGATTCCGGACAGGAGGTCCGATGAATTTGTGTGGATTGGTTTGGTATTATAGAAGTGGGTTTAAAACGTTTTGCAGGTTTTTTTTGGGTTTTAAAAAAATGCAGCCGTTATGCTGCCCAATTTTAGTAAATTGTGTGTGGCCGGTTTGTGTATAACTCATGTGTGTTAAGTGTCTTTTGGCATAAAGAAAGGAGTAATAAGATTTTGATTATTGATGAGTTTTGATTGATGTGGAAGAGTTAAGTGTATTGAGGGATGGATGCTTTTCCAATTGAAAAAGTGAATTGTTTTGATTAAAGATGAATAAGAATTTAGATTTGAATGTGGATGGTTTCCAAATGGGAAATTGAGTTGTTTTGTATGAGATTGAATAAGGAGGAATAGAATGAAAAAAAAATTACACCGATTTGGATTGGTTTAGTCTTAGGGTTTCCAACGCAACGCTTGTTCTAAAATATTTGTTCGCGGATGTCGGACATTTGTGTTGGCAATCTTTCGATTCTTTCCGAGCCCTTCGTTTCGCTTCTGATTTCCTTTCGTTTGTTTTTTTCGTTCTTTCGGATGTGACTTCTTTCATTTGTTTTCGCTTTGGATTTGAGTCAGATCTGTTCTTTCATTTCCGCTTTATTCCGATTCGAAATTTTTTTTATCCGATTCGTTTTCGCATTCGACTTTCGCTTTTTGTCTTCCGTTTTTCGGTTGGAGTCCGGTTTTAAGATCGAGTTCCAACAGATTCGACTAACAACCAAGCCTACGTCCAATCCCCAAGTTTCCATCTTAAGTATTTCACTATAAAAATCTAAGTATTAAATTTGGCAAGCCTCTCTAAGCTTACAAGTACATTTTTTTAAGGTACTCCAACCTTCCACACTCGAAGTGTATAACAAGCTTCTAAAAGCTCACAGAAAAATACAATGTAAAATCAAAAATAAGTTCTCAAATAATAATTTCTCCCTTGATAGAGTTATTTCACTTTCTAAGGCACAATAAGAATGATATAACTCTCAATAATATAGATTATGCTCAAATGTTTCGAAAGTCTGTGTATGTTTGTTACTTCACAAGTGTTGTTGCTCTTCTTTAAATAGTCAATTTCTTCAACTAGCCATTGCTTCATCTTAATTCTGAGCTAACTTTGGATTTTCAATATCATCTCTGATGAAACAAAAATTTTCAGAGCTAATTGTTCGAAAAGGTAAGATCCTCCCGGACGTTAATAAGGAAAGTTTACTAAGAAGGTTCTTGGAAAAAAGGAAGTACTTTTCCTATGATTTTATTTCCTTTAAAAAAATATCGTTATCTATAAAAGGAAATAAATCCAATTTAAATTTTGAAATATTATATAGTTATCATCAAAATTGTTAAATATAAACCTTGAGTTAACAATATCAAACTCTTTTTGTTGATCGAAGCAATAAAATTCTTCAACTGGTAGCTAAAGACCTACTAAATCTGGATTGAAGATTATGCATGAGCAATTGTTCCTTTATCAAGTTCTTTAGCTCCATAAGCAAATGTTGTTGTTGTGAACATTTATGTTAGAATATTCTCTGGTTTCTTTATCTCCATATAGTATATACCAAATTGCCAATTATAACTTTAAAGATAATGATGTCTCCTTTGTAAGTACTCTACCTTTGTGGTAATTAGCTAATAATTCCAAACCAATCATTAGGAGGAGAATACAAATTAGAGAGCTTGATAATCTCTTTCCAAATGTAATATAGAAAGAAGTACGTTGACAGAAAAGGTGGTTATTTGACTTAACCTTTGGTTGCATAAGGAACAACAATTAAGGGTGTTGTGGTTATCTTTAAGTCTATCTATTATGTAGAGCCTTTACTTAATAGCAAGCCAAAGGACAATAGAAACTCTTGAACTGGCTTATTTAAACTATACTATTTCATACCATAATGATTGGTATAACATCCAGAGGAATGCCTTAACCAATGTATAGAGTCCTCACTATTAAGGATAAGTAAGGGAGGAGATATGATGGCTATGAGATCGGGCCACTTCATTTCACTAATATTGCATTGATTATTTAAATGGTCGTCTCTAATTGTTTCCTTTTTTGGAATTGAGTTCCTTAGAGCAATAAGTCCATCAATACTAAAAAGAGGACCCATATTACTCTAATTATCTTACAAGAAGCTTGCATTAAAGCCATTAAATCTTATGTTTTAATTCCAACCTTCTAGCCCTCTTAGCTTGAGAATGTGTAGCATAGTTTATAAAGTGTTGCTATTTAGTTTAATATCCTACAAGTTTCCCTCCTTTAGGTAGAGATTATGGGTCCATCTCATCTGTAGAGCTTGTTTATCTAAAAGAATTCATCATATTCGATTAATCACTAAGACTTTATTGGTGATTCTAATTGAAATGTCCCTAAACCTCCTTCCTCCTTTGGTAAGTAAATGTCAAATCATTTCATTTTTTCATTGATCTTCTTGTAGTTTCTCTTAACCATAAGAAATTCCTTACCATTAGCTCTAGGGCTTTTATTAGGATATTTGGAAACATCATATAAGAACTCCAATATATAATCAAGTTGTTGATTACAAAATTGATAAGTCGAGTTTTATATGCAAAGGACAAGCTTCGATCGCAGCAATTATTAATTCTTTTATGAATTCTTTCAACCAAAGGATGTAAATCTTCATAGATAAGTCTCTTAAGAACATAAGAATGCCCAAGTATATGAATGGAGGCTTCATTGCTTTGATTCCTTTCAAGTTTGATAACCAATTGGCAGGATGATTTACACACGTTAAGAAAAATAAATGCCTTTTTTCTCTACTTATGGAGAGGCCTTAGAGATCTTTTAATTTTCAAAGATTTTAAATTAGTGCACCTTTGAACTTCAATCTACAACTGAGAGAAGAAATAAGTGATTAATAAAACATAAGCTATAGATTCTCAACTCTTTACATTTGTGATGATATTTGAAGCCCTTTCTCTATTGAATTACATGATTTATATGCTTAGTAAGAACCTTCATACATAGAGCAAATTGTAAGCAGAAAAGAGTTCTTCTTACCTTATTCCTTTTGTATCCTTAAAAAGTTTAGTAGGCTCACCATTCACTAAATACTATCTGATAATGTTAAGCTGCATTGCTCAATCTAGCTAACGAACTTTATTGGAAATCCATAAGCAACCTAAGTATCTAATATGATACTCTAATTTATGGAATCAAATGTCTTATGGAAGTTAATTTTAATGGCATAAATTTTTCTTGAATATTTTATACTATAATTTTTGAATTTTTCTTAAGTAATTAGGTTGTTCTCTCCTATTTGTTTTGTCCTTAATGAAGGCACCTTATAAACTATTAACGTAAGGAATGAGCACAACCATTAACTTAAATGCAAGGAGCTTAGAGTCGATCTTATAAATAGTATTGCAATATGAAATAGGTCTAAAATACTTTAAGGAGGAGGGTTTTAAGGACTTAGAAATGAGATTTATGAAGGTCTTATTTAGTTCCCTTAGGAATTTACCATGATTGAAAAACTCATATACTACCTCAGTTATAATATCTTTGGTAAGTGCCTATGTCATTTTAAAGAAGAGAGCATTGAATCCATTGGAGCATTAGCTTTGTTGGGTTTAAGATCAAGCAAATCTTTTCAAGTTTATATAATTAAATGGTTTATATAGGAGATTCACCTTATTATCAATGATTTGCTCATATATGAAAGATTTGAGAGTCATTACAAAAAAAATAAGCAATTAGAAGGAGTAACAAGAGTGTTAGAAAAGTAGCTATAGGTTTCTTACAAAATTTCAAATTGAATATAGAATAATTGTCCATCATTTTTCTAAATGGAAGCAACCTTGTCATGGTTTCTCCTAAATAGCATAGATATATAAATGAAGCTAATTTCCTTGTCTATCTCTTTAAGCCATTGAATTTTTTATCTCTGCTTTAAAATAGAATAATTCACCTCCACCGCTTTGGTATAGTTTAGGAGAGCATATTTTTCCTCTTCTCATTTAATAACTTCTATTGGAAATGAGTAAAGATTGAATTAGGCCAGTATTAGGTTGGCCTTAGTCTCAATTACATCTTGGTGAGTGTTTTTATAGGTCATGGTATTGAGTTGCTTGAGTTCTTCCTTAAATTTTTGGAGCTTTCTTATACAAAAGAATGATTTGTACTTGTGATGTTATAACTAATCCTTTTAACGATTACCTTTTCAAATCCCTCTGCTTTAACTAAGAAGTTGTTGAATTTAAAAAGGGTATTCCCATAAAGCATTTTAGTAAGATTAACTATTTCAACAAGTTTATGGTATGAAAATAAGGGACTATTAAATAGAGTTTTACTCTTTAGGAAGGTAGTTAACCATTAAGAAATAACAATAACACTATTAATTTTTTTTATAAGAAACAATCTTCCTTATTGATTATTGTTCCAAGTTTAAAAGTGCCTCCTACATTTTCAAATTAGCTACTTAAATGCTACTTATATAATTGTTGAGATCATCAGTAAAGTTTTTTAGGCAAACATTTTCTTTAGCTTCATAATGGTGAATTATATTATTGATGTCACCAAGAATGAGCTAAGGGGAATTCATACATAAATTGATATCCTTTAACTAGTTCCATAAGTAGATTCTTTGAAAAGCAAGATCATAGACATAGACAAAGGAAACCTAAATGGTGTTGATCTACAAAATCCTCATTGATATATGAATAAGCTAATCAATAATCAAGGAGTGTAGAACTTCTATCTTATTTGGGCCAAAATTAATTGCTAATTTGTCACTATAATTATTGATAATTGTAGATGCTAGACCAATAATTCCATAAGAAGTTTAGGTTCCTACAATTGGCCTCCTTAAGCTTTTCTTCTAAAAAACCAATTATGAAGGGATTGTTATCTTACAAATATTCATACATTTTAAGGCTATTAAGCCCTTTAAGACCCTAAGAGATTATAAAAATGAGAGGGGGAGGATTTGGAATTGTATTCCCTAGTTTTTATAATGAATTTTCTTCTGGTAACAAGTTTAAAGTATATATCATTAAACTATGTACCTTGTTGTTTAAAAATTTGAAGATATGTTAAAGTAAAAGTTTTCATCGCATTGCATTAGTAGATGGAATGAGGCTCATCTATATATATTTAGAGATCTATATAATAGAGGGAGAATAGATAAGGCCTGGATCAATAGATGAAGGGGAAATTGAATTCTCATTATAGGGTACATTTTAATCTTCTTAGTTATTGAGAGAAATATACAAAAGCTCAGATAGAGAATCAACCTCCTTTAAATTAGTTGAGGTTAAAAGCTCTTGTTTAAAAGAAGGGTTATGGTTATCAAAGTCCTGAACCTCATTTATAGGATTGGCATTCACTTCTTGTAGGTTCATACTCTTGACCTCAAGGTAATCTCTACTCTTAAATCTCTTACTAATAGGTATCCACTTTTTTCTTAATGAGTTATGTTTGGTTCCCATTGGTATGAAACAATAACTAAGTCCTCAAATAAAAATCCATCTTTTCCTATTCTCATTATAGGAATTACTTCTAGTATATATTGTTATATATCAAGAATAACACATAACCTCGAATAGTTCACTCTTTTCATCCCATTTGTTGCCTGATCCAATTTATTAAAAGTATGGTGAGTATTGATATTTAAAACCCAAAACATCTACAATAACATGGTTTCAACTTATTATATCTATACTAAAAGGGTTCATATCAATGTGGAAAAGAGTAATACCCTATGAATGCCTTATAAAATTTATAATTTAAGAGAGTATGAATTTAATAATGGTGCATCAATCATACATGTTAACGTCTTTAGTTTAATCCTAAGCAGTAACACTTATCTCCTATTCACTTTGACCAACTCAGGAAGAAAGAAAATTTAAATAGGAGGTTTATCGACTTCCACTTCTTCTTTCCTTTAGCTTAAATATTGTCAGAACTTCCTTTTTTCCTATTCTCGTTAACAGTACTAGGCAAGATTTCTCCCACTTAATACCAAACCTTATTTTCCTTTTAAATATGGAAATTTTTAGTAAGGTTCACTCTACTTATTCTTTTTCTCCATCACTGGTCTCTTCTCCTTGGTCTCTCTTTACACTCAATATCTAACTACAAAGACTATCATGATAACCGATAAATCTTTTTCTAGATCCCTCTTAACCTTGACTTCCCCATTTTGCAACTTAATCCCTTTAAACCTTGTATAACTCCTTCTCCTTATCCTAAACTCATCCAGAACTAGATGAGCTCTAGAGCACTAAACTTAGATGTTTTGATAGTTGAGGCCCCTATGACCACTAGAAATGACACTAGTAGTTAGGAATCTTGGAAACAAGTTGTGGGTGATAGTGATGCTTTTAATAAACTTAAATATATCCCTCTAGAGAATTACTTGTAAGTGCTTACTCCTCTGGTGAAAATACTGCAAGAGGTCACCAAAAGATGGTCTACTTCATTGATTGGTTTCTTCTATGATAAGAGACTAGCACTTCCTCTAGTTTATTAATGGTTTGTATCAACCTACAAAAACTAAGGCTTCGAGCAAGTCTTAATTAATGAAAAGGGGATGCTCAAATTGGAATTTAACTTAAACATTCACCTAAGAAAATACTAGCAGCTAGTATTTGGCATGTAAATGAAAATCCTCTATTGCTCAAAAAAAGGAGACCAAGATTATAAAAAAGCCTCTATCAATATAGAAAACATTCTCATTTAGGTTAATATAGACAAAATTCCTCTAGAATACTAGTCTACAAGTGATTTAAGTCATCTTACAATCTCAATGAGTAGACCTATGTATATTGATGAGGTAATCCCTACAGAAATATGCAAGGATATATATATAGAGGTTCTTTGTAGTAAGTAATTTTTTATAGAATCAAGCTTATGAGAATGATAAAGATGAGAAACTAGTGGTAGCAAAAATATAATCAAACACAACTAAAGACCTAGCAAGGAGGAGAAGGCCAAGATTTAGGTCCTTAATAGTATAACTTTTTCAATCAAGAGAGATTGATGAGCTTCATAGAATTCAGAAAAAAAATGATTACAACCTAGGATTTAACAGAACAAAAAAGGAGAAAACACTAAGTATTACTCTCAAGTTCTAGAAGAAAAAGAAAAACATGACACTAATTTATTGTCATGTTTAACAAATAAGAGGCTCCATAAGAATGGATATCATGGTAATATATGAAACAGGTATTGAATCCCAAAGGAAAGAATTATGAAAAAAAAGGTTGTTGGATTTACGAGTGGAAAATATAGTATTTTAGATCTTAAAAGGGGGTTTTAGTTATACACATCTATCGTAAAAAGTGGAAGCATCACGAGCATACTTAAAATTTGTAATAAAGAGTTGTTAAATTGCATGGGCCACATAAGTACTCTGGACCTTATATTTAAAGGCAATTTGTTAATATGGAATGAAAATAAGAATAAAGAGTGACTTTTTGGAAGAAGCTTGATAAGGCCTTGGTAAATTCAAATTATCTCACAAGCTTCCCTAATAGTTATACATGCTTCAGCAATCAACTATGCTCAAACCATTGCCCTATTAAGTTTTCTCAATATATTTCAATTAAAAAGGAATGCACCTTTTAGATTCAACAACTACATAATCTACTCTCCTAGTTTTCTAAAAAGTAAGGAGTTTAAACAAAGAAGTTTAAGGATATAAAGCTTGTGAGGGTATGACAAAGTTAAGGGCCACTAAGGAAGATTTGAAATTGCTTAAGGTAATTTCTTATTGAAATATTAAGGTTGCTAATATTGAGGCAATGAAAAAAAGTCAACAATGCTTATGAAAAGTTAAATAGCTCCTCTAAAGATGAAGACTTTAAATAAACTAAAAGACTGAAAGGGCTTACTCAATCTCCGAAAGGTAGCTAGAATCGATTCTATTCTAAGGTAACCTAAATACTCATTACTCCTTACATAAACAAAAAGGTAGAGTTATTTGGTTAAAGGAAAGGGATAGGAAACCCAAGTTATTTCACAACGCAATTATGGCAAGAAGGAATCAAAACACTATAATATCCTTATAAGCCTCTGATAATTCCTTAACTACTGATTAGGTAGATCGTAAGAATGTTGCTTTGAGTTACTTTAAAAGGAATATTAGTATAAAGTTTGTCCTTTTCCATTCAGGACGTCAAAATATTTATCCCATAAGGTAACATTCAAGAACTTTTTGACTCCTTATGAAGATCCTTCTCTAACTTGGAAATAAAAATGCTCTCTTTAGTTTAAGGTCATAAAGCTCTTAGGCTTGATGGTTATAATGCCAACTTCTTCCAAAAAACTTCCTTATAAATAACTCAATCATTTACACAATTCAAGAATTTGTTTTCAAATGGTAGACCTCTTATTAAGATTAGTAATAGTTATCTTTATCTTGTCATTGAGATTCCTAACCTTTCATCCTTGGTTGTCTATAAACCATTTCTTGTTATAATGTTATTTATAAACTAATTTCTAAGCTACTTATAAATAGACTTAAGCCCATTTTGAATTTCATTACCAATCTATGTTAAGGAGTTTTTATTAAAGGAAGATCAACTGGTGATAATATTCTTATAGCTTAAGAACTATATAAGAATTATCACACAAATATGGCTATTAAAAGTTGTATACTTAAGGTGGACTTCAACAAGTCATTTAACTTCATGAGTTATAGTTTTGTAACTTCCATCTTGATTTATTAGGGCTTTCTAGATAGGTTTGTATAATGGATCACTTATTGATTCATTGTTATCTTGTATTCTATATTAGTAAATGAAACATACTACTTAATTTAAAGGGTCTAGAGAGTTGAGGCAAAAGGATCCTTTGTCCCTTTACCTCTTTAACATATACGCAGATTTCCTCTTGAGTATAATGGAAACCAAAACAATTGAAAAAATCTTGCCAAAGTTTTATTATGGATGTGAGAAGTTTCTTGTCACAAGTTTATCATTTTTTGGTGACCTTTTTCTCCTATGTGGAGCTAACTTTGAATCCATTAATGTATTATAAAGCTTTACAAAATTTCAAGCTCTTATCTGGTCTAAGTAATAATCCAATAATCTCTAAAGGTTACGAGAGGAGAGTTAGGCATCATGGTAAATTTAAGTTTCAACCGAAGAGAGCTTCCTTTTAAATTCTTGGGTATCTCAAGGAGAGCTTCCTTTTAAATACTTGCATATCCTTTTAACTATAAAAAGACTTAACATAGGATTGCATTCCACTACTAGAATTAACACAAAAGAAGTTAGAGAGTTCGTGTAATCATGCTGTTTCATTTACTGAAAGGATACAACTTAAAAAATGTAGTGCTTAATCACATGCAAATTTCTAAAGTTCTCATTTGCACATCTCCTCAAATATTAACAAAACCTTAAAAGATAAATGGGGAATTTTTATGGACATGTACTTAATTTAACTAGTGCCAATGTTAATGGATTAATTTATGTTATCTTAAAAATAAAGGAGATTAAAAATTAGATCATATAGAGCTATGAATAAGGTTATGCTAATTAAAAGGATTTGGAAAATTCTTGCTGAAAACAAGTTGATCTAGGTGATATAGATTCATACTTACTCCCTTAGAGGTGTAAGTTTAGTGAATGTTCAACCTAAACAAATCTTCTCTTGGACTCTTAAGAAGATGTTATGGTTAAGTAATCAAGTTAGAAAGAGTTCAAATGCAAAATTGTAAATGGTAAGGAGACCTAGTTTTGGTTGGACAAATGACTTGATTGGGTCCTCTTTTCCATAATTTAGATAAAGTAAAAGTAGCCTTAATAAAGATAGTTGAAACTGGCCTATCAATGCTTATAAAAGATTTACTTGTATAATAGATCACTTACTAACTATAGCCCCCAGTCAAGATAAAGAAGAATACAAGAAATGATTCAAATATTAATTTAAAACTTTCACTAACCAATCATGTAAGGAAATGTTAGCTCCATCTTTCTAAAAAGTGATATGTTTTGAGCTAGTTTGGTAAGCATTCAATATCCCTAAAACCTCTTTCATTCTTGGGTTAGCTATATTAAAGAAGCTAAAACCAAGGATTAGATCAAGTTTAGCATTCTAGACAAGTTATGTGTTTTATAACACTAAAAATGAAGCTACTATCATTTTTTTTCTTTAAATGGATGAACTTCTTACTCTATTTAATTTGTAATGAAATAAAGTTCTAGGACATGGAATAATGGAATGGCTAACCAACTCTTAGGGATGGCTAAAAGAGAAACCTAAATTTTTTAGAATGGCTTTTAGTTACCTAATATACGTTATATAAACTAAAAAGAACCATGGGTTGTTTAGAGGAACTAAACTAGAAGATCAAGTATTTTACATAAATAAAATAGTGTGGATAAGGGGCTTGATGATGCTAAGTATAGGGAATCAAATATTACCTAGAGCTTAGCTCAAGCTTAAAGATTGACATAGAAGAATGTGAGTAGATTTGTTATGGAGTCAGGTTGATTGGTTTGCATTGTTCTTCTATCTATTAGACTTAATTCTTAATTAAGCACCGAAGATCATAAATGGAAATTCTCTTATAATAGATTTAATTGGCCTCTACTTGTTTAGTTAAAGTATTGTGATGCATTGTCTTTTAGTTTAATTTCTTAATTGTCTTTGCTTCTTATAGAATTACTCATGTTTAGCTTGAGTTAATCCCAAGACATGCTTATACCATATGTTCTACCTCCCTCAAAGTTAAGCTTTTAATGTGCCTTCATTTTCCATTAAAAAAATACTTCCTATTAAGTACAAAAGGTAGAGCCAAGAGAGTTAGCCCTTTAAGTGGAGGATCAAATTATCTAGCAATAGAAATGTCTTTTACATTCACTAAACTTAAAGTACATGAGATGTGTAGCTCCTTTATTCCTTTTTTTCTTTTATATTTCCTTCTTCTCCAAATCTAAAAGTAAAGTCTATTATTATATTCTATTAAAAATCGGCTCCCTTTTTAGAAGTTTTAGAGACTTCTATGCATATTCTCTTTTTAAAATCGCTTTACTTCAAGTGTAAAATTTTCTTCTTTAAGCTTGGTAGTGGCAAAAGGACCCTGCTAAAGATCTGGGACATAATAGACTCTCATTGGTATCAGAAAAGTGTTCATACTAGCTCGAAGGCATGTTTAAGTGAATTTTGAGTGTTGAGCATGTAAATGCTTCTTTCCAGTGTAGTGGCGGTTATACTTTTGCGCCCTGTTACTTAAAAAAGGCCGCTTGCAAAAGGCATTTCGAACTAGTGCAAAAATGCCATAACTTGTATTTTTATGATTTCCTCGTTCATTGATCATCTATTTTACTCCAAAAAATCATCTTATCTAACAATATGATGCTAACTATAAAAACACGATAGGGGGCCTTAAATTGCTTATAAAATTTCTCAAAAAGTAAAAAATTACTAAATTAAGTATTAAATTAGTAGATATAAAATCTATATATTATTTTTCTATTATTTCTCTTTCTTTCTTTACCTCATTAAAAGAAAAATTACTCATTGTTATTCCCAACTCCTTTACAACCCTTTTAAGTATTTTAAAATTTGAAAAGGAGTGACTAAGGAGCCTTGAGAGATGAATTTAATAAAGTAAGTATGCCTCCAACTAGGAGATGTTTTAATTTCCAAAAATCTAATTCCACTCTCATTTTTTTTCAACAACTTCATTTTTTCTAGTACCACTAATTTTCACAAGTATACCAAAATAATTAAAAGGAAGAAAAGATAGTCCATAGAACTATGAATTACTTTTTAGAATAATTTGTATAAAGACCTTTTACAAGTTTGAAATATCTCAAGATTTTTTAAATAAATTGAAAATTAAATTCAATTCGAGTAGCAAAGATGATAAGTTCATTTGTAAATTACAAGTGCATATTTTGCATGTCAAAACTTGTGACTTTAATGTCTTACAAATAATGAGGCCCGGCCCTAGGCAAGGGCAGACAGAGCACCTGTCCAGGGTCCACTCTCATGACTTTTATAAAGAGCAACAAAAAGGGTCTCTATTTTGTCAAGAGATAAAATATGGATCTTTTCTACTTTGCCCGGGCTTATAAAATATTAAGAACAACCCTACAAATAATCAAGATTCATACTCATCAAAAGGATCAGCCCTGCAGAGTCCCAAGAGATTCAACCTCTAATATAATGCGGAATGAAGATGGACAACCATTTTTTAAGGCCTTTCTGCATCTGTTATGTGATTGGTTTGAACATAATGTGAAACCTTAATTGTTATGATGTAGGTTTCTAAACTTTATTTTGTACTAGAAAAACAATATTAATATATATGCCCTAAACTTGTTCCGAATAGCTTTCACTTGAGTTGCTAATTGACAATGTAATGCTCATGTTAATTTGTAACTCCTCCGAGAGCTCATTCATTAACACAAATTTTCTTTAATTTATAAAAGCTATTAGCTTGAAGGGACGCTATTGATGAGGAACTTCAAGTATTATAAGGTTAAAATTTCGGTTGATCATTATAGATTTGATAATGCAAGCTCCTCATAGTGGTTAAGCAGGTCTACGATCCAAGCAATTTGCTCACTTATTTGAGTCAAGCCATGTGAACATCAAAAAGTAGGTACTATTTTATTTCAAAATGATAATAAAATTTTCCTTTTTATTCAAGGCTTGTAATAGTTAAATTTTGTACCATTACTTAGAGGATCCATTAATTCGCGTTCAACTATTTTTTAATATATTAAGAGCGCGAATTTTGAATGAACTAAGAAGACCAAATTTTAGAGCACAAAGTAAGGCATAAATTGATAGATAATAAGACTAGGTAGAAAGGAATTTCACTTATACTTTTCTGTTATTATTTTTTACTTTTGTTTTATAATTTTTGATAAATGAAAACATTTTTATTGTTAATACAAATGTAATTACACTCTTATTACTCATAACAACAAAATACTAAATAAATATATATAAATAAAATATATGAATCAATGAAATAATTACTTTAGTTTTATATCTAATATAATATTAACTAATATATATTAATAATAAATTTCTATTTTATTAAAAATAAATAAATAAATATTTATAAATTCATAAAATTTATATTTAAAATAATATTTAATTATTAAACTATGTTTTTAAATTAATTTAATTACCCAAATTTAAATATTCATTATATGAATAAACAGTTTTTAATATTAAAATTTTATGACTTTAAGGATGTTTTAAATTTAAATATATCTTAAAATTTTATTTGTACTTTTCAAAAAATTTTAAATTTTAAAATTAATTGTAAAATAAAATAAAAATTATATTATATTCATTATAATTAAAATGATTAATTAATATATTGTATAATTAAATTAGTATTTATATAGATAATAATAAAATAAGGTTACTTTTAACTTGAAAACAATTCCAAACCATTTTACAGTTTTCATTAGTTCATAAAAAGGAGAAACTAAAACAAAAATCAAAATGTCAACCAATTCTTTTAAAATTTGAAAATAAGACCTAAGAGCGCAGGCAGAAGTATAATCAAATAGACTTTAAATGACATTGTTAATGTGAAATTCCAGGTTCACTCTATTCGGTGCACAAATGCTTATTTGAAAATGAATTCAAAGCTTCTTTTAATTGTTCCCAATTCATAAATTTTTCAAATCAAATATTTTTATTTCTTTTAGGATGACCAAAATGATAAGAGTCCAAATAATTAAATTGAAAATTGAGAGTTCCTTTGCTTCTAGTTTTGTTTTTGTATTTTTTGTTTTCTTTCTAAATTCAGTAAAAAGTTGTTGTTCATTTCTTGTTTCTTCTTATTTTAACTTATGAAAAGCATACATTCTCAGTTTTTATAATATGACTTTATTATTAGCTAAATAAATAATTATTATACAATAAATTTATTTCTTGTTTTGTTTTCATTATTATCAATAATAAAAGTGTAACTATATATATTCATGTTAATAATCAAATAAATTTTATGTTTGTTTAAAAGAGTAGAAAAGAAATCAGAAAACCAAAACCAAAAGCTAAAAAATATAACGAGAAAACAAAGCCAGAACTAAAAGACCCCTAAGTTGACCATAAATGGAATGTTTCACTTAATATTCCGCTTCAACCCATATTTATTTCAATTTTTCGCTTGCATTGTGTTGTTTATAAGATTCTTAGTAACGACGTCATCTAAAAAAGTAATGTTACCCTGATCACAATCAATTTCAATTATTAAAAGAAACCATAAGAAAGAAATAAATAGAATGGTAAATAGAAATTTAGGGTTGTTAGAGTATTTCAAGTTGGCTAAAGACGAAAATGTTAAAAAATTTATAAGTGATAAGGGTCAACTATTAGATCTTTTAATATTTGCATGTTTAGTCAACATGGAATACTCTAACAAAGGCCATGTTCATTGTGATAGCAAACCCAAACTTTATGGAAGTTATGGATATAATGATAGAAAAAGAGAAGAAGATAACGTAGAAGGCAAACTTACGGGGAGGAAACTAAATTTATCTTTATTAATATAAATTGTTAATAACATATTATATTGACGTCTTGTTAGACTATTTTATGTCCCATGTAACTTATAGTTTGAGCACCATGAAAAGCACCCAAGATAATGGTTATTGGGTGTTATAGAATGGGTCTCAAATGGGTCAAAGACCCTTTTCCTCTCTATTATACTTACCAAAGAACATGTCCGTTGCTGATGTTATATAAGTTGAAAAAACTTATTGAATGAATATTCTGAACCATTGAAGAATTCTCTAACAGAAGAAGTAGAGAGCAAATAAAGCTCTTTCAAAGAAATCAACATCTAACGAAACAAAAAGCATGGATACAGGTACGTTCAAAATCATTCGATCCGTTAAATGATTTACACGTCTAGGTTTGATCTAAGTCGTGATCGGAACCTACATAGGAGCACCATCTTATCTAGAAAGTCTAAAAATATTTACAAGGGGGTGAAAGAATAACTGCCTAAAAATTGAATTACACCAAATATTAAATGAATAGAAGTGTAGCTGGAATATATCCCTGTGATATTTCCAGTCAGTTTTGGCTACATGGAGGTATCTATTTCTATTTTTACTGTATTTATTATAATTCATATTATGATTCTCCGAACCGAACACACCTTTAATTTGAGTGATTGAAAAGCTATAGTATTCTGTTAGCGATGAAAATTTTCTTAGATGAACCAAACATACCCTTAATTTGAGTGAGTCATTGGAAAGCTATAAGGTCCTGTTAGCGATGAAACCGAAGGAGAACACCTCCACTGTCAAGTAGGAGAGAGGAAGCAAATGACCGACAACGCGCCGCACGCAACTTTTCTTTCACAAGACATAAATTTGTGGATACAATATTTTAAGGAAGTAAGCTTTTAGTAATGGCATGCGCGACAACAAAAGGGGTCGGATATTTCTTTTTTCACCTCTACAAATCTCTTGTAAAACATTTTTAAGAAAGAAAGCATGATATAGTACAAAGTTAATTCTCGCAAGATTGCACGATCCATCTGAGAAAATGTAATAAGATCATGTAACAAAGTAAATGACTCGACGAAACTGTAACACCGAAAACAAAACATTATGAAAGATATTATTAGGAGTTTACCTTACTAGTCTATAATAAAGAAATGCATAATAATCATAAAGCAAGTTGTAAATTAAGATAAAGCAAAGAAATGTCATAATTTAATTAGTTTAAAAGCAAATTTTCTCAAACTACCAATTTGAAAAAACAACACGAAAATATAAGATGAGTGCTTTTCCGAAGCCATATTTTTGAAAAATTAACCACGCATTCTAAAAACTTTTGTTTGGTACAAACCTACTTTTGAAACAGTAAAATTATGGTAATATTAATCCCAAACGCATATGTAGCTTTTAAGAAAAATGTCAGTTTTTCTCATAAACTAATTAATTTTGTAATATTTTTAGATATAATTACCAGTTGGTCATTTGTTTTTATATATACAACACTTCTACCTGCAAAAAAACAATAACACCAAGCATAGTCAAGAGCATATAAATTCTTTGAGAAATCGTATAATTGACAGAAAATTGAAAAAAAAACTAATTTCAATATCTTTTACAATAGCAATAAAATTTCAATAACGGTAACACCGTTAGATTTTCTGTCGTAGAACTCTTAACGTTTTCAGACTTTGATTTAGCAATGGACTCTTAAACAATGAAGAAGGTATTTCTTAAAACAATTTTCTCAAATTTTTTTAAAAAAAATGAGAACTTCAGAACAAAGTGAATAAAATTCTTACCAAGCAACATATTGACAATATTAATACTAGTCACAATATGATTGCTCTCATTATTCAATCGTAAACTTAACTAATATAAATAATTATAGAAAATGATTTATATGAATATATTGGTGTTGTATATATGCAATAATAACTTATTTTATTTTGTAGCCTTTTCCATAAGACTAAATATGATAAGCTTATAACTTGAATTATTTTTTTTAACTATTTTCCTTATTTAATATTAATAGATTTGATCTAATTTAGGAATACTTTGATTAAACCTACAAATTAAGAAAAATATATAACTTATGTTAGTAAAATTTAAATGTATAAGGTTGATGTAGTAAGTGAATACACTCAACAACGTAAATCACTTGAGATGACTTTAAAATCTTTATATGAATGAATATTTTGTTTACTGTACTGGTTTATAAGCTTGTTACCATCTCCTATGATATCAAAATGTTAAATTGTATTAAATGCAATTTGTTCTATTCACAAGTAACTTCATTCTCTACTCTCCAGTGTTTTATGATATTTTCCTTCCTTTTCTCATATCCATTTATGCAGGTAATAGTGCTGAACACATTCTGCAAGGAGATCAGTTTGTTAGGGTTTGAACTTCTATAATCAATTTTAATGGATCGTCGGGTCCGTGTGGATGTGCTCAAATTTTATATTGATAAAGGCTAAAGGTAAAGGCACCTACAACTACTTTCTAGCTTCTATATAATCTGATACAAGGTCTAGGTTGAGTTGATACAGATCCAGGAAGTTAAGAATCTATAGACCTATATACAATCAAACTTTTAAACTTTCTAAATACAGCAACCATGAAAATGAGCGAAGAAGCAGTTAGCAAGATGACTGGGAAATTATTTATCGTAGCTGTTATCTTGTTGTTTCATTTTGCAGCTAAACCTGTCGTCGCTTCTAGGCTCTATAAAGAAGGCAATCTAAGCCCCAAAGTTGCTAACGATAGTGGTGGTGCAGTGTGGCAATCAATGGAAAGAACTCCTGTCCCTCCATCTGTTTCTTCACCTTGCACCTACATAGGCAGTGGAAGCGGCGGTCGATGCCCTAGTCGCGAGTAAGTTCCATGGCTGCTTGGGGCATGCATGGATGGTCTTTTTCTGACTCCGCCGATGAAGGTGATGGGTTGTGTTATATGTATAAATATGAACATGTGTGTTTGTAGACATGAAACTCAGTCTCATGTGCACAGGATATTCCTGTGATTGCACTGAAGAATAAGACTGAGATTTTAATTCTTCTTAATAAGTGTGCTGATTGTAACATTAAAGGCAATAATCTATATTTGTGTGTGTGAATGAAGGGGTAATGATATCTTTGGGCTTTTACGCAAAACTTCTTTTCCAATAATTGGATGAAGATTTTCTTCGGTGTTAATCAAATAGAAAATTTAATTCTTCACAATTTTCTGACTTGGTGAGCGTACCTAACTCGATTCAAGGAGGATATTCGGGTAGAATCCCAACATCAAACCTCAGGCCGTGGGTCCTAGGGAAACAGCTAGCAAAGAGAGAAAACATTCAGTTTCGTATGATCTATTTTCGCGGATTGAAAGTCAACAGTTCATTACTAATAATGTTCGACCTACAGTTTACTCAGAGTAGGATTTAGTCTTCCAGAAATATCAGAAGGCCCCCTAGCAATATTGTCACTTGCAACAAAGGAAGAAGACATTACGATCAAGATTTATTTAGGTATTTAGTATCAAGACTTTCTTTAAAGCATGTCGTGGCAAACAGTGATGTGACTGTCGATGGCTAGGGTTCCTAGCATTAACGCAACAGTCGTGCCAAAATTCTGAGTCCGACTTCGGCCATGCAAACAGAATTTATATACCTTGTAGTTTCTGTTTTTAAAAAACAAGAAAAACCAATTTAAATCACTCTGAATAGTTACAGAAGAAGCTTCCACAGTCTGTAGGGGATCGGTAATAAAAATTCATCCTCTCTTCGTTTCTACGAGCTCTAATGACTACTCCTGTTGATTTCAATTAATAACCCAGGGAATGCCACTGGTATATTAGATAATTTTCTACCTTGTTCCAGTTTGGTGATGTATAGATTCCATGACCTTTCAATAGCTTTGGTTAGTCTTATTGGCAATTTGGTAGGCTCTGTTTAGCTAAAATAAAATGCTTTATATTATGTCTGGAGTCAAAAAAATTTAGGAATGGAATGGCAATTAATGGAATAGAATTGAATGAAGTGGAATGGAATGAAATGAAATAGGCCACTCCATTGTTTGGAAGTTTAAATAAAATAAGAGAGGATTTGAAAAGCAAGCCATGTCATTCCATCTCTGACCTCCCAATTTTGGAGGTCACAAAATATTAGATTTTGGATGGCAAATGATGGCTTCTAAATCCATCAATTGTCATTCCATCTTGTTTAAAATAGACTCTCAAACAATAGCCTGAATCATTTGGGCCGTTTCCTTCCCTTCCATTCCCTTCCCTTCCATTCCCTTCCATTCCCTTCCATCCCTCCATCCACATCCAAACATACCCTTAAGTATTCTTTAATCTGGGGTTCGAGTGGGTTCAAGTAGGATTCCTATGTAGCATCAAAATACTAGCAAAACTTTTCCCCGCAGCTTTTTTTTTGGCCTTACTTCATGTGGATTGGCCTAATGGTTTCAACTTCTCATTTAAGACTCTCCTTTACAGGCGGTTTTGAGTTCGAGTCACGCAAAAGGAGAAATGAAAAAATTTTCCTGTTGATAATCCTCTAGTCTCTTGGACAAAATTTTTTGATCGGATCAATTACAGACGTTTCGTTTCCAGCGTCAATGTGGGAGTTGGAGCTACTTAAGAACCTAGTGGTTGATGGGAATCTGGTGCTGAGCAAAAAAGAGGTCAGTGATTAATCATTAGTTGAACAATCAATATGTGAAGACTTTTATGCGCAAAAATGTACAGATTACGTAAGAACTTGAGAAATTTTAAAGTTCTAAATTTACCTCCTCTAAAATTTTTAGTATGAAGCCTTAAGAACTCAGAATTAATTTGACTAAGCAAGAATACCCCATGTAATAAAAAAAATTGCAACGCCATCATATTTGGTTTCAATAGCTAAACGTGTCGTGCATATATCTTCTTTACCACAAATTTCCTTTTACCACTTTTACCTTGGGAAATGATCTTGTATGTGATCGTCACAGTCATACTTGGAGTTTGTGAAACGATAGGACAGAAATTGGTAATTATCATCCTGCGGCATAAATTGCTCGTTATCTCAACTTCAATATAATAGTAATTACTAGTAAACATGGTTGGCGTCTTCCTGATGAAGTATACAGATTAGTTTAGGATCCAGTTTTCCTGGAGCCCACAACTCAAATCTTTTGTACTGTTATTTATGTAACTTTTTTTTTTCAAATCTAGATATAATAAATAAGTCCGACTTCCATCTACGTAGATATCAATTATTTTCTTTATTAATTTAAAACATGTTATTGTACGGCACGCCGTCATATAACTGCCGCGTAGTCAGTTTAGAGATTTGCGGTGTAGTTAGAGGGGCCCTTACTATTGAAGAAATTGATTTACGTAAGGTGGTAATAGGCCTTGCTGGATTTCCATAAGGGGATAATTGGTCGGGCCGGGCCCGATCTGAGTATGTCAAAGCTCGAGTCTAACTTGTTCTTAGCGGTCTAAAGTAGGACTCGAGAATTTGGATGACTCAAGATCAGACCTGACTTAAAATATAATTTTTATTTTTAAACTGAACTTTAATTCAAATTTAACTCGTTAATTTCAAACTGAGTTGAAAAAGTTCAGGCTAATATAGGCTTAATTGTCATCCCTAATTGACCATACGATCAAAGTCATTCTTTAATAATTATAACAAATGATTACAAAAGCGAAAAGTCATAAGTGAGTTCAACCGTTTAGCCTTGTGTTCTCTTAATTAAGCATATAGGCATGTGATGAGCTGGGAACACGTGGGATTGGAAATTCCAACTTTTGTGCGGGGCGTAGGAATTGAATAATTAAGTTGCAATAATTGTAGTTCTCGTCATGAATCTTCGTCACTGAGGAGCTTCAAGTGGTAGGGGCTGTCGTCAAGAGGATCAAAAGCATCCCTCAACTCAATTAATTAAAAACAGAAAAAGGGCAGAAGTCTCCCATGAAACAAATGGACAATTACCGGCAAGTTCGGCCCAGTATTACCAAATTATTGAGAAATTTAGGCACTCTTTTTGTTTACGAGGAAAAATTGACCTTAAGCCACTTCAATACAGAACTGTATACGCCGAATGGGTTAAAAATTCATCAACGGCAATTAAGCGTTAATTTACTATGCAAATAAAATGCTGCCTGATTGGTTCATGTAGTCGTACCCACTCCGGGATGGGACTAGTGACATTTCTTGTCTACATAAAGTATAATGATTGATTAGGTCCTGTGTAAGACCCCACTTTACGCTTATGTTCACCAGCCACTTCAGGACATATAGCACAGGAATTTTTAAAGTGGACCGATCATTACACGACTCTTCGCTGATAATTAACGATTAATCTGGCAACTGTAACACATATACACTCCATTGAGCCTATCAATCCCAATCTGAGATAAAGTTCGTGATTGCTTTTGGAGGTGGTGGAATGATTGGAGACCACAGTGGCGTCGATGGGGCTTGACCAAGAAAGGAAAAGATCCAAGGATGCAGAGGAATATCCGAAAATTTTAAGTACATGATGACTACTATCTTATGTCAGTCAAGTCGTTTTCAGAATTAGTTTAGTATGGGGTGATCGTGTTTCTTTAATTACCCTTCCCCACTACAAGGAGAATGAAAACAGAAAAGGCACGTTCCTTTTAGTATGGGGTGATCGTGCTTCTGTAATTACCCTTCCCCACTACAAGGAGAATGAAAACAGAAAAGGCACGTTCCTTTCTCTCTTATAGGAGAACCACAAACCCCCTTGTATATTTCTATGAAGAACAGGCCAAAATATGAAGGCAAGAACAAAATTGACTGGAGTTTCGATATACGAGTTAAGGACAGAATAAGTTTATGATCAGAAAGCAGCAAAACTATTGGTTTTAAGGTCTACGATTCAAGCTGAGAATAGTGCCTAATGCGCATGAAGACTCGTCTCTATGTAGGCTTACCTTTTTCCTCTTAAAAGAATATGAGGAGGTCTGGAGGACACGAATTGAATATGATGCATCCCAAGATATGTTAATCACACATAAACCTTGGATTGTGTTAATTAACTAACAGTTAATATATGCTTATAGAATTCAGGTCCTCCAAGAGTTTGTTATAATAGTGCTGCAACTTTCACTTGTCGTAGAGATGCATGGAAATCTTTAAAAGACGGCACTATACGTATTTGTTTAAACGAACAAATCTCAGTTGTCGATTTGCTTTTCATTGTTTGCTACAGCGACATAATATAATTAAACTTATGTCTTTTTCTTTAGTAGTCACCACAGAGACATCGTCTCATTTTCTATTGACTTATTGCTGTTATTTATTTCTCCATCTTTTTGTTAATGCACGTCAATTAAAAACAAAAAGTATATCCTTTTTTTTTCCTATATCATATGTGTAGAGGGCGGCGCTAGATTTGTGATGGTGGATCATTACTGTGATTGGCTTCATATTTCAGTTTCAATTAGGTCATTTGCTACCATGAAACTTATAACAAAGTTCTGATCAATTATATCCTTCACATCCTCTAATCCTCCACACACCAAGTTCTTACCTGGTTGGATTAGTACTTTGCCATGCGCTATCTCCAGAAGATATTTAGAAGCACCTCATCTAATCTAAGAAGCAGTATCAGCAAATTTATTTTTGAGGGTGATCTGTTCTTTCTTACTATGACAGTGATTTACGGACCCATTTCAAGGTTAACTTAATGAAAGGAGTTTTTAGTGGTTTTTCTGTTATTTCTGGTTCAGTTACATATTTTGGTCTCGGATTTAATTTGTTTGTTTTTAATAAAGAGTTTTTTAAGTTCAATTTCAATGTTGTGGTCTTTTCCAGTGTTATTCACGATACCATTTGGTGTAGTTTGAACAAATCAATCGATATAAATTAGCTTTAATTGGAGGATTTGGGTTATTGAAATTTATTCTTCAATTTTATATCTTAAAAATAAAATAATAATAATAATAAATTCAATTTTTGTTTATAAGTTAAAATACAGAAACTTTCAATATTTGACTATATAATACAAAATTACAAAATAAACAATGAGATATTAAGAAAATTTCCATAATGTACAATGAAGGAAGGTAAAATCGGTTCATTATGCTGTTCTTTTCCTATTTTAGTTTTATAAAAAATTATTAAATTATAAATTTAAAGAAATATATATCTTTTGCTATTTTACTTTTATAAAAAATCATTAAATTACAAATTTAAAGATATCACATAATACAAGATAAAATATTTCATCGAATAATAATTATGAAATAAGAAAATCATTATTTTATAAAAGTTTGATAAAACTAATCTAAAATAATTAAGACACTATTTTCATTTTATTATAAAAGTGAATGGTGTCGATAAATAATGTGCAATAAAAACATAATAAAAAAATAAGAACATAAGAAGATATTTACAAGATTCGGTCAATTGGATGTACCTACATCCTCAGGTGTCAAGAGCAACTAATTTACTATTGAATAATAATGATAATAGTTAGTTCCATTAAACTACGTGTACAATATTATATTTTTATGTAAACTTTGGCTCATATAATTATACTCAAGTAGTCTCTTACCAAATCCAATCTCATTTATATATGACTTTAATAAATCTTATAATTCTTTTAAAGTTTGAAATCTACCAAAAATATGTTCCTAAATAAGCACTACAAGAAAAAACGTAATTACCGACGAAAAATTCCGTCTGTAATTTAGACATTTCCGTCGGTAAACAATATCACCGACGGAATTTGGTGGCCAAGAAATCGGTCGGTAAATTGGCCGTAGGTGAAATTACCTACCAAACTATTCCATCGGTATTTTAGCAACGGAACTAACGACGCACTACAACAGAAGCATACAATTTGCGTCGTCTAAAAGACGTCGTAGAATCGCTTAGGCCGTCGCATAACACCATCTACGACGTCTAATAAAACGTCACAATAGACGTCGTAGATAGTCAGTAGGTAATAGGTTTCTCCGACGTCTGAATGAAGACGTCGTAGATAGATTAATGATTTTGCGACGTTGAAGAGGACGTCAGAAAAGTTTCGTTTAATGCTCGACGTTTCGTTAAAACGTCAGGGATTGTGGATTTTTAACGACGTTGTTCAGAAGTCGGGGAAAAGTGACTTTCTCCGACGTTTATTAAGACGTCGGAAACGTAGCATATAATTCTCGACGTTTGAATAAACGTCAGAGAATGTATTAGTTGTAACGACGTTGTTGAGACGTCGTAGAAAATTGACATTGGACGACGTCTAATTCATTAGACGTCGTTAATTGTCAACTATTTATTAAATTAGAATTAATTTATAATAATTTTGGTAAATTTTGTTAATAATGTTTGAATATAAATTAGAAATTGATGATTTGTTTTAATTGATATGAATTTTGGAATAATTTATAAATTGATGAAATTTAATTATTAAATTTTAAATTTTAAATTTTGGGAAAAAAATTTAATTGAATGAATTTGATTTTTGTAGGTTTTAATTTAATTATTTGCTAATTTTAAATTTAACTAAATATTATTTATTTAATAATTAGTAAATATTATTAATGAAATAAATTTGTTTAATAATGCAACAATATTTTGAATATATAATCAATAATTATTCATGTATAACAAGACTTGAATATATGCAAACAATTTATTATTTAAATTGTAATTCCCGAATATGCCATAAAACGAAAATTAAAATAAACAAAATGTCATAAGTGTTTAATAAATGAAAATAAGTACATGTTTAGTCTGAACGAACATTTTGTGTAGAACATAAAAGTTCCAATCGATCCTTCATTTCTTTAAATTGTTGAGTCAATTGATCGACTTGAGACTGCAATTCCTGATTAGCCCTCTTTGACTCTTCTAATTCGTCTCGAAGTCTCTTTC
>JAOTBA010000004.1:12630372-12648883 GCA_025629845.1 Erythroxylum squamatum | reverse complement strand
TCATCATTAAATGGAGTAATGATCTTACCATTAAATGGTTTAATGGTTGTCTTTTAATGATGGCATGTAATGTAACCCTTTTAGCATTCATTTGATTAAAGATGAAAGAGGTGTATTTGATGAATGATCTTCCTTCTTTCATCAATAAAAACTATAATTGACATGTCATTTTAGGTTATTGGTCTTTTCATATAGCCATAATAAAACAAATGAGAAGAGTCTCATTTAATGGCTTCTTTATGTTTGATTAAAGAAAGATATGATGCATTGGATGCTCTTCCTCTCCTATCTTTTCATGCATAACCGAAATTGACAAGGTGATAGAGAGGTGTTCTTGTATTTTTGGACTCTCTCTCCTTTCATGCATGGGTTAGCTGAAATTTGTATGAGAAGGTGTCTCATTTTTGGCTTCTTTCTTCTAAGAAAAATCTCCTTCAAAGTTTTCTTCTCCTTTCCCACCAAAGGATCTTGTTAACCAAGTTGTCTAAGAAGAACAAGTGGTAGATTGGATTGGTTGAGGATACAATATCAAGAAGAGGAAACAATAATAAGAAGAAGAGGATACATCACCTTGGAGAGGATATATTGCTGAGGATAAGATAGAACAGCGAGGAGTTAAAGCTGTAGCGAAGGAGTCGGTAACATAATCTCCATCTTGTTCTTATGATAATTATTTTTCATATACCGTATCATGTATGGCTTGGCATATTGTTTTGGTTACCTTGCTTCCACTGTGTTATGATTTCTAAAAAAGTTTTGAAATCTACTGTTTAACCAAATCTTGCATGTTTTTTGTTCCGATCCAACATCTAATTGTATGCAACATAATCTTGATCCGTCTCTCCATTTGAGCATCTACTTGAACTCATCTTGTTTGGTGCTCTAACCACCCTTATAGACTGTTTCTCTTCATCTTTGTGTGTTCTTGAGTGATCAAAAAAGGTGTTTTGTGTTTGCTACAATCCAAACAAAGAGAAGATTAATCAAAAGAGGAGCATTATCAAAGGTATATGTGCTGAAATTTCATGTTCTTATAATCTATGTATGCATGCATCCAAGATTCTGGATTTTGGGGATGTCGTGGGGTTGGAATTTAGATTCCAATTCTTCCGCTGCCTTGTTATGCATATGATGCATGAATCCATAGCTCCCAAACAATAGACCAATAAGGCAATTGCTTTTAAATAAAAGGAAACATCCATTCCCAAATTTGAAAGTATAACCAGCTAAATTTAGGGAAACATAAGATACATAAAGTGTCTGCAATAAATCTAATTGATGCCCAATATCTAAAATCAAACGATAAGTTCCTATGGCTTCAACTGGAGCTTTAACATAGTTCCCTATAAAAAAAATTCATTTGGGTTTGTGATATGGGTCGTAAGGCATCCCTGCAAGGTATTCAAAACATAAGTTGTACAACTAGAATCAATCCACGATGTATTGTAAGGAACTTTAGCCAAATTAGATTCAAAACATACTAAAGCATTAAAGTTACCTTTCTTTTCGAACCAGGCTTTATGTTTTAGGCAATCTTTCTGATAATGCCCAAGTTTCTTGCAAAATGCTTTTATCACCTTTATATTCCTTCTTACAGACTTGAATAGAGGATTAATTAACTTTAAGTGGTCCTTGCTTGCCCTTGCCTTTGCTATAATTCATTTTGGGCTTCTTTCCAGCTCCTTGATGACCTACCAAATTAATGGTATGGGTCCCCTGATTCTTAAGCCTTGTCTCCTCATGAACAAGCATATTGGTCAATTCATTCGCATTCGACTTATCCTTTATAGTATTATAATTCATTTAGAATGGCCCATACTACTTATAAGGCAAAGAATTATAATGAACTATACTAGGAAAAATTCATCAACTTTCATTCCTAATGTCTTTAGTCTTGTTGCTATATTTGTCATTTCAATGACATGTTCATGCATACTTTGTGAACCATCAAACTTCATAGTGGTCAACTTAGCCATTAATGCCCCTGCAAGTGACTTATTAGCAGTTTGGGAATGCTCTTCCACAAATTTCATAAATTTTTTATCAACTTTAGTATTGGGAAAAGTTGCCTTAATGTTGTAGCAACAGTCATTTGCATAAACATTAAGCTCATTTTGTTCAATCTTTCCCAAGATTTATAGAAAGATTTCTCATTGACATTGTTTGCATTAGTAATAGCAGCTAGTTTCTCAACTTGGAGTGCCAAATCAAGACCCAATACACCAAGGTGAAATTGGACTTGTTCACACCAGTACGAGTAATTTAATCCATTAAAGGATGGAATAAATGAAGCAACCAAATTAAAGTTAACAGGAATAAAAATTGCAAAACATAATAGAATGCTCACATATTAATTCTTTGAGTCATAAAACTTAACACTTAAATCAGATTTAAAACAATTATTCCATATAAAACATTTAGTGTATATTTAAGATCTCCTTTGGGTCATTCTAAGACATACCATAATTACAATAATGATGTTAATTTTATATTACTTAATTGTTAATTAATATACCTCCAACAAGCATACTAGCTATATTTAGATATGCTAAACACGTTCATTCTAAATATATAAATTAACACTTCAAGTCCAAAAATTATAAATTTAATTAATTAACATTTGGGTAATCCTTAAATATTTTGTAATTAGTGAACTTCAAATACCCATGAATTCATTTTATCATTTTTCTTAATAAGCATCCTTAAATCATGAGTAATTGAATTAAAATATTTCATAAATTAATATCCATTAAACATTAAAGCTTGGTCATTTTGGTGTGTTGGACCTCGTTTCCAGAGCCCAACATTCGGAGTCATAAAACGTGAGCATATTACCCTGTAGGGTCATTTCACTGAACCCTCATTAGTCATCAATAATTCATCTTCATGTTCTGATACTATAAGTGTTGAACTCCGTTTTCGTCCTTGCAAGACATGTGCCCGATGTCCTAAGTGACTTCTAAGCACGCATCCCATAAGGGTGGCGTGCTCACACTAGTTAGTCCCCACAATTAAACTCATTTCTCCTATTTCAGAACAGATTTTGGGAACTTCAAACAGGAATTACAAATTGACTTCTCCATAACATTTGTAGCTCTGTGTCTCTAGTTTATTTAGAAATAATAATCATCTCATTTGGAGCTCTACAGATCAAGATATCATCAAAATACTGAAGTATATTCAGTAAAATATCCAATTCATACTCTTCCAACTGATACCCTTACTTTGATTCAATCAATCTTTTCAAATCACGACTAAAAGCTATAAATTTTTATATAGAGATAGAGGAATGTGTTAGAAATTTATTGGTTCAAGAATCAAGTCATTTGGAGGTCTGATGACAAAGTTATGGCCAAAAGAGTCAAAGGTGTTCCGGTCTAGGAAAACCTGCGGGTCGCGAAAAGTTGGTGAATTAACGAGGTGCGACCGAAACTGTCCCGTATAATACATCCTTTGCGACCTCATTAACTTAAATTGGTCATATCTCTCAAGTCCGATATCTAAAAATCTCAAGCTTATACTGTTGGAAAGATAAGAAGATAAGCTACAACTTTCAATAAGAAAACTTTGTCTAATTCAGCCTAGTTTTTCCTCTGAGGTTAGAACACACATTTTTCCCCTATGAAAAACTTGAAAATGCAATGTACAAACTTGGAAAGTCATGAGCAAAACAAAATATATTTCATTAACAATTAAAATACTAACATTATTTCATTAAACTCTCTAATCTCTACTCATTTGATTCATCACTTACAGGTAATTCTCGTCATTCACAAAATCCTACTTTTTTTTCCATAGCATCTCACTTATAAGTATATACCAATACTTCATGTTCAAAATCCATCATCTCAAGTTGATAACTTCCTCAAGTATATCTAATTTCAACTCAACCTCATCCGTACAAAATTCATATTTCAATACCCTCAAAAGGAAGATTTTTACAAAGCTTTAATGGCATTTCAAGCCACATTATATCATCAGTATCAAAATCCAAAATACAAAGTTCATATAAGCTAGAATTGCTAAAAATGCGACTAAAGCTTTGCTTTACAAAAATTAGCTCAAAATACATAAATATGCAAAATCGGAGTGATGCCTTGACTCTCTTTCACTTGATCTCTTAATCATCACCTGGAGATAGGGAAGGATGGGGGTGAGCTTAAAAGCTCGTGGGTAATAAGTTTATAACGAAGACAAGCAAAATCATTCAAAATGTTTATTTGTCATAGAAAATTCTTATTGAGTTCATAAAACACATAGCTCTCAAATTCTCGTCAAGTAATCCAATTCACAAACAACATAAATTATGTATTCATTAACTTGTTCACGAATTATAAACACATAAGCACATCAAAATGATTTGGGTAGGTCCATAAAAAAAATGTACTAACACAATTCCATAAAATGGTCTTGTGTAGTCGTGAACAGAACGTATTATCACAATCCCATATAATGGTTTTGCATAGCCGTGAACTTAGGGGAGTCTGTGAAGCAGCTCCATGCTACTAGCGGGCAAGTGGGAGAAGCCTTTAGTCGAGGTGCACTTGACATATAGAATGGACCAAACCAAACCCACATAATCATGCATTTCACAACTTGTAAACATGTTGCCCAAAATGGCACTTTTCTGAAACTTGATTTCATAAACATAAAGTATTTTCAAAATCATTTCCATATCGGTTCATAATTCATCCATAAAATTCATAAACAAAACATGTAGCAATTTCTCAAATCATTCAAAAGCAATAAACGCAACATTTATGAAGCAATTGAAATCATTTACTTTTATTGAATTGAAAAGAAAACATTAATGGCTCATTACTCAATTATAAACATGAAGCCCACCTTAATTTCCTTGCTTAAAGACTTGCTCAAAGATGCCTCTCGTCTTGCTCCTCTTGCCTCTCTTGATTTCCTGCATCGATGGAAAAATTTTCCATTCAATAGGATTACAAATTGGAGAACCCATAAGACATATTCACTTAAATTGATCCTAAGATACATAAACCTAAGCATTTTCTAAGCTTTATGAACCAAAACCCTTCCAAATATTCCAAAGACTTCACATGAACTTACCTTGAATCTTCACCAAATAATGAGTTTCTTGGCTCAAAAGAAAGCTCTTCTCTTCCTGTTTCTTTTTCTCTTCTTAAACAACCTTAAAATCTCTCTAGAAAGCTTAGAAAAGATGAACCCTAGCTTGATTTCTCTTCTTTTCTCTCCTTTCTCTTCTTCTCTTCGTATTTTCTCTCTTCTTTTCTCTCATTCACGTTTTTCCTTCTCTCAAATGCGAGACAACGTTTTATTCTTCCCATCTTGCCCTTAATGATCTTAAAAAGTCCATTTTACCCTTCCATATATGCCTTATGGTCTTTATCCTTAAGTGAACTGCCAAAGTGCCCTTATACATTCTTACTGCCTTAATTCAATTAACCCATGTAATAAAACCCACCCTACTAACATTGACATAATAATTAACTCCAAATAAAATAATTAATCTAGCAAGACCCCAAAATTTATTTAAATCATGCTTAACTCAACATGAAAAAAATTTGAGGGCCAACATGGTGTCTATCAAACTATCATAAATATTAAGGATGCATATGCATAGATAGGTCATACTTTAATCATCAATGCACATGCCCACTTACATCATTTTAAAATAACAATAGTAATGAAAAAAATAATAATAGCCCTCACATATATGGGTTCGGCAACTTTCAAATAACAATAAGCTTCATCCATAGTTCATGCAGTACACATAATACAATCTATAAACAAATAAACTAAATATGTATATGCATGAAAATCGGTAAAACAAAACAGAAATATTAGTGATTATATGTAGCCTTAGTAACAGATGGTATTGCTAATAATTCCAATCCATAAAGGCTTGCTTAATTTAACGCATTTATTCTTCAATGCATACACAGAAATCGAAGATCAAACATATTCTATAAAGCCATCTTCTTTCATAAAACCATCTCTTTATAAAGCCATACATGGAAATCGAAGAAAAAATGTTATAAAGTCTAGTCTTACAAGTGCAAACTTTAGTTTTATTCAAAAATTATAGATATGAGATACAAGGAAACTTTGATAACCCAGTAAATTCAACAAGCAATTATGCGACAATGATATGAATTAAACATATATTTAATAGGAAATCATAGAACTTAGAACTAGGCTTTGATACCACACGTAAGCATAATTTATTATATAGACATAATTACAATAGTCCTTTAATCCAAATCTCAAAATTCTATGTTTTACGCCAAAATATAAAACGGGAATTACATACCTTGATCCATGAGTTCAGTTTAATCGTAATTGAGAAAAAAAACCTTGCCAAGTCATTGGATAAAGAGAAACTTGATTTCTCTCTTCTTTCCCTTAATAATCCTACTTTCTGATGGTGAAAAAGTAAAGTGAGGTATGTGGCGAGAGAGAGAGAACCAATTTATGCGAAATAAGGATATCATAACCATTCCCATCAAATGATAAGTTTAGAATAAAACCTTATCTTACTTAATCAAATTGACCAATTAGAAATTAGAATTTAATATTATTAAAACCAAAATTATTAATGAGCCATATGTTATATATGGGTTTTTCATACATTACTAAGGATTTAAATTGAAGATCAAAGATGTAAGATTATTTTCAGTCTAGCTTTTCACAAGTTAAATTATTCATTAAAGTTAAGCATTCTATGTAAAAAAAATTTGTAAGCCCTTTTAGTTAAACTTTGTGTGTAAATGTCGGACAAACCAAAGAAAGGTACGTTATGAAATATTTCACTTTTACTATTACCTACTTTTTTCACTTTAAAAGTAACAAAATTTAAAATCTTATGAAAATTAATATACTGGTATCTTCAATCTAGTAAAGCTTAATCATACAAACATATTTTAAATAATTAATGCTAAAGTAAACATAAAATCATGATATATGTGTATGAATATAATTTTTTCAACAACTTAAATATTATAGAATTTAGAATTGGTTCCAAAGTTTTGATCTCCACTAAAAAATTATCATTTAAGGTAACTAAATCAATTATCATTTAACAACAAATTAACTAAGCTTTCATTAGTTGGATTTGTTGGTCGACATCATACTTATAGCTTCCATTTTATCTTCTCTCTTATAATGTTGTTGAATGTTCTTGTTTTCAATAAGGAAGAGATTTACTAAATTGAAAACTTTAAGATAATTTTCTATAATAGTATTTTTACAAGGCAAACTTATTTAAAAATAATTAGTATTTTTTTTGAAACCAAAGAAGTTTGTAGTAAAATAATTTCAAAAAGTTATGATGTCACATATTAAATGAAGTTTGAAAAGATCATCAACTCTAGAAATTTTAAAGTTGTTGATTTATAGTTTATAGCTAATTGGTTAGTTATTCTTAATGACATAATTACTTAAATGCTTTCTTTATCTTATACATATTCAAATGTATATAGTAAAGTCTATAGGATATATATACATTGTAAATGAAATTATGTTGAGATTTTAATTAGGAGATTCATATTACATTTATGCATTATTCCTAAATTATTCTTAATCGATATTATATTGAAATTGGACATTAATAAAGACTAATAAACATTTTGTTTCTTCCTTATAAAAAAAGTAATCAATCTTATAGAATAAAGTATGGAGATACTTAAACAAACTTATCGTTGTTTGTTAAAAAACAAGTTCATTAAACTAACCTCGTATAAGAATTCTATTTGGAATATTCACTACAGGAAAAAAAGACATTTTGTGACATTTCAAAAACGTCACAAAAAACGTCGCGAATTGTCCAACCTTTTAGTGATGTTTTTTGAAATGTCACGGAATGTCAGCATTTTTCGCGAAAAACGTCGCAGAAACCCTTTGCCTACACCACATTCCGCGACGTTTTTTGTGACGTTTTTTAAAACGTCGCATAATACATTCTGCAGCGTTTTTTGGACATTCTGTGACGTTTCGTGACGTTTCAAAAACGTCACAGAATGCCTTATTTTCTTGTAGTGATAATGAAGGCAGTAGCTAGGGTTTGGAATTAGGTTTTCTAAGGAAGAAGAAGAGGTATGTTTAGGTATAAAGATATCATATTCTAAGAATAAGATAAGGCCCATTTCGTAACATAAATAAAATAATACTCAAAGTAGAACGTTTGATTCCTGAATAGGATATTCAAAGTTAGGTATCAAGTTTGTTTAGTTTTGGGATTAATGAAATCCTAAAATCTAAATAAAATTGTTCCAAGTATAGAATAATGTATTCGTAACTTAACCTAATTACTAAATATAATTTTAAAAAATTTAATAATTAAATTTATTCCAAATTTAATTTTTAGAAAATTATTTTGAGATGAAAATTAATTATATTTCAGTTAGATTAAAATCAATTAACTAGACTCCTTAAAATTTTAAAAAAATGTTTCTTAACTAATGTTTATTTATTTTAAACTGATTGATCAGATTAATTAAAATTTATTATTTTATTTATTTTGAGTATTAAAATTATATTTTATTTAGAAATTATTTCTTTATTAATTTGAATAATAAGTATTTTAATTTATTAGAAAATATTTTTCTTGATTAATTTTTTTAAAGCTAATTTATTAAGGAATAATTTTCTAATTGATTTAGAAGCTAATGCTTAAAACGTAATTTTAAATATTTTCTTAGTTAAATACGAAATGTTTTGTTTAATGTTGAAACTAATTTTCTTTAATATTATAAAATAGTTTTTCAATTAAAGAAAAGTTATTTCTAGTTAGATTAGAAATATTTTTCTAATTGAATTATGATGTCTTATAAATTTCAAATAGGATTTTTCTAAATTATAATAATTAAGAAGACTAATTTACTGAAAATTATTTTTAATTAATTTTGTTAAAGTAGACAACATAATTAGAAATAGTTTCCAATTGAATTTAAAATTATTTTCAAATCAAATTAATATTATATTTGGAATAGAAATTTATTTCATTTAAAATTAGTAAGTTTAATCTAATTTTATTATCCAAAGAATTAGAAGTGTTGTTTTAAATTATAAAGATCAATAACTAGAATAAGGAAAAGCTTGAAATTTTATAAAAATATTAGCTGCATGCTAAGAATGTGATTGTTACTTTCCTTTATGTAAGTATCAAACTAGAATTCTATTTAATGTAAGGCTTATTTAGTGACTAAGGCCGCTTTAGTTGGAATATATTTTATCTTAAGTTATTGGGTGCTTCTTAACTTGTATAAGTGACTCATGATCCTAAATTTAGATAATTTAGATAATTTAGACGAGTGACTCACGATCACATGAATTTTGACGCAGGTTTAGGAATAAAATATGATAATTTTTTTCAAGAATTGTTACCTAAAGGATCTAGAAGTCACATTAAATTTGATTGATAAGGATGTTATCTACCTGATTTAAGTTTAGTTAGTTTATTAAGGGACTCAAGTTAAACTAAATTTAAATAATATACTAGCTCACTAGAGAGATTAGATGAATATTTTTGAAATACTAGTAAGGGTCATTATTTCGAATAAAATAGTATGAATACCTAAATACATGATTAAAGTCCTAATCTAATTTTATTGTCATGGTATATAACCTATTACTTGAATTTCTTATATTTTTAACTTTTAAGTAGAAATTATCTTTGTTTAGTAGATTTAATATTATGTTTTAACAAACCAAATTTCTTAGACATAAGTCAGGTTTGGGTAGAGTTCTTAAAGATAGAAAAGTTGTATGTCCATTATATGATTTGGTTATAATATTTGACACTGAATTTGTACTCAACATTGTTACAATGTTCAAGGCATGATAAGAAATATTTTGTTGAGTAAAAGTAGTTGATCCAATTTTAAACAAATAGTTTATAATTGTTGTATTAAGTGAAACTTATGCTTAACATAAGTGGAAAGAATTCAAGTTAGATAACTTAGATTATCCTATTATGCCACGTTGGTTAAATCAACACATGAGAATCATAAAGTTTCATATTATGATATATGTATCCTTTGATTATGAATTATATGAAACTTATTGGATTGAAGAATAACTGAATCAACCTTTGGTAAAAGGAAGATGATGGTATTAAATAGTTAAATTTTATATTCTTTATATCTTGGAAGCAATAACAATTCATCAAAGGAGGAATACTTGTATTCATTTTCTTTATTGATGACTTTATATGACATAGTCATGTATATTAAATTAAATATGAATTTAAAATTTTAAAATTATTTAAATCTAACTAAAAAATAAATATTAATAAGATCAATATGGTGAGATTTAAATTTTCTTATTTATATATGAAGAATGAGATTCTCTAGTGAATACCTACCTATCCAAATCTCATAATGATATAGATTTGTGTAAGGATGATTGTATATTATGAGATATTGTGTGGTATAAAATTTACTTCTTCTAAAATTATGCCTAATACAACAACTTGCCTTCAAAAGTTCTAATTAGCTATTAAGATTTTATTTTATATATTAAATGTTAAGACTTTGAAAAAGTCAGAGTTAATGATTTTAGAGATGGTTTAAGCATATATTATCTAATAAGTTTAAAACTAAATTGGATAATATAAAGTAATGAGATATTTAGAAGAGTGGGATATATTCTTACAAACCATAATGATTTTTTTTTGTTTAATGAATACTTAAAGGAGAATGGTTCTCAAGATAAATAGTAGGAGTAAGGGGAAATTTTCAAATTTTCAAATCTCAAGACAATACATTTAATTAGAATTAAAACCTTTTTTGATATAATTGACGTATGGTTAAAAGGTTACGAGATAATGAAAAATTCACTTTGTTATAAATTTAAAGAGTTTGTTTTGGATATGAATATAAATTTATCTTGTCTACAAGAAGATTTATAGAATTATATTTATAATTTTTAATAGGAGTGTGTAGAGATATGAACTTCTTAGAGAACAAAACTTCATATTATCAATTTCTAATATATGATAGTCTAAAAAGAACTCTAATTAGATATGGAAAGGTAATAACATAATTTTAAGAATTAGATCTATGGAGATAAGGAAGTTGTTAACTATTTTAATCAAATAATATCGCTAATATACTAAAACGTTTAGTATTTGAGTTGATATTTTAATTCAAGCCTATGTTAGTATTAACTTTAGAATTAAATCCCAGTTAAGGTATATTTTACTTAGAATAATATTATTTTGATATTGAAAAGGTTTCAATGTAGTATCATTGATAATAAAGTTATAATACAATTTTCATTTAGTGGAATTTATTTTTTGAATAAAAAATTTCTTTTATAAACTTGGTGTAGCTCCTTACGTTGTTCAGATGGTAGTGCCTTATAGAACATTAGAATCATTAGGCATATGAAAGGACATAAGGTCTATTCAAAGATCTAAGTTTGTATTTAGGCAATTTCTCTTAATTATGATGAAAATTAAGATAAAATTTGTAAAATTTAAGCAAGTTCTCATTGTAAGGAATCTTGTAGAATTCCCTCACAAAAAAACTATCTCAACAATACTATGATCATCATATAAAGATATGGTACAAGATACATAAACGAATGGCTTAGTGCAAGTAGAAAATTTTTAATTTATGCCCCATATCTAATTTGTTGGTTTTAATTTTATTGACATAATTATTTAAAAGAATTCTTTATATTAGACATATTCAAATATATATGATAAATTCCATGGAATAAATTTATATTGCAAATAAAATGATGAATAAATTATGATATTGATGTTGCCTTTAAATATTATTCTTAAATTTTTACTAGTTGATATACTATTGAGATTGAACATTAACAAACTATAAATACTAGTACTTGTTATGTTTCTTTCTCATGAAGGAAGTAGCCATATCTCATAAACTAAATATAGTGATACATAAACAAACATATAGGTACTTGTTAAAGAAAAAATTTACTAAACTAACCCTATATTAGAATTCTAATTAGGATATTACTTGTATGTCTATGAAACTTCTCATTACGATGATTGTATAATTGATCGTTTGCATTGAGATCTCTGAATATCTGATATAGAGATTATTATGTTATGATACTACTTATATCCTATATTTATCAAGGGTAGCTAAATCGATAGTTATTAGAATAATATAAACTACGTAGAGGTAGTTGAGTGATTGATATATGATTCGTCACCCTAAAGGGATTAAGGAGAATATTACTTTGTTCTAGATTAGTATTGATTCAGAAAATTCTTAGCAAGGTGGATTAGAACTTTAAGAATAATTTTCAAATGTTATTGAATGAATTAAATACTAATGGTAGAGAACTAATATTATTGAACTCAAATAAAGTATACATTGATTTTATACTCTACGTTTAATCACAACATTGTATGATTAAAGGATTGACTTACACAAAAAGGTTATGTACAGAAATGTTAGTCAAAATCACTTTGAAATTTCTAATATTTAGGTAGACAAGACATGTTGCTAGATGTCAATCTTGACCTATAGATATAAATTATTTAATTAAGGAATTAAAGATAAATTAAAGGAGTTAGTTTATCTAATCTTGAATATGATTTAGGCTTATTTTAATCAAGTTGGACTTGAAATAAAGTTTAAGAAACTTCATAATTAAATATATGATATTTAATAAATAAGAATCAATATGAGATAGTGGATCTTATTTTGACATAATTGAAGCTTGTATTTAAAGGAGTTAGAACCTCTTACCTACCCCCTCTTCATCACTTATGGAGTTTTCTTAATACATTCATATAGATATTGTTAATATCTGGATATGTTTGCAGCTATAGTTATTACAATGAACTAGTTTTGGAAATAGTTCGAAGGAGACAACAAGAAAAAATCAAGCTATATAATAAGGTTCGATTTACATTTATACTTTATTATTATTTTTATTAATCATGTTATAAATTTTAAGTTATTGTGGCTTTCAAAAAATAAAACAAAAAAGATTTATCCTTATTTTACTATGCACAAGACCGAGTCCCCCCTAATTTTCCAACAAAAAGAATATGAAGAAATATAAAAAATTTATAGTTGATTGTTCTAAGTTTATAGTAAGAAATCATCCAAAAGAAAGTGAACCAATTACTAATTGGTAGAGACCATCCAAGATAGGAGAGAGATATCAAATGTTTTGTCAAAATGAGTTAAACTACTCATAAGTTTTAGTTCAGATAATGAGAACTATCTCTTCAAATAAATTAGTTCTTATTTTAAAATAAAATGTTTATTTATTGTTCATATTGCTTAAAGAGTTAGCTGAAATAGTGATTGTTATCTTTATTTATAAAGTTTTCACTAGCCATATTACTGCTTGAATGCTAAAACCTTTTATACTATAAGTGATGAATGTATGGATCTTCCACCATTAAAATATATATTCCAACATATCAGAATAATGTTGTATATATAGGAATAATTTTCAAACATGTTTTGCACCATGTATAAAATATGTAGGATAGGATATGTCTTTTTTTTTCAAAAATGTTTTAGTGGTTTATATACATATCTATTTTAGTAGGTTATATACATATATGTTTAGTTCAAAATATATACATATTTATTTTTTACAATATTATCATGTACATTGTATATATTTTTAATGGGCTATATACATATCTGTTTAGTTCAAAATATGTACATACATGTTTGTTGCAACATTATCATGTATATTGCATATATTGTTAGCATTACATATAATACTAGATCATAGTTTTTTCCAATACTCTTTATGGTATAAAAGACATAACCATGGCCACTTCCACGAATCCTTCCTCATCATCTTCTGCACACTACAATTTTTCTATCAAATTGAATAAAAATTATTTGGAATGGAAAACACAATTTTTATCTCTTATTAATTAAAAATTTGATGGTTCTTCAACTCCACCTCCAAAAGCTCTTCATCCTTCAACCACTTCTGCTCTCTTATTCAGACACTCCTATTCCAAATCCCGAATATCAAACCTAGTTTCAAAAAGACCATATGCTAATGTTTTATATGTTATCTTCTCTAACTGAGTAAGTTTTTGAATATGTCATTGTTCTAAAAACTTCCTAAGAAATTTGGTTAACTCTTGCCAATATTTTTGACTCCATCTCTCAAAAAAGACAATTACAACTACATATTGAACTATAAGGGTTTAAGAAAAATGATATGAGTGTTACCCAACACCTTCAATGAGTCAAGTCTTTAGCTAATGAATTGGGCTCAACAAGAAGAACCATGAAAACAACTAAATGCCATTATTTACAAAAATATAGGTTATGAGTATCATAGTATCATCACTACCCTAAACGTCATATTCTTACGTATTTCTTCCAATTAACTTCATTCACATCTAATTTCCCATTAGATCCTCCTTCAAAGCCATACAAATGTTTTTATGCTAATTTTGCCCTAAAAATCAATCTAATCCACAAACTGACATCCTCCTTACACCAAGTCTAACACTATGTACTTAAAATTCCTTTAAGTCGTAATGAAGGAATAAAGGCCCTAATCAGGTTCAGAATCACAAAAGATAGATATCATAGATGGCATGAACATGCATCTACACCTCCTTAACCAATTGTTGCTCAAGTGTTCATGTACCACCCTTTCATTCCCATGCAAAGCATACTTGCACATCCTAGTGTCTCTCCAATTCCACTAGTTGATTCTAAAACCAATTGCCTTATCACTCTAGATATATCTACACTCTATACTATATCACATGTGTGACAGCCCAGACTACATTCTCACAGATATTGTCTACTTTGGGTTGCCCCTCAGGCCAAACCCCTCATGGTTTTGCTCTTCCCACCCTTGGGAAGACGCGTCTGAGGGGGAGAGATATCCATACCCTTATAAGGCGTACTTCGTTCCCCTCTCTAGCCGATGTGGGATCTCATTATCCACCCCCCTTAGGGCCCAACGTCCTACGCTGGCACATCAGGTCGGGAACTGGCTCTGATACCACTTGTGATAGCCCAGACTACCCTACCACAGATAAAGAGTGAGATCCCACAACAGTTGGAGAGGAGAATGAAGTATGCCTTATAAGAGTATGAATACCTCTTTCCCACAAAACGTGTTTTTCCAAGGGTGGGAAGAGCAAAATAGTGAGGGGTTAGGCCCTAGGGCAACCCGAAGTGGGCAATGTCTATAGGTGGGTGGTCTGGGCTGTTACAAATGGTATCAAAGCCAGTACCTAAACCATTGTGCCAGCTAGGTTGGGCCCTAAAGGAGTGGAGAGTGTGAGATCCCACATCAGTTGGAGAAGAGAACAAAGTAGCCTTATAAGGGTATGGATACCTCTCCCTTATAAACTCGTTTTTCCAAGGGTGGGAAGCGTAAAATCGTAAGGAATTTGCCTTAAGGGGCAACCCAAAACGGACAATATCTATGGACGGGTGATCTAGGCTGTTATAACATGCCCTTCCCCCCAAAATTTTCTTTAATTTTCTTTTAGTTTCCTAAATTTCTTTTTAATCCCATTAAATTATGTTTTTTCTCGTATAGTTTACATTTTTCTTGAATTTGAATTATGTAGTTTGCATTTTGGTGCTTACAAAAGGAAATTTTGATTTTCATTACCATTAGTTTAATAAGGAGAAATTTTAAGAATAATTAATAGAAATTGGGAAACTTTGGGTTATTTGAAAATTTTAGAGAATTAAGAAAAATGATGTTAATGAATAAATTGGAAGAAAAATACATTAGAGGTGAAATAAATTACAATTATTGGAGAAAATTTATTTTGAGGTCATTAGTGTTATAGTTAGGTGTTAAAGTTGATATATATTAGAAAAATAAAAATACAAGGTGGATAGACAAATAAACATATGGAGTAAAATAAGTTGAAGAAGGCTTATTAAAGGTATAGTTGAGATTTTGCACTTTGGAACATAACTAGAATTTTTAAAATTTTGGTTAACTAGGGTTTGAAGATAAATAAAGATGAGTTTGTGCAAAAAAAGAGAGGGAAACTTTTAGGTGAAAGAGAGGGAGATATGTTGAGAAAGAGAGTGAGAGAGTGAGAGAGTGAGAGAGAGAGAATGGAGAAGAGGAGGAGGAAGGAGACCAGCCTTGGGGAAGAAATTTCCAGGTTTTGGGCTATAATTTTTGTGTAGAATTTGAAGGGAACAAGAAGAAGAATTTGGTGGAAGAAGAAAAGGCCAAATGTTCAAGAAAAGGGTGAGTGAATGCAAACCTTTAAAACCCCCTTCGAAATTTAAATTTTTAGTGATCTTTATGAATTATTATTTTTTATTTTGGGTTTTTATGGCTTTTTTATATGGACTTTAGGTAGGAAAATGATTAGTGGAATGAAAATCCAGACACGTGTATTTTGATGTGGATATAAAACTGCTATATTTTGCACCTTTAATTTACATGGGAATAAAAGTAAATTTGATGGAGGTTAAAATACAAAATTTTAATGTTTATATTTTTTATAAATGGCTATAAAAGAGTTTGAGGAAATATGGCAAAGTTTGTCAGATATAGGTTAATAAGTGTAGTTATTTTATTTTGAACGTGAATGATTGATCTATTGTGTTCTAATTATTTCGGGGTTAATAATTAAGAATTTGAAAAATTGTATAGCCTAAAAGTTGTATATATACTTGTCTAATTTATGTTTATAAAAAGGAAAATGCCCAAATTTTATAGGTTAAGAGATATGGTCAAATGTCATAAACTGGTTTGTCAAGAAGGACTAAAGTTGAGTCCAGGAGCATACTTATAATTTGAGGACTTAGAGAACTAATTTAAAATTTAGTTAAAACATGAAAATTTTTGGTTTACATGTTTTCTAATTATTCATAAAATTGTTTGAGTAAATTCATAATGGTTTGAGAGATACAACTGATTTACCTAAGGCTTTCAGGGTTTTACGACATTAGCTATGTTATATTTTTGGGAGATAATTTCAAGATTGTAGGAATTCAATTTGGGAAGGTTCTCGATGTGAACAATTTTACATATATATGTGAATAATAACTTTATCAATTTTTTTAGATCTAAATAATTTACAAGTTATGTTTATTGAAATTTATGCCTTTATGAAAAACTTTTGTGTATTGTAAACCATATTCTAATTTTTTGATTGTGGTGATTTATTGTGAATATCCTATGAAAAGGTTAGTTATGTGGATTGAGAAAGTAACTTGAAATAAATGGTATAGGAAATATGTGAACACTCATGTAAAATTTGCTAAGTTTTTAATATTGTTATGTAGGAATGATGCCTTGATTATTAGGTTATGTTGAAATTTTATGGCATGTGCCTTGAACTTATGCGTAGAATGGAAATTGATTTGTTTATTGAAAAATGAGGGTGAAGTGAAAAAAATGAACGTCTTCTATTAAAATATGTTAATAAGTGGATTGATTAAATAAAAATGAATAAGAGACCTAAGTGAGACTTAAGGCATATTAGTGAGAAATTATAGCTATAGACCTAAGTAAGGTGATTTAGTGAAATTTCCTTGGACTAAACCTAGGTGAGGTGGCTTAAGCAATAAATCTAAGTGAGGTGATTTAAACAAATTTCTTTAAACTAAAGCTAAGTTAGGTGGTTTAGGTAATAAACTTAGTGAAGTGAATTAGGCAAAAAAATAGGGATCCCTTGGTTAAAGAGTTAATGGAAATGAATAAAAACTTAATAAAGGGCATGTGTAAAGAAATTAAGTTACATATGTGCTTCATGCTTGATATGGTGTTGCTTGCTCAATGAAATGATATCTTGTTAAGTGGTTGATGATTATGGTAATTGATGAACTTATGCCTTAATGACAATTAGAGGTCTTACTTAAGCCTTGATTTGAAATGTGACAATGGACCTTATACCTTGATGTGAGTGATGCTTGTGTCAGAGTGCTATAGAATATCCATTATGCATAGTTGTGTATGAACATAGATAGGACACTTATGACTTGTTCTATGAACCAAAATGGTCTTTAAATTGAAAATAAATTTCCAATGCAAGATCACTAGTGGGAAAAATGTTATTCTCATTGAGTGTAATACTCATGTTTTCATTGTTTTTTCCCCTCCCCTAAGAAATGGGAAAAATAAATCTAGTAGACTAGCCGATAGTAGCAGTTTAAGTGATAAATGGTGAATTGACTATATTTTAACCTTATATTTAATGTATTCTTGCTTGATATTTTATACTTTTGGTATATATTTGGTACTAAATTCATTTTAAGTGTCTTTAAAAAGTATAGTGGTGAGTATAGTGGTGGAAACCAGTCAAAAATAATAAATTCCAAGATTGCAGTATAGGTTGCAACTTCGAGTTGTCTCTCTTAATCGGAACCTAATGAAATGGACCTAAGCTAGCCTATATGTCATAAAGTGCAAGTGAAATTAGCAAGGAAAGGGGGTTTCGATCTTGAAATTATTAATGACTAAAATGCATTGTAAAAAGAATTTATGGGTTTTTGGAAATAGAAAATGAAAAGACTAAGAAAAGTGATAAAATCCTCTTGAAAATGAGCTTAGGCTA
>JAOTBA010000004.1:12573618-12583623 GCA_025629845.1 Erythroxylum squamatum | reverse complement strand
ACTCAACAATAATAAATCGATTAAACGCAGAGATTAAATAAACATAAGAAATTCACGAAAACAATTAAACCACGAGAATCTCACGAACTACATGCATCAAACGTAAGGTACCTTGTCTAGATTAAAAATTAGCCACACAAAATACTATTCACTATCTAATAAAACTGAAATTGACAAAATAAAATTGGAATTAAACCTTCACCAAAATCCTAAATCACGTCCTCCTCTCCAAAGTCGCCGTCCACCCTCTTTTGGCTGCTTTTCGTCCCTGTAGCAACAAATTCCCCAGGCTGCCGCCGTCTCCACTCTCTCTTGTTATATATAATAAACTCTTAAAGCTCTCCTCGAAGTTGCCGTCCACTAGCTTTTTATTGTAATGAAACAAATAAATCTCTAGCTTTCTCCAGCTACCGCCGTCAACACTCCTGTGATGATGATGTGTCTCTCAAAGCTCTCTCTCTATGTGTTGCCGTCAACTCTCCCACCTTAGAGCCCCTAGGTTTTTGTTCTTCTTTCCTTAAATGATGTGGACCCCTCAGCTTTTTATTCCACTTAGCCCACTCACCTTTTAATTCCCTTTGTATGCGTTAATTCCTGATGCTGGCCCATTTAAATTGCCTTTCTTTTAATCTGCTGCTTTATTGCTCTCTTAAGTGCCGCCCAAACCTCCTTGATTTAATTACTGTCTCTCTATGTTCGTCTACTGTGTGTTTCTAGCATCAGTCACGTTGGGCCTCTTGATTTTCCGTCCCTACGCCCTTGCGTGTCTGCTGCCTTGCGTGATTTTAAATCCTTAGACAATTAAAACCTTTAAATGGTCACGCCTCCTTCAGCTGCCACCTGTTGCTCCTAATTTCATTTTCGCCTTGCTTCTTTCTAGCGTGTGCTGTGGTTGCTGTAGCTAATTTCAATGGATAATAAAAAATGTCTCTAGCTTCCACTTCTCTCCAAACTTCTGAGTAATTGATCATGTTGAAATCTCCAATTTTAGATTAGCCAATTTTACTCTGAATTGCGTCACTTTATATGTCGTCACCTAGAACATGCAAAGACATAAATTACTGTGAAAACACAAGCAAAACATCGCAAAAGTCTACCAAAAGCACATAAAACACAAAGAATTAACGTAACAAAAATGCAAGTTATCAAGATGATAAAAAGGAAGGTATTTATGAAGCTTACAAATTAATGTACGAAAAATGGGTGAAAATATGTAGAAAGAATAAAAGATTGAAGGAAGAAAATCTCTCCATGAAGAACACCATCCAAGAGTTAGAAAAGAAATTGATTTTGACGTCAGATGAGCTTGGTGAAGCTAGAATGAAATTAATAAGTACTGAAAAGGAATTGAGAATGTTGAATGGAGGCACAGAAAAATTAAAAAAGTTAATAAAAATTGGTAAAGTTAAAGGGGATCTTTAAGGCATTGGCTATAAGGGTGAGTGCTCTAAAGTGAATGAAGAGAAAAATGATATGTCCAGATATGTTCGAGAAGAAGGAACATCGAGAAAGAATTGAAGATTTGTACCCACGTGTCATTTTTGCAAAGTTATTAGGCACATAAAGTCAAGATGCTACAAAATGTTACAAATTATGTTTCAAATGGGTCAAAACCGAAAATCTAGACACTCTCTATTAAATTTCCAGCAACAGCCTATGGTACCAAAGCAAACTTGGGTTAGAAAGGATCAAATACAAGCACAAAAATATAGTGAAGGAAAAATAAGAAATTGTACAAATTCACAGTTAGTTACTGCTTTTAAAGAAGCTGGTCAGACTAAGGAGAAGTTAGTTACTTCAGAAGAAGAAGCTGATGAAAAAGATAATATGAAAAGGAATAAAGTCAGGTTTGAATTTTTTTGAGAGGCATAGGCACTATGTGCTTTACATTTTTTAAGTTTTTTTTTTTGCGTTGTTAAAAAAAGCCGAAACGTAAAAAAAAAAGATTTGTCTTCTTTAGTTCTTTAGTTTTTATGTTGTCATTGTCGTCCCATCTTTTTAGTAGTTTGCATTGTGACTTCTATTACTTGACTCCACCGAAGACTCCAGTTCTCTCATCAGTATGGATCTCTCTCTGGTATCTCGCTCTCTTTTAGGCATGTCTCTCAGTGTTTTGAATGGTGGTAATTTGTCTTCATGGCGTGCTTATGATTCCTTCGCTGCACCTATTGTTGATTATTATGATTATACACTTTAATATTGTTTTGTCCCAATGGAGAGACATCATATTGTTTATGGTGAATGTTCTATTCAAGGAGAGATTTCAAGGTATATGCGTGACTATTTGTCGTGCTTTTTGGCAACTTTTTGTCCTAAGGGGGAGAAATTTGGATGATTGAATAATTGTGATGTTCTTTGAAACTTGATATTTGATTAAGGGGAGTTCTTTTTTTCATCTCATGTGGATTGTGCATTTGATGGTTACATGTCCAATTATGTTATTTAGGGGGAGTTTTATATTTGTGACAAACAATGCCAAAAAGGGGGAGATTGTTAGGATATATGTTATATATCTAAATAATTAGTTTTGACATTATTTATTAATTGGACATATAAGATATTAATTGGATAATGACTTGGATTCAAAAGCCATATGGATAATCTTCTAGTTAAAAAAGAATCATATCTTTGATTGGAGTCTAGTCTATTATCATGTTGATATTGGAATTGTTTTATTGCTGGACATGTTGGTAATTAGATAGAGTTACTGCTAAATTGTGTGGATTTTGTGGAATTGAAGAAAATAAAGGAATGAGGTTGTTGCGTGTTTTAATTGAAGTAGTGGTTGCGTGGTTGTAGTGGGACTCTGTTGAAGTGGGACTCTCATTGTGTGAGGGATTTGTGCACATCTTCAATCTACAGTAGAAGTCAATCTCTCAAGTGTGTGAGCGGCACTGAGTGGATGTGTGTCTGTGGCATATAGTGTATGTGCATTAATTGTCAATAAAATAAAGACTGCGGTGGTGTTTATATTGGGGTTGTGAGAGTTGAACAACATGTATTGAGTGAAATATATGCTACGGTGAAGAGAGCCACGGTGTAGTGGGTTAGTGATAGCTACGGTGAAGTGAGTTATAGTGTTATTTTTCAAGACGTCTTCATCTGGGGATGTGAGATGTTCTTCGTGAGATAAACACCGTGGGTTAACATCTATTTTTCAGATTTGGTCTTCTGAGTTTGTACATGAAATATACATAGTGTGAGGAATATCCTTTATGGTTTAATTGGAGTTGTTGAATCTGGACAATATGTGTGATTTCTTGACTGCATCGTTCTTCGTTGGCTCAGCAATTATAATTTTAATAGGAACAAACTCAAATTGGTGGCAAAGGTCTGTGATTAAAACCTCAACTATATATCCTTACACCCCCACCTTTGACAGCTTATTGGGTGCGATAAAAAAATTAGTGACCTTAATTTTGTTGGAGTCCGAAATGATAATTCCTCTATCTAATTGACCTTTAGAATATTGAATAGAGCCATATTCATTAACTATAGAATAGCGAATGCCAGGCCTTGTGAGCATTAGGTATGCATGCTTTACCCAAGAATTGACTTGGAGGACAATCTCTGCTGTGATATTCTAGTCTTGAGTCAACCTCAATATTCCCAAAATCTTCACGAGGAAAAAAAGAAGTTTGACATTCTGTCTTATGATTTGCTATGAGTGTGCACTTTGCGCCAAATGTCAACATTGTCAACCTGTTCCTCTGTAATCAACTGAATATAGTTAGTGTTCAGTAGAATAATTTGGGGATGGCGTTAATGAACTAATAATAGAAGAGGGTGAAGTGAAAATTTGAGCCTATGGCATCGGTAGGCTTTTTAAATAAAATTTTATGAACTTTCGGGGATAAGACGCTTAGTCGGCCTTACTTGAATGGTTACCGTTACCAAAAAGAAGGAATGTATAATATATATATATAAAAGAGCACGCCAGAATTGTTGCCAAATATGTTAATGCATCCGCACGTTCTACCGCGATCAGCTTCAAAGAAAATTATCCCTACGAGGCTCCATGACCATTAGTTTACCTTTTTCCTAATGTAAAATTAAATTTCGCAACAAATTGACAAACAATCTCAAATGTTATTAGGTATCACGCAACAGTGACTCAAGCAGCCGTGTTGTCAACTGATAAAGTATGTTGATTATAACGAAACGATTTATTGAGCAAAAATGATTTCATGCACGCTATGGTCTAGCACAAGAGAAGTATTTATTAGTTGATTTCATTGACTCGTATATTTTTATTTGAAAATCCTCATAAGCCGTCTAAATTATAGTCTTAAAACATAAGCATACCATATGCACTTAATAATTTCTATTACTTCTAGCTTATAATACATAGATCATGCATGATACTAAAGTTGATGTTGATAAAAAAATATTTAACATAGAAGCTTGATTCCAACAGTATATGATATACCAGTATACTTCAGTATTTATTTTATTCCAGCAGCAACTTCCTTAACTTTTTTTTCTACTCAATATATGCCATAACCAGTGCAAATGCACCTAACGTATCTCATTCTTCAGGTGGTGCAAAAGTGTAAGAAGTCCTTTTTATGATAAAAAGCTAAAATTGTCTTGTTAGATGAAAATAATAGAAGCACAAATATATATATATATACCTTAGTAATACAGAGAGAGAAATTAGGTCTCTTGAGTGGGCAAGAGACGCGTGTTGCGGAATGATTGACGATTGGGATTGTCCTATCTGAAGCCTGAACTCCATCGAGATAAAAGATTGTGGGACTTTTACTTCATATTTTAAATTCAGGCGATGTTCAATAACAAATGCTAATTCGGCTTACCTTGCATCAACATTAATATTGCACTGCTATGTCAAGACGTATAATAAATCCATATTTTCAATAAAGTTATTCTATATTATTTCATACAAGAAATTTACACAATCTTAAGAAATTGATGTAATATCTATAATTTTGTATAATAAATTAGAATGAAACTAATTTATAACTTATTTCAATTGGTGTTTTATACTTTACAATATTTACGAGTAAATAAAATAATTTATCCACTTCCTTTTCAATATATCTAGATTAGAAATTAAATTTTATTTTATTTGAAAATCTATCCTATAATTATACACTTGTACATATGGGTGTTGTGAGTTCTAATAGGTGATCACATTTAGGGAACTATTCAAGTAAATATAATCATAACAAGTTTGAAATTCGTATTTGAAAAATAAATACATGCTTAGACATTTATATTTTCCTCTAGCAATTTTTTAAGAGATCATATTAGGAGATCAGATCCAAAGCTAAAATTAATAGTAGGATACATATACTAATCTATATGGAAAAGGTCATATGCTAGTAAGTATGCGTCCTTAAGGGAAAAAGAGACAGTGGGACTAACGACGTATATCGTTTTCTAAGATTGTCTATTCTTTCCAATAAATTTTTGTAACAATTTGTCTGTATATACCGAGGGGAACTTTATTAATATTTATATACCTTATATCAGCAGTCTCTATATATAGTATGCTTCTCGGCACTACCAGCCTATCGATGCCTCCTTCCTATAGTTGCAACTGGCTAAACTCTGATCCATCTTTTTCCAACATTTCAGTATGATGAGGAACATCAAGAAAACACTCTATCAAGTCATGCTCTTAGTGTTCTTGATTCTCACCGCAGTTACACCTGTGAAAGCGGCCAGAGGTTTGGACCCGTCCGCCCCAACTACAGCGTCCCCGTCGAAAGTTAAGAACACCAATCCCTTAAAACCTTCCCCTAATCCTACTACTTATATACCTTTCCCACCTGGTCATGGCCGATAAGGTCTGAATCCGCTGGCGAACTTCACAAGCATGTTCTCTGTGCCCCTCCACCATTCGTAAGATGAAGGAAAACGTACTGTTTCACATATATAGGTCTTTGTGAATCCTTGACTATTGGATACATGTAGTGTAGGTGTTTGTGATGTGATTAAGTCATGAACATAAGCTATTAAATCATTGCACTTTAAATTCTACTGTCCTGTTTCTTCTTAGTTTCTGTGTGCTTGGAAATTGTAAAATAAGAGAATAAAAGTTTATTTTTGTTGTTTAAATAACTTTTTGATTTCATTCGATAACTTTCTTGGTACAAACAACCTTAGAGTTCTTGCTTCTTCTATTTTTGTCTTTTGTGAGTTGTAGTTTATTTTATAAAAAGGCTTAACTATGAGAAGAAGGGAAGATAAGAATCAAATCCAGGAAATCTTGAATAAGGAATTGTCTTTTTTATTACTCCCTCGTTGCGTTATTAAATTGAATTCAAGATATAGGGATAAGTCAGTATTTTAATGTTATGGAGACATTTTAAACGTTAATAAATAATATAAGTTAGTTTTCAAAAAGTTGATAAAATAAAAAGTAACGATAATATTAAAAGAAAATTATCTTTCAATTATTTTTTTTGAAAAGTAAAATTAACTTACAATTTTAGTTACTTCTTAAAGGTGCTATCTACTAGTTACCAATAAAATTATAATGATCCATTGCTCACTAAATGGTAAGCATGCATTTAGTGTTATGTATATATATTTTTAGTGTCTGTTTGGATGGGCCTATATCAGTAGAGTTTTGTCAGTAGAGCTTTTCTAAAAAGCTAGTTGACTATTTAACTTTCATTTAAAAATGATTTTTTTAAAGAGCTTCATACAATAGACTATTTGGCAACCAAAAAATAAAAAGCACTTTTAATTTTAACTATATTTTATTTTGTAATAAAAATTATTTAAAATATAAGTATTATTTAAAATATATTAAACAATATGCAAAGCACAATATATTAATTATTATATAATTTTAAACCTTATGAAATATAAATAAAAATATATCTAACCAAATCTTTTATATGGATTATAACATAAGTAAAATTAATATCAAAAATAAATATTAAAAAATATAAAAAAGTCAAATAATATTTATATAAATCTCAAAATAAATGTGGAGATGTGCTTGTGGGTATTGTGGGAATTATATATAAAACATAAGGAAAAAAGAGACTAAAAAATTGGCTCATTAATTGATCTGAAAAATCTATCTGAAAAAGTATTTTTTTTGAAAAGTTTTAAATTTGAGCTTCTTAAAGAGTTGTATTTTAACTGCTAAAAAGTTTTTTTTTTTTCCATTTTACAGCTAAACACTCATTTTTTTAAAAAAAAATTTGTGACGAAAAAAATATTTATTTACCTTCCAAAAGTTCAATTAAACATGAATTGCGTCTTTCCATCCTTCCGTCCATATACATGAAACTACCAATCACAGAACCAATCCATCATTGGTGTGTTATTGAATACTATAAAAGAGAATGTTGGTGCACAGATTGGAATCATGAAATCCTAAAATGTTCCAACTAAATATAAAATAAAAACGGCGCAGATCGTCCTCTTGTCTCTCTCGTTTCGTTCTTTCATTTCTTTTCGGCCAAGCTAACGACTCTTCAGAAAAATGGGAACCACAAGAATCTGATTGATTCAGACTGTTAACCTGACCAATACCAGAAATCCTAGCCCAATGGATTTGTAGTCATATTGTAAATGGGAATTCAATGGGCCCAAGAAGGTTCAATGAAGGCTTCCAAAAGTTCTAAGCCATTTTCCAAGATTTTCAGCTATCACGGTAAACTCTTATAGTGAAACTTGTTTTCACCGAATACTAATCCCACTTAGCGACAATTATAATTATTTAGGGAAAATCACTAAAAATATATATATAATGAAATTCTACTATCCACTTCTTTATAGATTTCAAGCTCTCTAGTTTATACTCTCTTAAATATATTAATTTTTAAAAAATCTAACCATATACAAAATAATTGTTTAGATTAATTTACTACATCCTGCAGATTAATTCAGTGTAGATGCGTCATATTATGAATAACCCGCAAACGATTTAAAATCAATCTATTGTACTTTAGAGATTTCACTTCCAGGAAGATATAATGCTTTAAGTCAATGTCAGTCTCACGAAAAATGGGATACTTCGACATTATTCTTACTACTTGGCAATGAAGGTACCGATTATGTCAACCAGACCGGCCATAACTGACCACAGTCTTTACACTATTGTACAAGTAAATATGAGTAATAATACTAGTCATAGCAGAGAGGTTCGAGTGAAAGTTTTATCGTACGAATATACGCATTTGTTTCTTATTTTAAGTTAATGTTCCAACATTAATTAATTGATATTTAGATTTTATATCCACTAATTTAATATTTTCAATTTGATAAATTTTTAGTTTTTGAGAAACTCTATGAATAATTTAATGTGCTTTGCATTTTTTTAGTTAGCATCTTTTGGTATGGAATAAGAAAATAAAAAATACAGGTGGAGAGTTTTAACGTTTGCTATCTTTTTTAATTGACAGTTGTGGCAAAGATATGAGTGCTCTTGCATTATTAAGAGTGTCTTGTAAGTCTTTTTTTACGATTTACCTAACCATCCTCATTATTATATGTGGTCCATTAAAATGCTTTAACCCTACCGCTTTAACCCTACCACTTTATGGTGTTGCCCATCTACCCAACCTGTAGTTTTTGTAATGGCCAGAGACTTGAATAAGTTTTAGTGGGTTTAAATCCATCTTGTTTGGTCCCTATCTTCACCTAAGCATCATCTGACACCATCGCTTGGCTAAGGAAGAGGATAGAAGCTCCAAACTTCTCAGATCTACAGTGAAAGGCAATGGCTGGAGGTATTTCGGTTACATTTTTGCTGCTTGCTTCACCTATATATATGGTTATATATGGTCTTTATATGCATGAATTTTGTACGTAAATTTTGTATGAAATGCATGCTACTGTTAAGGTTTCATTTTACAAGTTGAAAGTAATTAATTATCTACTAATCTACTAAAAATAAGGTAACCATCGGTGGCACATAAAAGGAGAAAACCATTTGTTTTAATATTGATGACATTGAGCATATTTAAATTGCATACATATTATGGGAGAGAAATCACAATTGTATGTATACTTGGGGAGAAAAAGATAGATTTATCTTTAAATTAGTATATGGGCTCTTTGTAAATTATTCATTTTTCAAGAAGCATTTTGCATAGATATTTTTCTCGTATAATAAAGAGTTTTTAAAAAGGTAGAAAGTGAAGCTATCTATATTTAGCTTTGGATATTTATAATTTTGTATATCATATACCCATTTATTGTTGAAAAAGGGGAAAGTGATTTGTAATATTGAAACTTCATTATTCATATTTGATGATATATGAAATAAAGGAGAGCATGCGCATTACATATTATCTTAATACTAGGAAAGTTTACTCAATCTCATGTGCATTTTCATCATCATAAAAAATGAGAAATTTTCTTTTGTTTTTTTTAATTATCATAAGATATTTATTATCATAAAAATGATAAAATTGTTGGAACAAATTTATTTTTTTAAAATTAAAAGAATGTCATTAATCTATCCTAAGAAGGATAAACTTACAATTGAGTCACTATTTTTCTTACAACCGTTCAAGTCTTTCCATACTATTCTTGTCCAAAAAGATCATAAGACAACTACTCCCTTTATATAAAGGAATCTTTTTTTTACATGTTCCATTTAGTCCTCATTGAAGAGCTGACATCTACATAAGTTTTGTGAGCATATAGAATTTCCATGATCCAATGAAATTCCTCTGAGCAATCTAAGGTTTCTTTATCTCCAGATTAAATAAACACATCAATTGAAAGAAGTTTTGATAAAAGAGATGTCTTACCCTATCCTCCAAGTCATATCATTAGCCTATTGTAGTATTTCACACCAATCCGATTCCCCACAATATATGTTAGACCTTGTCCTAATTGCTTGAATTGTTTAATTTATTAATTGTGTTTGAATTTGTTTAATTAGGTTTATTATGTTTGATTTATGGTTTAAAATTTTTTGTTTTGTTTTGTTTTTGTTTCGATTAGAATTTGAAGGAAAAAGAATTAGACTTTGTTGGAATAAATAGAATTTAGGGTATTAGAATTAAT
>JAOTBA010000004.1:12531264-12543580 GCA_025629845.1 Erythroxylum squamatum | reverse complement strand
AAGGGAGAGTCTTGAAGAACTTGCAACAATGATGACGATGTGGAAGAAAGGAGTGACACTGCTGAAGATAAAAGGAAAAGTCTTGAAGAACACCTCGTTAACGATGATGGAGACTTTTTTTTTTAAATTTGAATTTTATTTACCGACGGAATTTTATTTCTGTCGGTACAATGTTTGATATTTACCGATGGATTCGGTCGGTAAATTTACCGACCGAATATTTAGATCCGTCGGTAAATTTACCGACAGCCATTTTAACGACGTCGTTGACCGTCGGTAATTTCTGTCGCTATTTTACATTACCGACGGAATTCAAATGTTTTCCGTCGGCAATGTCCGTCGCTAAACGCCCTATTTCTTGTAGTGTCTCTTACTATACTTAGAATTACTTAATTCGTTATGTTCACTTCTTAATATACCCTAGACGTGCTATAATACTTCCAGGGTATATGTTGGGGCCTTACATAAATTTGGTTTAATCTCTCCGCAAGCCCCCTTAAAACCCTTCATTGGTATTAGAGCTAGGTTAGCGAAGTTTGATAAATAAAGATTTTTGAATTTGGGTTAGAAGAATGGGTGATTCATGGAGCGACTCAAATAGCTTCGCATAAGCTATGCGTTGAGGGGGAGTTAGTCTGATATGGATGAATCCACTTGTAAGGGTGAGATATTGAAAATTCACAAGTAGAGTAATCCTACATCCAAAAAAGACGTAAGGATGAAGTAAGTTAGTCTGCTACATGTAGCAAGAGAATTTAACACACAACAACAAAAGATATGTTAGTGAGTTTTACCCATTCTACAAACTCCTAATATGTTGTTTTGAGTTGAATGTTACTGCCCAAGTTTGAGTTAGATTTTGATTTTTGTTTTGTAATAACATTTTGAACTATTGTTTATTGGGTGTAGCTTCACTTCCTTGGAGTACCCTGCGTTTTCAGAAGGTTTTAATATAATTCCTATTTAACTTTCAAAAAGAAAAAGACTTGGCCCTGTGTTGCTGGACATTACATTTACCAGGTCAGCCTAGTATATGTACAAAATCTTAGGATAAGGCTGATACCAATTATTTATTCATCTGACCGTCAGCTACACAGGGAGGCTTTAATATTATTTCTTTCAACTTTTGAAAAAGATACACCTGGACATTACATTTACCTGGTCCGTTATTATTTATTCATCTGACCGTCAGCTACACAGGGAGGCATTAATATTATTTCTTTCAACTTTTGAAAAGATACACCTGGACATTACATTTACCTGGTCCGTTCAGTATATGTATGACATCTTAGGATAAGGATGATAATAACTATTTAATCTGCCGTCAACTCCATTACCACATTTTACGTCATGAATATCCATTAGTGTTTACGTTAGGTTTTTCCATTACTGTTTAGATTAGGTTTTTCCGTTTATTGTGCATGTCTTAGTCAATTGTTAGATGACGTACGTCGACGACTTGTTTCCTAACTACCACAAGTTCGACCATTTTTTAAACATGTAATTTAAGTTAGATCTTCGGCCTTCTTCAACCTTACTCATGGATTTTATTCTGAAATCTTGATTTTAGTCTTGAAGATAAATAGCTGGCATTAATTATTATACTGCATCCTTAATCCTTCTTTTCCCAATAGTGATATTAAATGATGGGATATTATCTGTACCAGGGTAGCCATTTTCTTGTTGATTTGGAAGATAAGGGCATGAGTGAATTTTGATGTCAGCTGAGATTTGTACCGGAAAAGAAAAAGAAAATTTACGAAAACTGTGCTGTAAAGTGCATGCTAAATATAGATTATGCCTGAGTGAATGCTTGGGTCATTTCTAGTGGAGCCCGCTAAATACAATACAAAACAAATTACTGGAACTTGATCGGCTTCAGATTTCTTCATAATGTCTCCACTCTCTCGACGTCGTCTAGGGGATGGTTAATAGAAAGTAAAATAGAAGTTCCTAGCATTTACTACTAAATATATTAACCAATTTCAATGTTTGTTAAGAAAATTATACAACATCATCAAATTTAAATGAGATCGTCTGTTAAAGAATGTCAAGTTGGATTTTAGAATCAGAAACTAACTAAAATAAAGTACAATAGAAAAGAGATGATGCAAGAGACAATTTATTGATGAGTTGCACTTTACATTGAAGGCCTAAATATATAAGCAATAAAATAACAAACTTAACTAATATCTCGATAAAGATTAAGCAAACAAATCAAAAATTTAAAAGTTTAAATCGTAACAGATAACAACTTTATCTTAACAGATAAAATTTTATCTTCTAACAAATAACATATCTTATCTTTACTACTCTATCTTACTACTTCTAAATTTTATTTTTAAACAAAGACTACATTTTTAACAACTTTGAATTATTCTCTAACATTCCCTCTTGATTCAAAGTTGTAAGACTTTTTGAATTTGATGATGTACTTCCCATCACCCTTCAATATTTCTCCACAATTCTTTTCTTTGGAGCACTTCTTTCTATTCTTCAACATGAGCACTTCTCTCATTACTTATCTCCATAGAACACTTCTCTCTATGATGCATCTTGGTGCACTTCTCACCAACTAAAAGAGGTTGTCTTCTTCAATCACTTATATTGTATTTTCTTGTTCTCCATTGTTGAACTTGCAATTCTTTTTCATAAAGCATTGAGACTTCCCTTTAAGCCAACAATCTTTCTCTTCATGACCAAACTTCTCATAATGACCATATTGAGAAATATTTCTTTCTTTTTTGATGACGAAACCTTTGCTAGATAGATTCCCTCCACCATCTTTTCCCTTTCTTGGTCTCTCATTGCCCTTCTTTGCTCTTGAGCTTGTAAAGCATTAATCCCTCATAAGTCCCTCAAGATCTTTGAGAGCTCTAATACCATGTTGGATTTTAGAATCAGAAACTAACTAAACTAAAGTAGAATAGAAAAGAGATAATGCAAGAGACAATTTATTGATGAGTTGCACTTTACATTGACGTTGAAGACCTAAATATATAAGCAATGAAATAATAAACTTAGCTAATATCTCGATGAAGATTAAGCAAACAAATCAAAAATTTAAAAGTTTAAATCGTAACAGATATAATTTTATCTTCTAACAAATAACATATCTTATCTTTACTACTTTATCTTACTACTCCCAAATTTTATCTTTAAACAAAGACTACATTTTTAACAACTTTGAATCATTCTCCAGCATGCCAAGCATTGAATCGACTTGTTTAAATATCCCCTTATCTATTGAAACATTGAGTAATATCTTCTATGTGAGAGTAAATAAAACACATCGCCAATCTTGTTAAAATTAACAAATTTGGGAGTTTTTCTAGGGGATATTTTATGATTTTTCAAGTTTCCTTCTAATGATCACACAAAATGAATATTTAATTAGTAATTAGCAGTTGGGTGGTTCGTGCTCTTGGTGCTGTTAAATAAATTAGAATACCCGAAACAAGAATACAGATAAACTTCAAAACTAAATCAAAATTATTTGGATATTATCAAATAGTAATAATCTTAATTTCCTTTTAAACTTTATACTTAGACCACATTTGAGTAAAAGATGTCTAATAGTTTACTAGGGATAGCATGTCCGATCCGCTAATTTTTAAATTAAATATGTAAAATAACATCTATTTTTAATTGAGCCCAAGCCTAGGTTCCAAGCTTAGGCCTACCCGATGCTACATTGTTTTGTTTAGAAAAATTAGACCTCGAGTTGGTCTAGGCTTAGACCTGGCTATAGACTGACCCATTGAAAACACATGAATCTAAACTCATGGACTGACCCATTGTCATCCCTACAGTTTAGTTTATGTTTGCGTTATGAATGTCATCCTAATTATGGTCAATACTTTTTTTATGTGTTTTTTTTTCAATGTTTTAACTTTTTTTGTGAGCAATGTAATAAAAGAAAATCATTTGGTACATTTTCCACAATTCAATGAGAAAAATCCTCTAGCCATCTGACCTTCAAAGTAATAAACCTACACCAAGATGAGCAACAGAATTACCCACTTAGAAAAAGGCAAATTCAATAGAAATGTCAGATGAGATGCCTCCTCACATTGTTTGAGAGCTTGGATCACCCTGCTACTGACAGCATGATTTTGTCTCGTGATGTGCATATATATTCGTTTTAGAAACTCACATGGAAGAAATATTTGATCATCTTTACACTATCTTATTTTGAAATCAATTCCCACTTAAATTTTCAAGAAAGAGTAGTAATAAGTTGGCGTGATGTTTATACCAGACTTTCAATTACATAGCAGTCATTTACTGTAAAAGAAATGCTCACCCTAGACATGATTATTGTTTTTGAAATACCTTTAATTCAAATTTGTGATTGATAATTTATTGCAAGTTTGATGTTTATCTGCTGATCACTTCAAATTGAAATTGCAATCATGAAACATATATTATGTAAGAATTTCCTATAAAATAAAAGAGAGATAAGGTGGTTGACTCAAATAATTTAGAACTACAACTCTAAAGGGATTATAAAATGATAGAATTTCATTCCTTATAGTGAAAACCATCACCAATCATATAAACAATAATGTAAAATCATCAAGAATACTTAGATCTATCGTAGAAGCATACCTGAATCTATAAGAACAACGTGATTCTTTAATCTTGCGGTCATTTGTGTTCCAAATCAATATGTACGTTTGTTTTCTTTCAAGAACCACCTCTTTTCTGATTGATAAGATATCAGAAAAATTATCATTCATATGACTTGGGGGCCATAACTCTAATGCTTTATATAGTTTGTATTATTTCTATTTTTGGCTCACTACAAAAATAGAAATCAAACTATTAGGTCTCTACATATTAAAGCCTATACTTTATTAGATAGTATATAACTCAAAGCCTTTAACCTTAATAGATCACTTTAACCGAGCTTAACCTTATGATAGCTCATAACATACAATTAATTCATATATATATGCACCCATACATTGGATTAATTCTAACAATCTCCTACCTGGGTCATATATATATAACTCCTTTAATTGTATATCATGCCATAACCTTATGTGCTCAACCAAATAAATCTTTAAGCAATCTTGTTCATCAATTATAATAACATAGTATCAAAGTAGTTTCCATTATACGCATATCATAACTAAACCCATCAATGGTCACTTATGCCAATATAATTGAACAACATAGATCAAGCATGGATGTGTAGCATGGAAATAACATGTAATGTGATCTTAACATGGCTACTTCCAATTGGTCCAAATTCCTTTTTCCTTATGAGATCAACCAAACAAACTTTAAAGTTCAAATAAATCATAAAAGTGTCTATAACTGAAAATCATTCAAAATAATAAACTCCCACTAAAATGGCATATCTTCAATAGATACAACACCCATATGAGCGGCACGCTCATGAAAGACCTTTAGTGGTAATAATTTAGTGAGCGGATCTATAACCACGGAGTTTGTCCCAATATGTTCAATAGACATTTGACCATCTTGAACTCTTTATTTGACAACCAAGAACTTGAGGTCTATATGTTTTTACTTCGTTAAGCTCCTGTTGTTGTTGGAATATAACACTACTAACTTGTTGTCATAAAATAACTTTAGTGGTATTTCAATACTATCTATAATGCGCAGCTCAGTGATAAAATTCCATAACCATAATCCATAATTGGATGCCTCATAACATGCCATAAACTCCGTTGTTATAATGGAAGAAGCTATGAGTGTTTGCTTAGCACTTTTCTAGGAAATAACTCCTCTAGCTAGTAGGTAAATATAGCTAGATGTGGATCTCTGACTATCTTGGCATCTAGTGAAATCAGAATCAGAATACCTAATGATCTCCAGCTGATCTGACTTCTTATATGTGAACATGTAGTATTTTGTTCTCTTTAAGTATCGCATAACTTGTTTGGTTGCTCTCCAATGATACATTCCAAGATTGCTTAAGTATCTGCCCAGCATTCCAACAATATACGCAATATTTGGAAGCGCACATACTTGATCATACATTTTACTCCCTACTACTGAAGCATAAGGAATCTTCTGCTTCTCTTTAGTTTCAAACTCATTCTTGGGGCGTTGGCTGAGACTAAAGTTGTATCCTTTGGTAACAGGGGTGTCACCTAGTTTACAATCCTGTATGCCAAACCTCCTAAGAATTTTTTGATATAGATCTTTTATGATAACCCAAGTATACCTCAAGAGCGATCTTTGTGTATTTGTATCCCTAATACAAAAGAGGCGTCCCCAAAATTTTTTATTTCAAATATCTTTGTCAAAAAGCTTTTGATTTAGTATAATAAGTCCATATTGTTACTGGCAAGCAATACGTCATCGACATATAAAACTAGAAAAGTAAACTTGCTCCCATTAAACTCATGATATATACAATCATCAACTGCATTCATTTCAAAAGCAAACGAAAAAGCAATTTGATGAAATTTGTAATACCATTGACGGGAAGCTTGCTTAGGCCCATAGATGAATTTCTTCAATTTGCAAACCATTTGCTTTGGGTTTCCTGACACAAAGTTTTATGGTTGTACCATATAAATTTTCTCATCAATGTCACTATTGAGATATGTGGCATTTACATCCATGTTGAAATGTGCCACAAGTGCCATTATAGTTCTAAAAGAGTCTTTCGATGAAATTGGAGAGAAAGTCTCTTTATAATCAGTGCCTTCTTTATATATAAAGCCTTTTGCAACTAAACGAGCCTTATATCTCTCTACATTACCCTTCGAATCCCTCTTGCTTTTAAATATCCATTTGCAACCGATGGGTTTCACACCTTCAAGTAATAAGACAAGATCCCAAACATTATTGTCTTTCATAAACTTTATCTCCTCATTCATGGCATTAATCTACTTTTGAGAGTTAGAACTTTGCATGGCCTGATTGAAGTCAACTGGATCATCTTCCACAATGCCAATGTCAACCTTATGTTCTTGGAGAAATATGATGTAATCATCTAGAATTGCACTTCTCCTTTCTCTAGTGGATCTCCTTAATGACACTAGTTCTTGAGGTTGGTGAGTTTGTTCTTCTGGAATAATTTCTGTAATCTAAACAGGGAGTTCCTCAACATTGTCTTGTTGCTCTGGATTTTTTACTTTGACAACATCAGGAATAAAACCGATATCATTGTCAACAACAACTAAGGGAATATTAACATACTCCTCTTTAAAGATAATGCCTTTCACCTTATCTCCCCTCCCAAACTCAACATCCTCAAAGAACCAAGCATGCATTTCCTGTCTCAAAAATTGACTTTGCAATGGGAACATAAAACTTGTAATCCCTAGACCACAGGTATGCATATATTTTGGCCAAAATATTGACCTTCCTTTGGGTTATCAATACCTGTATGAATTACACATACACAACCATCTTAATATTATAAAACAAATTAATTTACACAAGAAGGGCCATTTTGGCAACATATTGTTTCAATCAATTTATTTCATAATATTAATAAAAATCAATTATACCAATATTTGAACATACATTGAACAGTTAATTTGAACATTGATTGTATTAACCTTAATTAACCGAATTCAATTTTTATATAAAAATATAAAAAATTATAAACTAAAAGCATGTGTAACTGATTTATGCCAAAATCGAATATATCGAAACATCATGTATGAACCAAATATAAATTTTTTAGAAATAGCCGAATGTACCAGTTGATCAAATATCTTATTTGTTTCTAGAACAGGATTTAAAAATATTTGGTTTCAAGATGCTAAAGCTTTAAGGTTGTTTCTTACCTTTATTTAATGGTTAGAGTATAAAATCAAATATAAATGATTCTGGTCTTAAGTCGTATTCAGTCAAATATGAGTCTTTAAGTATCCAAATTTTCCTTAACCTTAGCTTGAGTCTAATAAGCCTCGAAAAGCCTTTCTAATCTATTTATTACTAGCTCTTGTAATTTATCCATTATCCATATGTAATGGATCCTTTTCCTAACTATTCATATTCACGTAATTCCCCCACCTACATTAAAAAGAGAAAGATCAAAAATATTAAAAGTAACATTAACATTATACTTGCATAGGAGATCTAGCTTGTAAGAATTATCGGTGACCTCTCAATACCCAACCTCAATCACTAGGTTCAAAAATTACTTGTATTTTACCATTGTTGGGTTTGGTTATATATTGCTCATTCTTCTTTTTGATTTGATACTTTACACATCATGAAATTATCTTACTATCTTAACTTTCTTCTTTCCATCTAGACTAACTCACCAAGATAATGCTTTAGCAACCTTATTCTCCTCCCATTTTTTATACTTAATTACAAATAGAAATGTCACAATAAATTTCATACTTCTAGATGACACTTAACATACATTACCCTTTACATGCTTTAACAACTCATGATTAGAATATATAGCAGAATACTCAGGCCATATGTTGTCATAGTTTTTTGCCCACTAATGTATAGAGCATTTTGTTATAAGTTATGTAATTCTAGACAACTTTAATAAATTTATTATTGATTATCTTGCTTAAAATATTTCTATGGCCTATTCCTAAAACATCACACTTAATATGAAAGTTACAATAAAATTAGGTAATCCTTATAAAGGTGTTGAAGATAAAGTTTTCTTTATTAACATTAAATGATTGTTCTGGTTCACTATCCCAATGAAACCCTATGAGTTTTTGGCAATTCTAGTAATGGTATAAAAATTATACTATATCCTTTTTTTCTACAAAGACCATTATAAAAATGTAGCAATGAGACGAGATGACTATTGAAGCTAGACGGTGACGAGGAAGAAAGTGGGCTACCATTTCATAAAAAGGCCAGTTTTGGTGGGGATTCTGTACTATACGAGTTTTGATGTGAAAAGACCCTTCTATGTCGGTCCTAGGGAGGCTAAACTAGTTTAGAGCTCCCATTATCTCCAAGGATGAATGGTGTCCAAGATGCAGACTCTCCTAATAGCTTGGAAAAAGATAAAATGAAGGTAATCAATACAACTTTAATGGAGGATTTCCCTCCTCTACAAGCAAGTGGTAAGAAAGAAAACACTAGAGCTTTAATTAAGGTGGCTAATACTTCTACTCTTAAAATATGGAGCAGTAGAGTTTCATCTCATACTTCAAGAATTAAACTCACCTAATTTGAGAATGCCATCTAGTTTATAACCCTAGTTGGTTTTTTTTTCACAGGAAGGCTTGCCTTTCCCCTTATCCAAAATTGGGCAGTATTCAATTGAAGTAAAAGAGGGTTAGAAAAGACTTTTCTCACTAAAGAAGATAGTTTCATTTTTAGGTTTAACTTAAAGGAAAGCTTACAAAAAATTTTGAAGTTGGGGTCTTGGCATTGTTTAGGGAATCCTATGTTCTTAATAAGATGGAAGCCAAGTTTGTAACTTGATAGAAATGGGATTGATTTATTTCCTATATGGATTAAATTCCACATCATCCCTCTTAAATATTGGATGATAGAAGGGTTGAGCTATTTAACTAGGTCTTTAGGCAAACCTATATGTCTTGATTCTCTAACTACAAGAATGGAGGGACTCGGTTAAACTCATATTTACATGGAAGCTAATAAGGAAGTCAACCTCCATGACACTTAAGCTATCATGAAACTAAATGAAGATGGTGAGATGGTAAAGGCTGAAATTAGTTTCTATTATTATTGGAGGTTATTATTATTGGAGGCCAAAGGCTAACAATTAAAAATGGAAACCTACAGGCTAGAAATTCACGACTAGTTCCTGTGTTAAACTCCTTAAATATGAAAGAGGAGGGAGCTACCTAAGTAAATGTAACTAACTTTCCAAATAGAGCTCTATCCCTCAACCCCAATAATAGCTCCAAAGTTGAAAAGATTAACAACCCCAAGGAGAAAATTCCCTCCTCTTTTCCTATTTTAGATAACTATTAGGAGAGAAATGTTTCTGTTGAGCCTATGACTGTTTCATCCAAATAGAGTAGCTAGAGCCTCCTTCCATCCCTTTTAAATCACCAAAGAGAGGCTATGGCACAACTAAAAATACTGAACCCTATTTTTTAATGGAATAGGTGGGAAACGTTCCAAATGAAAGTGAGGGGGAGGAAAGAAAGTTAGGAAGAAGGAAGAATTGTAATAAAGGTAAGGGGTATTCCCCCTGAATGATTTGACCCATCTTTATCCTATATTTTTTCTTAATGAATTTTTTGTCTTGGAATATAAGAGGTGTGAATAATCCTCTAAAGATTCTAATTACTAAAGATATTATTTTGGTGAAGAAACCTCATGCTTCTGGCTCTATTAGAAACTAAAATAAAAGAGTAATAACTCAGCAACTCTTTTGAATACTTAGGCTCAAATTGGGTTATTCAATCTAATAATTTGCACCATTATAATGACATGATAATTCTAACCTATGATAATAAGAAGATCAAGTTTGTACTCAAGAACTCTTCAGACCAGTTAATGAACCTAAAATGCACAATCAAAGGGTCCTCTGGTTGTTTCTTTTTAACCATCATATATGCTGCTAATTTTCAGTTTTAAAGGGTAGAGCTTTAGGAGGAACTAAGGATTCTAAAAGCCTCAATTTATTTACCATGGATTTTGGTTGGTGATCTAATCTTTGTCTTATTTCCTTTCGAGCCTGAACGCAAAAGACTAAAAATAAAGGCAATGGATACCACAAGTGGTTCAACAACTAGAGGTAATTGATTTTCGATTTGTGGATAATTTATTTACTTGAGTAAACAAATAAGTAGGAAATTAGCATATTAGGAACAAGTTAAATAAAGTCCTAGTCAATCAGGTGTGGCTTCTTTAATATTATGAATCTTTTGCTTATTTGGACCTCCTTAGTGTTCTAATCATAATAGAATTGAAATACAGGGTCTTCAACCAAGGAATGCTTCTAAGGCTCTTTTCCAAATATTCAATTTCCTATGTGATAAAGAAGGCTTTAAGGAGGCAGTGATTAGTGTTTGGAATTTAAATCTGAAGTGTTTTAAATCCTTCCAACTAATGGAAAAATTGAAGAAATTAAAGGAACATTGAAAGGATTTCATTATGATGACACTGTACCTACATTACAATTAGCTAGAGGGAAGCTATCAAAAACACAAAGAGGAGCTATACAATGAACCTAGGAACCAAGTTTTAAAAATCCAAGAGTCTAATTTACTCGAGGATTATAACACTACAAAAAAAGAAGACAATCTGCGACGTTTGACTGAGGAAACGTCACAGATTGTATAAGCTTATCGTCACGTTTTTGAAACGTTAGTAAAAGGGCAAGGTATCTATGACGTTATATTCAATCAACACGGAAAGGATGTATTAATTGAGACGTTGTACAATTAAAACATGGCCAAATACATTTTACGACTTAATTTTGAAGCAAACATCGGGGAAGAGTTGGCAAAGAAATCAGAACTCGGTCATTTAAGAAATATTAACATGTATTGGGTTTTTTGAGAAATTTCCCTCCAACGCTCACAGACCACTCTCTGTGCTCTCTCAACGAAAGCAGACGGCTTAAAATCTCGTCTCAACGTCGCCACCGTTGCTCCTCCACGCGTTTTGATTCCTAAGGTACACATTTCGATGGTCAGTACTGCTGTTTTTTCTTCGTGTTTGATTTGCTAATGCTCGAAGTTGGTGTTTAATTTGGAACTGAAGGTACCCATAGATTCCTTTCATCCTCTTCCTCCTGGTCTCGGTCGGTGGGCAGCATTTGATTGTCGTCCTGGACGCATCGTCAGTGAGGCGGAAGAAAGCTCCACTGAAGGTGATTCCGGATTTGAATTTTATGGGTTTTTTTTCTATCATCTTCTATAAACATTAGGTGATTAATTGCATAGACTACGAAAGAACCAACTGCATTAGCCTTCCATCCACTCAATCCAGCCTACAGTTATTCCATCCTTAAATTGTTGTTTAGGGTACACATGCACTTTCTCTTAGTGATCAGGTTTGTTTAGACGGCCTTAAATTCGTGTATACTCATGCAGTGCGATCCTCTTCCTCGGCTGCATTTAGAACAGTGGCTTTTAAGATCTATTTCAATATTGAAGGGGACGCTATTTTATTTGATTATCTTTCGTTTACTCTTTTTGAAATGAAAGAAATGATAAACTTTTCAGAAGCCCGGAAAATACCCTTTATGATCATAGTCGTAATCTAAGTCACTAGAATAAGGAGATTTCTTTTGTCAAGGAATTTAACTCTAAGCTAAGTCTCTTTATGGCAACCAATTTAGTGTTAGCTTTTTCTTGTTGTTTAGCTTTTTAATTTTCTGTTCACTTTGCAGTTTTTGTTCCTAAAACCTCAA
>JAOTBA010000004.1:12502919-12517761 GCA_025629845.1 Erythroxylum squamatum | reverse complement strand
AATTTGGGAAGATTATGAGTGGATATAGTGTTAGAATGGATGTTGGAAGCATTGGAGAGGCTTTGGAAGGAGTTTTGAGTCACCAATGTCCGTTTAAAAGACTTTAGGTCCGTTTAATGGACATTCTCGGGTGAAAAAGGACCCCCTGCCTCACCAACGTCCGTTTTTCGTTAAACGGACCTTCTCGGGTGAAAATGGCTATTAAGCCAGTCTATGTCCGTTAAACGAACATGGATGTCTGTTAAACGGACATTAACGGGATAGCTACAGTAAATTGCGATTTTGTCCACTTTAGAGGCCGAATCTCTCTTCGAGTCTTCATAAAAGTTGTAGATCTCGATGTCCTCTTTCAAATGGTCTAAAAATGAAATCAATCCCACATTTGTAGCAAACGTTATGGCAATCTCGCCAAGATATGTACAATTAGAGTAAGGACATAAACATGTTGGATTTCTTTGGCCATAACTTCTTCATCTGACCTCCAAATTAAGTGATTCTTGAAGCATTGGATTCCTAACACGTTTTACTACCTCTCCAAAAACATTTATAGCTTTTAGAGTTGAATTCGAAAAGATTGATTCAAAGCAATTGAGGGTTTATTGAAATAACCCTACAAGGAAACCCGCTCACGCTTTTCGGCTTCGGATTGGATAGTTGAGCTCCGGGAACGTGATCCGATACCTTGGTTGGGCTTCGAAAACGGGGTCCAACATTTTATATGACTAAGAACTAATTTGTGGAGTCCAAAATGAGTGATATTGTGAAGATGAATATTGGACAATATTTCAGTACCTAATAATATGCTTGAATCTTCTTTAAGAACAAAGATTTTATCAGACTTTCTCCTTAGGAGCCAAACTAGGAAGTATTAGAGTCTCTATCCTTAAGCCAATCCAATTTTTGCTTTTTTTCTAAGAAAAAAGTCGTGACATTTGACAACTTGAATATAAGCTTTTAAGTCTTTTTCGTTTTTAAAAGATTATAACATTAAGGATGTATATAGAGGGGATCTTAGCACTTGGAAGGCTCAATTTTTGTTGTATTAATATTGCTCATCATATCACCAATGTAGGATCTATTCAAGTGCTTTAGGTTCTCCTTAATTTGATTTAACTTTTTAATACAAGTATTGATGTGATATACACAAAAAATACAAAACAATACAAAAGAAAATCGAAAAGACAAGTGCACCTATTGTTTCTTATAGTATAATTTAAGTGAGTCGATTGTCATTCTCACGAGGACTATAACTAATAGAACTAACTGACTTTCAATTACTCAATTTTAAAAAATGAGTGACAGATTTTAAAAACAAAAATTAACAAAAATAAAATAACAAATAAGAGATAATTAGTGTATATCATAAATAAGAATTAAACAACCAATATTTAGATAGGATATAGATGAAGAATCCTCCTAGAACATTTCTTGTGCTTTAATTTATCATAATTTAATGAATAATCCTAGTTACTTGGATCGATAGGAATTTTAAAATTACAATTTTACTCTCATAGTCAAGACACAGCCCCTATCCTTAAGTATTTTGACCGAAGGTTCTCTCAAATCAAAACCTCTAAAGAATATATTAATTCGCTTTATGAATTTTCATGATAGAATTCACTCTAGCTAAAAGGGATAATATAGCCCCATCTCTAGCATTCAACCCTCGTTATTCATTATGTGATCTAATTATCTATAAGATTTTTTTACATTTCTTACTTCAATCATATATATGAATTCAAAGATGAATCTTCTATGTTCATCACTTTAATCCAATATGATAAATAATCGTCACGAAAACTATAATCGTCTATTAAATCAAAGAAATCAAATCAAAATATAATTCTAAGGTTTATCTCACCTAAATATATATCCCAATTCAATGTATGAAAAATTAAAGACAAATAATAATGAACAATAAAGGGAACAAGATAAAAGGATGAGTTTTATGGATCTTGAATCTTGATGTTCTTATTGATTCTTTGGTGGACTTCTTGAACTTTTCTCTAAATTTGTTTCATTTTTTATGTGTCCTTGAATCTCCTCTTATTACCATTTTCTAATTTCCATATTGAAAGTGGAAAGATAAGAAGGAGAAAAGTAACTACATAAAACAAATATTTAGGTCTTTGCTTCAATCACAGAATTTTTAAAAAGTTGACCTTTTGGCCTTCTTATTCCAATTAAGTTTACAACATTTAATATTTTTTAAAAAAAGGTTGGTCTTGTGATAGACTTTGAACCATTTATTTAGAGCTTGATACAATCAATTAGGTTTAATTAAAGCTCAAGTAGACCCAAGCAAAACTTAAACGTGATTAAATTTCAAACTATTCAAATTTTGATCAAGTTCGAGCTTCGATAAAGCCTCTCAAACTCGATCGAGCTTTGAGCTAGACTTGAATTTCAAAATAATTTTTTTTCATTGATCTCGAACCCATTACTTGTTGCCATTCTTATGCATACTTGTGTTAGATCAAGTTGGACTTCAAAGGGTCCTTCAGTCGTAGCAAGTGGAACTGCCAATATTGAATATCAACCCTGTCCAAAATTATTTCTATAATTAATTAGTTCCTCTTTCGAAAGATTACAAAAGTTCGTAGCTGTTAATGTAATTTTCTACAAAAAAAAGCAAATGAATGAACTATTCTTACCAATAGTTGCTATTCTTGCAATAATGCTTATCAAAGGAAGAGATTGACAATTTTTAGTCAAATTTTTTTCGCAATTCCAGTAGCTGACGAGAAATTTCTTGAACAAACTGCACTCCCTCCTTTCCAGCTTCAAGAGAGTTAAGAGTATGCTCCAGAAAGTTGTGATCAGTTTCGAGTGATTCTACCCTTTCATTGAGAGCTGAAAGTTCACTTCGAAGACTCATCCACTCAACTTCATCGTATTGATTGAGGAGTTTCTTCTTATGGTGATTGATTTTGTGATCTTTGTCTCTCTTTTCATGGGCAGGAAGGGTTAAACTAGATGCAGGTTGATCATTTACCTGATCATCCATTTGACTTGGCTCCTCATTCAGAGAATCTCCCACATCGTGTTCTCCATCTCTTGTTTCACTGGAATCATCACTCCTAGAACTGTCAGGTAAAGCCCTGTCTCGAGCAAATTGATGAAGTTTCCTCTCCAAACCCTCTAAACAGTGTGCAATGTACTTTCTCTCTTCTTCAAAACATGACATTGAAGTTCCGACAGAGCTTGGTTTTTCACTAAACATGGAGCTAGAAGTGATGTTGGCATTACCTTTTGTATTAACCTTCTGCCGCAATTCCATAATTTCTTCAAATGTTACCTCTAGTGCCGATTCACCAGGATACTTCAACCTGAAATATTCAAGTTCTGCTTCTAAATCTTGTATTTCTTTTTCCTTCTCAGCCACAAGGTCATTGGCTTTCTCCAGTGCATCTACATCGTATTCTGCTTGCTCTTCCATCATTCTCAAGTATTGCAAAGCCTCCATATGGAGTGCTGCTTTCTCCTCTTGTAACCTGTTGATCATGGCCATCGCCTGATTGGCAGCAATTGCAGAAGCGTTCCTTTCTTCCTCTAACTCTAAAGACAAAGCACTAATGCATTCTTTATCATACTCAACTTGATGTTTTAATTGGTCAACAATGTTCTCACCCTCAACTTCATTCACATCAAGAGATTCAAACCCAGAAGACTCACCTATTTCGGTTGAGATTGATTTCTTAGTCACAACTCCATCGGAGTTGGATGCATCAATTATCTGTAACTCATTAACATTTCCCTGCTTGCCTGGTAATGGACAACTCAAATATAAGTCAGTCCCTTGAGTGGCACTATTTTCTCTCGGAAATGGTTTCAATTCTTCTTTAGTATCACCGGCATCCTTTTTATTGGTATTCTCTGCCACACAATCACATACATCTCTCTCCTTATTTACAATGCTAGACTTCAACCCACCACTCAAATCTACAGAAGGTGCATTTGTTGGAAGCAATTCTTTAGAAACCTGGTTACTTTTAGTGCTTGCTCCACCTATTGTGATTATTGACTTCACATTTCCCTCATGCTTATTAATTGGAGTCTGTCTTATGATGCTAGATCCAGTGCTATCAGCAGCTAACAATTCATCGATGAAGAAGATAAATTACATGCAGAAAATATCTTTTACAAAATTAGGTAAGCAGAGAGAGAGATAAAGAGCTTACACTTCTTATGCGATGCTTCAAATGGACCTCCAACAACAGTAAATGATGAGGGAACATCAAGTAAAGATATAAACTCTGAAAGGGCACAAGAATCAGAATTTTGACCGACAGCAAATTTGACCTCACTCTTCTCTGTTGAAACTCCAACAGAAGCTTCCATCATATTGAATGAAAGATGAAAATCATCAAGTGAAATTAGTTTGGGAATTGGGTGGGTTTTCACATTACCTTGCTGCTGGTTACTGTCCACTAGATCCTGCCTACTATAAGAACCACATTCTAAATGTTTGCCATCACGAGGGACTCGTGCATTAGAAGACATATTGGTTAGATTTTTTGTGGCCACAGAGCTGGCCCTTGATCTCGTAGGAAGTTCATAAACATCTTGAATCTTCAATCCCTCCGTAGGTTCCATTTCATCAGCAACACTATTATGGTCATCATCATCAGAAAATGGGAACTCGTTGTCAGAATCAGAAGTGATTTTGAGCTCAGTGTACGCTACATGAGAAGGATCATAACCACTTTTTGCTACACGGCTAGATATTACTGGACCAGCAAACCTCCCCCTCATCTTCTTCATATTTTCTCTGTGGTTCAAACTACGTGGCAAAGGAATATTGGGCTTAGTCATGCCACTTCTAGGTGATTTTAGTTGGAAGACTCTGTTGCCATGTTGTCTTGATATCCAAGACTTATTGCAACATGAGCAGAGTTTTGTAGCATTAGAACCAGAAACACATCTGCCATTAAAAACTGAACTCTTGAAATTGTAAGAACTATGATCTGATCCAGTTTGAGCTGTCAATAACTTGTGCATATCTGTGTTTGATCTGGGTTTGTTATTGAATGACAAGACACATTCTTCACACATACCACGGGCATCGGCAAGCTTTCCATGATTATGACACGAAATCAAGAATGAAATTTCTGATCTATGGTCTTTGCAAAATAGATTCCTATAAAACTCAGGTTTTTCCTTGCCCAGTACATGGTCTAGCCTGGAACAAAAAATGCAAGGCAGTTGCAATTCACAAAAACTTGCAAACTTTGTCAGTAGATATGAGATTACAGCATGAATGAGCAGAAAAGAGATCAAAATCCATTCACATGCCGCAGACTTCAGAGCAGACAAAAACCCCAACAAATTCCTCTGTGATTTGACAAATGAGATGCCCATTGCAGCCATTTGTACCAAAATCAGTCTAAAATTCCATAAGATGCTCAATTGAGTGAATAAACAACGGGTTGGAATTGGGCTGATCAAAAGAAAACATAAACCGATCATCCAATGGTGGAATTGAGGAGTCCATCCTGTATCCAATTCATGAAAATCACCCAGATGCAGAAGAAAAAAGACAAAGGTAAACGTTTAATCAAATCAAAGATAGCTTAAGGATGAAAGCCAACAACAAGAATTTGAGCGAATTTACCAAAAAAAAAAAAAGTTTATTACCAACCTAGACATTTTCATATATACTTGGCTTCCTTCATGTAGCACAAAAGCTATTAGACTTTACGAATATGGAAACATAGGGCTGACAGATGATGTGAAGACTACACTTCAGTTAGTTTTAAAAAGTCATCAAGGAAAGCATCATGAACTCAGTATAACAAATGGCAGTTGAGCCAGACTCTTAGAAACCCGTTAAATTGAGGGCACCATAGCCAAACGAACATTAACCATATTTTCCAATGCTATGACAAAATCAACGAACGTTGGACAAGAATGATTGAATTCAGCATCCAACGGATAATCTAAATACAGAACATAACGCCAGAATCAACAAGTAATGACAAAACACAATATAAGGACCAAATTAAAAACCATTTGTTGCGGATAGATGAAACTCATTTGTTGTTTTAAGAATTCGTCCAACAACAACACCACATTAATCCTTTTTATTTCATAATAAACAGATATAGATATTGCGTTCAAGCAAGATCTGCACTTCCTACATGTTAAAAGAACACAAGCGCCAGCAAATTAAGAGTCGTGAAAGAAATCCAAGAAGAATGGTAAGTTACAATCTCCACCTGTGTTCCAATAATTGACATGTAGAACGTAGAATATCAATCAGGTAAGATAAGAATGGAAGTTATAGAGAAGCAGTACCTGGTTGACGATGGTCTCAGGGGAGGAGAAGGGATTTGAAGGGCAATAAAGATCAGAGGTGAAGAATAAAGGGAGGGGAAGAAGTAAGGGAAACGAGAAAAATAAAATGAAATGGGAAACTCCATAACGGACTAAAAAAAGAGCGATCGTTGAGATTTCAGTTGACGAAAAGAAAGATTCTCATATAATCTCATCTTATGTCCACTTATATTAAAATTAAAACAGTAACTGAAGAAAGATTCTCATCATCTTATGTCTGTCCACTTATATTAAAATTAAAACAGTAACTGCCTGTCTCTTCACCCAATTAAACAGAGCTCAATTATGAAAGACCTGGGCCACGTTGGGCTTCAGGATCATCCACGACCCAAACCAGGTCAGCTGTCACCTACTGGTTCCAAGTCGATACTTGGGCATGCTACAGCTAGCCTCCGATACCGAGCTAGGCAACATTTGGCAATTCTTCTCTTCTAAGTTCCGGTTTCTTAAAAACTTGGAGCTAAGGAGCTCTGTGTCATGAAGATTTTCTTGCGACCTCTGGCTGTAAGTCGATTTTGTATGCCTTTTTGTTAGTATACTAGTGTTTTATGTTTTCCCATCCCATGTAGAGGCTTGGAGGTTTACGGGATTATGCGAGTTCGTTTGACAGATCAAAACTTCGTCTTGAAGGGGTTAAGGATATCATTGCTGTTGCTTCTGCTAAAGGCGGCGTCGGCAAGTCCACCACCGCTGGTAATTTCTTTATTTATTTTTTAAAGCTGTTTTCTGCTCTAGTGCATTCTATTCTATACATAATAGAGATTGGTAGATGGGATTAACCATATGTTACTCTATTCTCATTTAATTTTCTGTATTAATGTTTAATTAAGAATATTTCTAGTGGGGTAATTTGGGAAGGTTGTTGAAGAAATGGTTACTGGTGAGCTAGGAGAAGGTTAAGTATGTCTGCTTCTGTGCATTTTACTGTTCCGGTTATCTGTTAAAAGTTTAGAAATTTAGGTCCACTTCAATGGTATCATTGGTCTCTCTTAAGTAAGAGCAAATGGAGAGAAGTTGAAGGATTTTTACTTCATTTTCAAAGTACAAATTTAAGCAGATGCTCTTTGGCAGCTGTGGATTATACATGTTTTCTGGTATATGCAGTTAATTTGTCCATTGCATTTGCTAAGAAGTGCCAATTGAAAGTTGGTTTGCTTGATGCTGATGTTTACGGTCCGTCTATTCCTATGATGATGAATGTGCGCAGAAAGCCAGAAATAACTGCAGGTAATGCTTCAATTCTGTGTGGCACCAGAACTATAGGCTGCATATTGTTGATTAAGGGATGTGTTTTGCACACCTTTCACAAATTAATGGACATAAGTGTAAAGGCTGTTAAATTATGCACCACCTGCTAACAAGCTAATGTATGCATGATGGAGGTGGCACCATAACTATAGGCTGCATATTGTTGATTAAGGGATGTGTTTTGTACACCTTTCACAAATTAATGGACATAAGTGTAAAGGCTGTTAAATTATGCACCACCTGCTAACAAACTAATGTATGCATGATGGAGGTCGTGAAGCTGTTGACGTGTGCATGAATTAGTTGAGAAGTTGTTAATAACTGTTAGTTATGTAATTTGTCAGCATAGTTGTAGCTTAGTTGGAGATAGTTATAGATAGTTGAATCTTCTTGTATATAAATAGTTTTTTTTTTAATTCTTTTCAATTCAATTGAATGAGAATTACTCTTTAATTTCTGTTTGGTATCTTTCTCTCCAAAAAGGAGAGATTTGTTAATGGAATTAGAGAACGATCTACTGTGGCTGTGATCGATTTATAGTGAGTTGCGATTTCTTTAGTTAGAAGAGACATGGAGGAATTGCAACGAGGCCTGAATGTAGAAGGCTCTATGGATTCAAGAATGCAAAGCAATGGAGTTAACAGAGATCCATTGCATCTTCAAGAATCAGACCGTCCATGTATGACTTGTAACGACAACTCTGTTTGGAAGTAATTTTCTATGCTGGAGTAGGGCGATGAAAATGACTCTTGGAGCAAAGGTGAAGCTAGGCTTTATCGATGGAAGTTGTGTAAAACTTGATAGAAACTCAATTGAATTTGATTTATGGAGAAGAGTAGACTGTATGGTGTTGTCTTGGATATTAAATTCAATTTCAAAGGAGATTGTTGAGGCTTTTATGTACACTAATTCAGCTAGGGAGTTGTGGCTCGATCTGGAGTAGAGATTTGGGGAATGCAATGGCCCCTTATTATGTCAGTTCAGAGAGAGATAAGTTCAATCTGTCAATCAATCTGTGGTGAAATATTTTACAAAAATTAAGAGGTATTTGATGAATTGATGCTTCTTATGCTATTACGCAATGTTCATGTGGGGCTTCAAAAGCAGTGAGAGAAATTACTTCTTTAATCAAATCATGCAGTTTTTAATAGGGTTGAACGATAGCTATGACCTTATAAAGAACCGAATCCTTGTCATGGATCCTTTACCAAGCATTAATAAGGTTAACTCAATGGTGTTGCAAGTAGAAAAACAAAGAGAGGTTCATATGGGAATCAATGATGGATAGACAACATTGCAATGATGATTGGATCAACAAATGTAGACAGGATGCAAGGAGGAACAAATGGGAGGTAGATGAAATATAAGAAAGGAATAGTGGATAAAAGCGAATTGCACTATGACCAATGCAATAAAAGTGGTCATTTAAAGGAAACATGCTTTAAATTGCATGGATATCCTGATTGTTGGAAGGATTTACAGGAGCAGAAGGGAAAATCAAGTGGAAAGAATAGGAGTATTGCAACAAATGTGGTTAAATGTCAAGTATGACAAAGAAAGACAATAAAGAGGCAGATTGGACTTCCTCAATTTCTGAATTGGTACTAAGAGGTATCGAGTCATGGAAGGAAAGGTGCCAATAGATCCTTTCACAACAAATATGCTTACATCCATGACTTTGCAGGTACTGTTCTAAACATTCTTTACTTTGTCTTGATGAGTTGGATTCTAGCTCTTGGATATTTGATAGTAGTGCTCCTAATCATGTGTGTGTCAACCTAAACCACAGAAATAAATCCATAACCCTTAATCAAGTATTTCCTATGTTTATGCCAGATGAGTCAACAATCTATGTTAAATGCATTGGTGGTGTTATGATGACAAATTAAGTGATTTTAACAAGACATTACACATTCCCACCTTCAAATCTAACCTATTATCAATTAACAAATTAACAAACACAACACTAATTAACTTTGAATTTTATCCTTCCCATTTCACTGTACATGACTTGAAGACTAACAAGTACTAACAGTAGGAAAAGCAGTAGGAAGATTGTATGTCCTTGTTCAAAATTTACCCAAAGTCCTTTTTTGTTCATATCGTTACTTCTTTTCAATCATTGAACTCTTGTTGTAATTCAAATTGTGCTCACTTTGTGTCTGTGGTTTATGTTTGGCATAAAAGGCTTGGCCACCCATCTTCAAACGTGATTTGGTGAATTAATATTGTCAAACATGAATTTGATGAAGTTGAAAGTGCTTGTGATGTAAGTCCCGTTGCCAAACAACAAAAACTACCTTTCCCTTCTACTACCATTCAACAAATAGAGCTTTTAATTTAGTCCATGGAGACATTTAGGGACCTTATAACCAGAAATCCATTATAGGTGCTTTTACATGCTAACCATTGTTGATGACTTTGGTCATGCAATATGGACTTAATTTTATGCATCACAAGAGGCAAGTTGTCCAATTATTATATTCTTTCACCAAAATGGTTCAAAATCAATTCTAACAACACATTCAAGTTATTGGACAGATAATGGGTACGAGTTTTTGAGTCACAACTGTCAAATATTGTTCAATTAGCTAGTTATTGTCCATTAAAAAACCTATGTCTATACTTACACCACAAAATGGGGTCGTTGAAAGGAAGCACAAACACCTCGTACAAGTTGTTAGAGCTCTTGTCATTCAATCTTCACTTCTTAGACAATTTTGGGGTGAAGCTATTCTCACTACTACTCATCTCATAAACCGATTACCCACACCCATCCTTGATTGGAAAACTCCATATGAAATGATTTATGATCATGCTCCTTTATATAAAACTTTGAAAACATTTGGATTCCTTTGTTTTGCCACAAATACAAGACCTCATAAAGACAAGTTCGATAAACTTACATACAAATGTCTTTTTTTTTTGGGATATTGTCATGGACAGAAAGCCTTTAGACTCTTTACCCTTGACACCCAGACCATTCTTATATCGAAAGATGTTCTCTTTCATGAGAACATTTTTCCCTACAAAACAACACAACCCTCAATGAAAGAAGTTTGTTATCCTTAATTTCCAATAAAACAGACTTACAAGATATTAAGCCCACTGATTATGCTCGACCTTTCCCACCTATACACCATATTCATTAACAAATCAATCACCACCTTTTCAAACATTTCTACAAGATATTGGCCATAATGATCATAACTTTGATGTTCATAACCCTAATGCTCAATGTCTAGTTCGTGTTACTAATCCTTCTGGCTTTAATGTTGAATCGAGAAGAAGTTCTAAAATTAGGTTTAAACCTAGTTGGTTAAATGATTTTGTTTCCTGCACTATATCTTCTATCTATATGTCTACTGCCAGTACATATAACCACACACCATTGTACCTGCATCCTTTCATTTTGCATTTGAGTATCATTTCAAATACTCAAGAGCTAGAATCATTCCATCAAGCAAAGCACATAAAGGAATGGGTGCAGGCCATGCAGCAGAGTTGAATGCCCTTGACCCCAATCAAACTTGGGAGCTGACATAGTTACCAAATGGTAAACGAGCCATTGGTTCTCGATGTTTTTGTAAATTAAAACTTAAACCTGATGGAAGTGTTAATTGCTTTAAAGCCAGGCCGATGGCTAAAGGATACAATCAATTCAAAGGGATAGATTATATAGACAACTTTTTGCTCATGGCTAGGGAGTAAATAGTGTGGTTGTTGCATAGACAACTTTTTGCTCGGGGCTAGGGAGTAAATAGTGAGGTTGTTGCTAGCTTTAGTTTCTCCGAAAGCTTAGCCATTACGTCAATTGAACATAAACAACACATTTTTGTACGGCTTTATATATGAGGAAGTCTACATGATTCATCCTGAAGGTTATTCTAAAGCTAAACCAGGTGAAGCTTGCAAATTAAAATGCTCTTTGTATGAGCTTAAGCAGGCATCACGATAATGAAACGACGAATTCACTCATCATTTGCATAATTATGGCTTCATATAGTGCCACCATGATCATTGTCTTGCCATTAAGACATCTGGTGATAGTTTTCTTGCTCTAATTGTACATGTGAATGACGTTTTAGTGACATGAACCTCACAAAAGGAGGTTATTGATGTTAAAACGTTTTTACATAAGATATTCACCATTAAAGATTTACGGTCAGCATGGTTTAGAATTTGCTCGTTCTGCAAGTGTTACAGTTATTAACCAATAGAAATACATTTTAGATGTCAAAGATGGTGGCTACCACTTCTCTTCCGACAGTGAACAAGTTCTTTGAAGATGCAGCTCCCTTATTTATTGATCTAGAGACATGTGGGCGATTAATTAGAAGATTGTTGTACTTAGGCTTTTCACACCCTGATATCACAAATGGTTTACAGCAATTGAGTTAGTTCTTATAGCATCCTTGCCAGCAACATTAGGGTGCAACTATTCTTTTGGTTAAGTATTTTAAAGGTTGTCTTTCGATTTTTTTTTCCCAGTTGATAATCAACTTGTTTTAAGGGGCTTATTGTGATTCTGATGGGGTGAGTTGTATTGATACCAAGCGCCTTGATTGGGTATTGTATATTATTCGGGACATCTTTGATATCATGGAAAACTAAGAAACAATCAACCATTTCTTGTTCTTCAGCAGAGGTTGAGTATAGAAGCATGGCTTATACTATTTGTGAGTTGAAATGGATTAGATATCTTCTTCAAGATCTTCAGATCAGTATGCCTATTACCATCACTTTGCGGTGTGATAATGAAGCTGCATTGCATATATCAGCCAACCCTATTTTTCATGAAAGAACTAAACATCTCGAAATTGATTGCCTCCTTGTTTGAGATGAATAAAAATGAGGATTCATTTTTCCTTAGGTTATTCGGCCTAAATTGCAGCTGGTTGGTATGTTTACAAAATCCTTACAAGCCCTTGCTTTTACTTCACTCTTGTCCAAGTTGTGTTTGCTTGACTTCTGTCAAAGCCCAACTTGAGAGGAGGGGGTGCATGAAGCTACTGATGTGTGCATGACTCAGTTGAGAAGTTGTTAATAGTTGTTAGTTAGTTATGTAATTTGTTAGCATGGTTGTAACTTAGCTGAAGATAGTCACAGTTAGTTGGTTCCTCTTGTATCTAAATAGCTTTTGTTGGGGTCCCAATCAGAGAGATGTTATGAACAAGCGAAAAGAAAGAGATATGCAAATATTCTGCTTTTGGTGCGAACGAACCAATGATTTAATTGATTAAAAACTACTATCCTCATCAATTAACGAAAGCTTGTATATATACAAACTGTGCAATCAGAATCCTATATAAATAGAACTAGAAACTGAAATCCTAATTTAATGGAACTATTAAACACATTCTGTAATTGAAATCCTAATTTAATGAAACTTCTAAAGACTCCTAACTAACACAATTGACATTAGCCAACTTTATTGGACCCACAATCAACGAAAACTTCCTATCTTCTACAACTTGTTTGCTTCACACGTAGCATTGGTATTTTTGGTTTCTTCTGCTTATACGTGTTGACCTGAGGAGTTCATCATTACCTTTCCCTCTAAGAGGAACCTTGTCCCCAAGGTTCATGTTGAGAAATCTGTGTTGCAGCTCCTTCGAATTTTCCCACGTGACATCTTCTTTTGGCATTCTCTTCCATTTTACCAGACTTTTTGCCACAAAATGCATACCCCTCTTAACCCACCTTATGTTCAATATAGATTTAGGTTCACAAATGACATCTCCATCATCATCCATTGGTGGCAATTCATTGCTGGTGACGTCAAGCTCACCTATTTGTTTCTTTAGCATTGACACATGAAAAACAGGATGAATTCTCAAACTTGTTGGCAACTCGAGTTTGTACGCTACTTTGCCAATCCTCTCAATAATCTTGTAGGGTCTGTAATAGTGGTTCGCAAGCTTTTGAAAAGCTCTGTTTGCTACTGATCGTTGACGATATGGTTGCAACTTCAGGAAAACAAGATCACCCACTTGGAACTCTAGATCTCGCCTTCTAGCATCGGCCATTGCTTCATGTAGTTACTGGCAGTGGATAAGGTAGTTTTTGAGCTGTTGCAGCACAGCATCCCTTGAGACTAAAGCTCTATCCACCTCATTAATTACCGGCGTACCTTCCTCGTAGTGTGGAATGCTTGGTGGTGGCCTTCCATATAAGGCTTGAAAAGGTGTCATTCCAATTGATCTGTGATAAGTTGTATTTTACCATAATTCGGCCCAAGGGAGGAAGGAATTCCATTTGCGAGGCTGCTGTGAAGCGAAGCACCACAAACGCTGTTCGAGGCAATAGTTGACAACTTCTGATTGACCATCAAATTGAGGGTGGTATGTCGAGCTCATGCATAACATAGTTCCTAATAATTTGAAGAACTCATGCCAAAAGTTACTAATGAATACAGGGTCGCGATCACTTACTATGGATTTCAGCAGGCCATGGAGTTTCACAACACCGTCTACGAACTTCTCCGCAATCGTTTTAGCCAAAAAAGGATGTGACATTGCCATAAAGTAAGCTGACTTTGACAAACGGTCCACCACCACAAAGATTGCATTCTTACCATTAGAAAGGGGTAATCCCTCTATGAAGTCTATTGTGATGTCGTCCCAAACTTGACATGGAATTGGAAGAGGCTGGAGAAGGACGGCGGGAACTAGCGACTTAGCCTTATTCTTTTAACATACAGTGCAAGCTGAAACATATTGTTGGACAGATTTATGCATTGAGGGCCAATAAAACTATTGTGCCAACCTTTTGTAGGTTCGGAGAACCCTCGAATGACCACCATATGGCGAATCATGAAACTCCCGCAATAAGTGGCCATGTATGATTTAGGAGGAACAACAACTCGATTTTTGAAACATACTAGGCCATTATGCCATTTGTATGGGATTGTCGGATTGTCACTTGCAAGGCTCGCAATCTCTTTCATGTATGGATCATTGGTGGCTTCTTTCTTGATTTCCTCCCAAAGTTTGGCTTTTGGAGTGAGAACTGCATTAAGGCTTGGGCTGCTTGCTACTCGAGATAATGCATCTGCGGCTGAATTTTCCCTTTTCAGCTTGTAAGTAATTTCATAGACATAACCCATCAGCTTTGCGACTGTTAGAGTCCCCTTGCTCTAACAGTAACTCAACTCCTAACACCGAGACCTGCACTTCAAGCAAACACACACAGCACAGAACAAGAACAAGAATGCAGTAGAAATGAATGGAATATCCGTAACTATTATTCCCTAGCT
>JAOTBA010000004.1:12490150-12501854 GCA_025629845.1 Erythroxylum squamatum | reverse complement strand
GATTACCTTGTATAAATAGTGATGTAGTAGTCTTACAAATTAATTCAATTTACAACACATTATTGAGTTCACTTTTTCCCACAGTATCTTTATCTCCAAAAAGGAGAGATTCGTTCAAAGACGACAGGTTTCAGATAGTAATAAACCATTGTTTGGGCTCCATGTTATTCTTTTATGACATGATGTTGTTTCATGCTTATTTATAATTTTAATTCACATATCCTGCTTTCTGGAACTTGCAAAATCAATTCTTTTAAATAAAATTTTAAAAGATAGAAGTAAACATTTCATTTTCATGAATGAAACCTCAACTTTACCATCATCCATCTGCCTCCTTATTTCTTTCCCTCTAAATGCATGGCAGATGGAGAAATTGGAGGATGAGTTCCTTTTAAACACTCATCTGTATTTTCCCAATTCCTGAAGCTTTTGTGAATATGTGGACTTGTTCTGGTTCGCATAATCATACTCAACCAATGTGAAGAATTTCATCTTCCTAATTTTATTTAGCCTGCACAACATTTTGACACAACTTACCCTCTATCTACCTCATTCTTTCAGATAAAAAGATGATTCCAGTTGAAAGCTATGGCATTAAGTGTATGTCAATGGGATTTCTTGTGGAGAAGGACGCCCCCATTGTGTGGAGAGGTCCCATGGTATGTTATTCCATTAATTGCTATTATGGAAGCCTCAGGAAGGACTAATATGGGACCAGGCTCTGAGCCTTCCCCCGTGCTTATGAATGGCAAGCTCTACCAACAACATTATTTTGCATCCTCTAGAAGGCTGAAACTAATGATAACTATGTCGCCCACCCCCTCCTCTCTTATTTTCTCATTGAGAAAAGAAAAAGAAAGACTTCTGATCGAGAATTACAAAATGACATGTTTCTTGCTCCTGCCTAGATTGATATTTCAATCTCTTGCTAAAATTATAGTTTAATTTTGTACCAGACGAATAATGATATGTTCTTCTCTCTCATAAATGATGCTTATTTTTCTTTAGTGACCTTTTCTGCTCTACAAATAGCTATTAAGGACAAAATTGTGAAGCAATCTGCTATAGTATAACCTTTCTAATGCTTTATTCAGGAACTTAGTTGAATTAATCTTGCAGGTGATGAGCGCACTTGAAAAAATGACTAGGGGAGTCGATTGGGGAAATCTTGACATTCTTGTGGTTGATATGCCACCTGGCACTGGTGATACTCAATTAACTATAACCCAGAGGCTGCAGTTATCAGGTGAACAAAACAGTAATCTCCCCATGTTATTTTGATTGACTAACCAAAAAGCTGTTAACTGTACTTCTTGGTTTATAAAATAATTTTGCTGTTTCAATGTAGTTAGGTTGTCAGCCTTTAGTTAAACTGGCCTAAGCTTGTATTCCCATTCTTGGATCGTATTACTATAATTTTATTCTGCTGTTGTTTTATGCTTTCCTGGACACAGGCATCTGGCTAAGTATGTGTTTTGATTTGGGCTTTCTATCCAACATGGACTTTGAAATGATTTTGAGAAACACTGAAGATCTGTGCACATTTATACTTTATATTTTGGACACTGATTTCTGGTGAAACTTTCTATGAAGAGGAAAATTTGGTTGTCAGAGTGAATCAAAATAGATATTGTTCATTACACACAGCCCAGTAGCAACACCCCCTCCCCTGTTTGCAACGCTTGGCTTTTGAGTCCCATATACTTTCAAAAAGGAAAGAAAGAAGAAATGCTGCTGATCATATATGGCATGTTTAGAAGTCCTAGGTCCCATCTCTTGTATCATAAGAAAGAAAAAGAGTGATGGCCATTCATGAAATTTCCTTATTTTGTAAGTATTTTCATACGAAGAACACTTTATATTTCGCATTCTGTCTGTGATCGTTATTGATTTGCTCACAGGTGCAGTGATAGTTTCAACTCCACAAGATATCGCACTGATGGATGCTCGTCGAGGAGTTCAAATGTTCTCTAAAGTTGAAGTTCCTGTACGATTCATTCAATAATTTTCAAACAGCATTCTATTGTCCATAAAGGTTTAACTGCTATTAGGCAAATTACTAGGTGCCTAGTAGTTGCAGTCATTTAACTTTGGCCCATTGCCACAATGATATGCGGCTTCCTTGATCAGTGAAAGCTGACAGCAATAGTGTTTCTATTGTCTCGCGTTGCATCTCTAACTTCCAATGGACAGTTAAAGCTTGTTGAATTCTGGAGCTGTTCACTTCAAAGAAACAGTACTTTGGGATGGGTAGTTCTATTATAACATACAGTCTTTGCTTTTTGCAGATATTTGGATTTGTAGAGAACATGAGTTACTTTAAATGTCCACATTGTGGTGAGCCTTCTTTCATTTTTGGGAAAGCAGGCGCTCAAAATATGGCATCATCAATGGGTTACAAAGTTATTGGTGAGGTATGCCCGATGTTTGAATGGCTCTAAGTGCACAGAACAATGTGAAAGGAAGTGGCTGTCTTCTCTTGTCAAATTTCATTCTTTCTTGTCTAGCCCTTTGATACGTATTACATGAAACTTTGGAATATTTTGTTTGGTGAAACTTGTCAAGTTATTATTATTTTGATTCAGATACCACTGGAAGTGGAGATCAGGAAAGGTAGTGATGAAGGTGTCCCCATAGTGATATCAGCTCCAGATTCATTAGTGGCCAAAGCCTACAATGATGCGGCACAAAACATCGTAAAAAGAATTGAGGAATTGGCAAAAGAACGGACGGTTCATCCTGAGATAAATCTGTGAGAATGGAACACTTAACTCCAAGGTGGTGACCGCTGCGCTGCCAGTATGCAACCTAGAACAATTATAGTGGCTAAATCATTTGGAAAGGAGCATGTTGAAGAAACAGGTTTTAAGGATGGTAGGTGAACAAATTCTTGTGGGCATTAGGCATTAGGCATTAGGAGAGCACAACTGGCATGACAATTTTCCCTATTCTTACTCTACATTACGTTTGATTCTTGTGTTGGGCTTACATTTTATAGCTGCATAAATAACCTCTGTGCTGTCAGCTTCTTTTCTTGATTTATAAAACCAAACCCGAAATAACCAATCGTAAGAAATGACAACACACCATTTCTACTTCTATACAAATAAGGTTATTATTATTTTAATTGTATAATAACATTATTTTTTCTGACAGTCAATAAATATTCTTTGGAAGCATTGTAATGAAAAAGAGCAAGAGCCTCATGTTTCTGTCATTTTCTGGATAAAATATGGATTCTGGAAATATATATACAATATAGGGAGGCAGAGGGACCCTTTCTTCTAGCCTTTGAGTTTGAACAAGAAAAAGTAAAAGAGCAATAGCCTCATGTTTACGTCTTCAAAAGTTGGTTTCAACTTGATATAGAATTCATTCCTTTATTTTGTCCACAAAAAGAAAAACTATAATAATTATTATTATTTATTAACTTACTTGAGTCTTTTAAAGAATTTCTTTTATGCTGTTGTTGTTGCATCATCTTCCTTCACAGTACCAGTCCTCCTCGATGCATAGCCAGAGTCTCTCATTCCTCGAATCTTCATCTTTTTACCCTTTCCATGGACCCTCTTCTTTCCCATTTTCCCCTCCAAACCCTTGCACAATTTTCCCCACTTCGTCGTCTTCTTTCACATGCAAAGGAACCCAACTTTCTCTGTCCATTACACACCGCGCCACATCTCTCTCTCCGGCCAACGGCTGGAAATTGAGGAGCGTTGGCGGGAAGCACATCGATGTCTCCACTCTCGGGAACCTCTGCGTCGATGTTATTCTCAATGTTCCCGAATTGCCCCCCCGCAACCGCGATGCTCTCTTGGCTTATATGGAACGTCTCGCCGCTTCACCACCCGACAAGGTTGTTTGCTATGTTTCATTAAATTTTTATTCGACTGGAGTTTGCTCATAAAGAAGATATTTTACTTTGTGGATATCTTATTTGGTGATGAAAAAAGTGGATTTTTGTGCTGGTGAATGGTCAGCGGTATTTGGAAGCGGGTGGCAATTGCAATGTGGCTATAGCAGCTGCGAGACTTGGGCTACGGTGTGCGACGATTGGGCAGGTCGGGGACGAGACTTATGGGAATTTCCTCTTGGGCGTGCTTCGTGATGAGGGGATCAGTATGGTTGGTATGCAGGACGATGATGATGTGGTGGATACTTCTAGCGCTTTGTATGAGACCCTTCTATGTTGGGTTCTCGTAGACCCTCTCCAAAGGCATGGCTTTTGCAGGTAAAGTATCCAACCCTTTATATCTTTGTTATGTTCTCTGGGTTAATGCTTGTAGTTCTTTTGATCTGCTATCCAACTGCTGTTTGTTCTATGTATATATAATGGTCTAGAAAACAATTGCTTTTTCAGTCGAGCTGATTTCCATAAGGAACCGGCACTTAGCTGGATGAGCAGATTATCAGTACCAGTAAAGGCAGCGATTAAGCAGTCAAGGACTCTATTCTGCAATGGTTATGGCTTTGATGATCTTTCTTCTGGTCTGTTGACTATGGCTTTAGATTATGCTGTTGAAGTTGGGACATCTGTTTTCTTTGATCCTGGACCACGGGGAAAGAAGTTTTCTACTGGAACGCCTGAACAACAAGAGACACTAAGTCATTTCTTGAAGATGAGCGATGTCATCCTGCTGACAGCCGATGAGGTTTGATTTCAATTTTTCACAATGCTAGTAGCTTTAGCTTTCCTTCAAATATGCTGACCTACCTGAACTGTTAAGTTCACCCGACAAAAAGAAATAATACCTTGACATCATTGCTTGTGAATGCAGTTTAACAACATATACATTTCACTTGGAAACTCTTGCTATCATTTTAATTCATTTTCAGTTGTGATACTACTATTTTGTTTTTCTAGTGACCACATATGTTGCAGCAATCAAGCATATTACTGATTACTTTGTTTCCTTCAAGGAATTAAAGTTTTGTGGGAAAGGAGGTTAATAAGTAACCTTCTTATTACATTCCTACTTGTATTATCTTTTGCCTTGTCAGCTTAAGTCTCTCCAAAAGTAAAGATCTTTTGTTAAACAGGTAATTATTTTGTGTCTTTTCTTCAGTAAATCCAGGAGTGTTCAAACAAGCATTTCTGGAAATTGCTGAGCCATAGGGAAAAAATCTTTACGTTTCTCTGGTCCTGAAAAGATGTTGTGGGGGGCGAAATTTAAAATGCAGTATTGAATAGGATTCTTATATAAACATGATTACATGGCTAAAGTGGATAACTTTTTGGATGATGTAATGCAAATTCAATTACGTTAACAAGTTCATGTACAACCACGCTATAGCATGGATGGTGCAGCACGATAACCTTCCATTACAAGCTACCAAACACCATCTTATTGTTTTTGTAACTGTTATTATTCATATCATGAATATTTACTATTATTTTCTTTGCCTTTTGTTCATGTTTAAAGTAGTTTATGTGCTTTTTCTTTTCTCATGAACGGCTAGGCTGAGTCATTGACTGGCATAGGAAATCCTGTACTAGCTGGGAAGGACTTGCTTCTTAATGGGGTTCGCACAAAGTGGGTTATTGTCAAAATGGGCTCAAAGGGTTCAATTCTAGTCACAATGAGTAGTATATCTTGCGCACCAGCATTTAAGGTATGATCCCTCAACAATCCTTTCAAACTGGAAAAGTTGGCTTTTGAGGTGCTTGTGACAATTACAATTGCTTTGTGAAGATGAACCTCAGTCCTGAATGAGAGAGAGAGAGGATGGCATCACAGGCTAAATGTATTAAAATTTTCCTTTGCTGATTGAACACTTATTGATTGAATTAGATTGTTTGCATTCCCAAGAAGATGTATACTGAGAACCTAATAGATGATACCTAGATCTTTCTCTCCTTTTTTCCTTTGAAATGGTCTCTGCTAATATTTTTCTTGATTTGCTTCTTACCTTGAAAGATGGGAAGTAATGTCTCAATTTGTCTGCTAAATTGTTATCAGGTTAATGTCGTTGATACTGTGGGATGTGGAGATAGTTTTGATGCAGCTATTGCCTTTGGCTTCATAAACAATATGCCTTTGATAAATACATTAGCAATTGCAAATGCAGTGGGTGCTGCAACTGCTATGGGCTGTGGCGCTGGCCGCAATGTTGCAACCCTTGATAAAGTCATAGAAGTCATGAGAGCATCAAATATTCATGAAGATGACAAATATTGGAATGAACTGCTTCCAAAAGATCTGGAAAATCAGGATATCACATTTTTGTCAGGAATGGTCCCTAATGGAAGCCACAATCAGCTAAGCCATGTTCCCCTGCAAAAGGTGGTTACTGAATTGCTGCCTCAGCTTGTTGTATCCACATTGTTTGAGGGAAAAGTGGCTTGTTGACCTGTTAAGTAGGTATTAGCTTCGAACATGATTTTTGAGGCATTGATTGTTCTCTATGGTTCTACGTACTAGTTGTGAAATTGAGTTTGGCGGGCACTAGTTCTTTTGTATGGTTCTACGGTGGTTATGTTTCTGGCCATTCTGGTACACAATAAATCCTGGATTTGGACACTTCAAAGTTATACATTATAGTCAAACATTGGCAGAAATGTGGAGGATATAGTTTCCGGGGGTGAAGCTTGAATTCATATATTTTCTGTTCTCTTACTGTTTTTACCCGGGATGGTATTGGAGGTTTTGACAGATATAGCTGCGGCCCTGAAGCAGCTCAGGGAGCTGTATTATTTAAACAAGTTTCTTAGCTTCATGTATTCTCGTATTATTTTCTACCTTGTTCTCTGCATCACTGCATTGTCTCTGGAGAGGGTCGCCAAAATCGATTATCGATCGAGATTATATTGCTATGTAATGTGGTTTATATCATCCTTACAGAGAGGCTGTTTCCTGGTCAACGAAGTTGGTTCTAGAATATAGAAGCATGCGTGTGCTTCAGTGGCCTGTAATGAAAGGATAGGGCACTGAAAAGCTTCCATCTCGTTATAAATTTTGGGATTGTGGCTGATTTACATTGAGAAGGAACAGTAGTGGGTATATGAAAACATTTAATGAAGAAGAAGAGTGCATAATTTATTATACACGACACTGCATCAAGATGTTTGAAAGTATCAATCTTTCTGAATCAACATGGTTACCCAAATTTATGTCAGTTCTTGCTAAGTTAGTTTTAAGTTTCAAGTTGAATCTGTACCAGAACTTCACCGAATTTTCTAATATAAGCAAGTTAACACAATCTGCAAGGAGAGTCAAACAGATTCTTTTATGAAGTGATCTACGGCTGAGTATTATCAATTATGGGAATTCTAAATTTCTCCAACTACAAAAAGAAGAACAATAACCAAGTGCGCATTAATTTTTGTTAAAACAAAATCCAATATGCAATTATGGAGCCACCAAAGACAACAATAACAAAGTGCATTTATTATTCTCCAACGAGATTCTAGTAAGTCGAATCCCATACCATACTGGTCCAGTCAACTCGTCCCCTCCTTGGTTAGACCGGTTCTGCATGTCAAATTGGTGAACTTGGAAGGATGCAAAGTCCAATACTACTTTGTTGCTGATGTTGATGGGAATTATCCCTAACCCCCTTTCTTTTTATCTTTGCAAAATTCTTTCCATTCTATACCTTGCTTTATATCTTCTGTTTATCGTTCCAACCCAAAGAGATTGCCTTGCGAGTTTCTATATTGCTCTAGTTAGACCTTTAGCAAAGCAAAAATGGAAACTCCAATATATATGTATATTGTTGATAATTGTCTTAATTAAAGTAACAATGCCAATAATAGATAGATGTAGATTGTTTCAAGAATTCAATTTCTTGTACACCTTTTCAATAAAGGGAGCACATTCTTTGAATAACAATCTTCTTGCGGCATGTTTGGTTCAACGGAATAAGTATTATACTCCTGCACATGTCTGTGTCGGACACATGTCTGACACAGACACCCATGAAAAATGCATATATATGTTTCATATTTTTTTAGAGGGGCTTATAAAGTGCAAAATATGTAAGAATTATCAAGATATTGGAAGTCCTGAAACACATCAATCAATATATATCATATTATGAATTCTAAATTTTTCTTAATTCTAAATTTTATAATATATATATATATATGTCGTGTCCGTGTCCACCAAATTTTAGAAGTTGGTGTGTCCCCGTGTCTGTGCCCGTGTCATGTCGCGTGTTCGTGTCTGTTCCATGCTTCTTAGGAAACGGAGTAAAGTAGAAAAAATAATTTAGTGTCCAAAAAAGTTGACGAAACAATAAATGTCCAATAAAGCACTTCTTAAACAAACCATTGGAATGCTTAGACTTCTTGAATACACTACAGAATAAAATCTCAAAGTCTAATGAAGTCAATAATCTCAAAACAACTAAGCCTACCTCTAATGGGCTACAAATCAAGAATTTACCCATCCCGCACCGATAACTTGAGCTAAATAAAGGAGATACTGTAGTCCTATAGAGTTCTCATTATTACCTATATAAAGACCATTAATCACAGAGACAAGTACAGTTATTTCCTTACATGAGCAACTAATGCAGCAGTTAAACTAGATATTTCTTGAACATCTCAAGCAATTTCCAACGAGAATCCTTCTGGCATGCAACCAAACACAAGTAAAGAATTGTATTACATTGGCTAGTTTTTCTTGGTCCTGAATATGAACCATAGGAAGATGATAGATAGCAGTGACAAAGAGCTCCTAATCTTGCTCTTGATTTCAGAATTTCAAAAATGATGAACTTGGAAATGCAAACCCAATAAATATTATCAGAACAGATTTATTTATTTATGAATAAAGATCAAGAGTATAAAATACTAGATGTTTCTCTTAGCCAAAATGCTTATCTTATCTGACAGCTAGCATGAAGATTACATATTGCAGTGATCCATTGTCCTACTTTTGGCCACATCTGACCCCAGACCTTTGAGAACTTAACCAACATTGCACTAGATTTGAGCAGCTAATCTGAGGAAAAATATATACTGAAAACTTGCAAAGTAGAAAACAACATCGTAACTCGATTAGATAATTAAGAGGGAAGAATCCAAGCATTTGTTGATGGTGGGAAACGACAAATTACGCAACAAAAATTAAACATATTTGTTTTATAAGAGTGCAATACCTGATCGGAGACGACAGCCAAAGTTGCCTATTTGGGGTTTGTTTGTTCAAGACATAGGTGCCCGAATCTCCGAGTTTGAGAGTCAAGACCTCATTCTACAAATCCAATAGAACACAACATTGCTTGCAGAAGAACAATTTGTTAAACTTAAAAAAAAATAAATCAATTAACAAATCTCACCCCGTACTCTACATCATACCCCTCAATTTGAACACTGTCACCATATTCCTGTCCGGTAAAAATAAAACATAAAACCACAACAATAGGACCGTTATAAACAGTAATTAATGGAATATATGACTAACCTCGAGTTTCTCTTGAAGGACGTGGATAGTGGAATCAGCTAATTTGTGAAATTCACTCTCCTGCAAAACAGAGCTGCATGCATATTATAAATCGTAATTAGCGTTTCAATTACCAAAATGAAAATAAATTTTATCATAAAAATAATAAGAAAATGTTGAAAGGGATGCACCGATAGTCAATGGCCGTGGGGCATTGGGAGGACAAGGTTCTGGAAGAAGAAAGAGTGTGATGGAGAAGAAGAGGCCCAGAAGCTTCTAGAAGTGAGTTTAGTAGTGGTATGGGAGACGACGGAGGGCAACGGAAATAGACTCTAAGGGTTTTGGAGGGAGACATATGCGGTTTAAGCAGGCGAGGGTTTGGGTGCGAGGGGAGGGTTGTACGGATCGATAATCGTAGTTTTAGGTGGGCTGCTATGGTCCGTCGCAGCATTTTTGTGGAAGACGGTCGTGGCCGTGGGGTTTGTTTCGGGACGCGCACAAGTTTATCTATACTTAAAATTGAAAATACCAATGTCAGGCTGATAAGCTAAATCAATGTCACTAATGATTTTTTTTTTTTTTTTTTGTTGAGGGAATGTCACTAATGATTTAAAATTAGGCCTTTCGATAATAAAATTTTTGAAATAATTAATTTTTTATTTTGATTTATTTTAATAATTTATTTTTTTAAATCAATTAATGATTAATTAATCATATTCGTAGCTAATTAGTTTTATAAATAAGAATAACCCAGTTTATTTTTATTTAACAATTTAGTTATTTAACTAAACTTTAACTTCTTGCAAAGATATTTTTTTCAATCCAATTTTAAATTCTTTATTTTAATTCAATCTTTACCGTATATTAGTTTTATAACAATTTAATATTAATTAAATCTATAAATAATAAACAACTGAACTTATCGGTTTAATTTCGGTCCTATTTTTAAAATATTGATAAATATCACAACAAACTCGATAGTAGATTTGGTTACAATATAATATGGCACCGATAAAGATTAATATTGGATATCATTTCGAATAATGTTTTAAAATTATAAAATAATCCTTAAATTTATAAAGTTAAAAAATAGTCTCTTAATATATTGTACTATATAATTTTTAATTTTATGTCAAACTTGTCTAAAAATTATAATATTATAAATTTAAAATAACAACTACTTATTTTTTATTAATATTATTTTCCATATACTTCACATATAAATAATAACAACAATTATTATAAGAAAAAGATCATTAAATTATCATATAGATATAAAAACTAATAATAATGCAAAAGTTGTTAAAATGTTACAATTTACATAAAATAGTAAAGAATAATTACATAGAAACATCATATCTTAAGAATAATATAGGTCCTATCAAAGTATAAGTAGAACCTAAAACAAAAACATTTACAGTTAAAAGTTTTATATTTATATTACGTATATATAATTTAACATATATATCAAATACAAGTGAAATAAAAGAAAAGGAAAAAAAAAAAGAAAAACTTTACTCAATAGAATATCTGCTCAAATCACAATGATCTCATTTTTCATTTAGTACAAAATCCTTATTGTTGATAGGAGTCTCATCATTAACATCATTCAAATTTATTGCTCCAAAAGATATGTCAATACCTTTCTATCCAAGGTTGTGTTTCAAGTCACTTTCATCTATCAAACTTGGTCCCTTAAAAGCTCAATTCGCTAAAAGAACGATATGATCAAGGCCAATTAGATTTGTAGAACAAATTTTTCTATTATGAGTCATAATAAAAAATTAAATTAAATTATTAATAACTTTCAAGAAATTATATTCAAATTAATAATGATAATAACATATCTTTATCGAATCTTTAAGATCTATCAAACAAAGATTAAAATCATTCAATCGTTTGTGTTCCAAATTGTTTCTTTGTTTGGAATGGATGAATTTAAATGTATTTCAATTCCTTTCATGCGTAGTTACTGTTGGATCGGTAAAGAAAACATGCAAGATTTGGTTAAACGGTAGATTTCAAAACTTTTTTAGAAATCATAACACAGCGGAAGCAAAATAACCAAATCAACATGCCACCATACATGATACGGTATATGGAAAATAATTATCAAAAGAACAAGATGAAGATAATATTACCGACTCCTTCGCTACAACTTTAACTCCTCGCTGCGCTATTCTATCCTTGGCAATACATCCTCTCCTAAGTGATGTATCCTCTTCTTCTTGTTATTGCTTCCTCTTCTCGATATTGTATCCTCGACCAATCCGATCTACCACTTGTTCTTCTTGGACAACTTGGTTAACAAGATC
>JAOTBA010000004.1:12452208-12464705 GCA_025629845.1 Erythroxylum squamatum | reverse complement strand
AACTCTCACCGTTAACTTCAATTCATTTGTCTTTAACTCATTAAAGACATTTAATGCCATTGAAGCCTAGCCATCCATGTTTATAGCAAATAACAATTAAATAATCAATGCTTTTGACTTAGTCTCCTCTCCTTTTGCTTCTTCCAACGAGTCGACTTACAAGTACTGTGCATGTGTAAGTCGAGTTGCATGAGCGCACAAGTCGACTTACACTAACAACGAACGCACAACTTGCGAAGAAGATATTGCAACTGTTGTTTCCCAATAGCCTTGGTAAGAAAATCAACGAGTTGCTTCGTAGTCCACATATGAAAAGTGACAATATTGTCAGCTTGTATCTGATCGCGCACATAATGAAAATTGATTTCAATATGTTTAGTATGATCATGGAACACAAGATTTGCATCTATAAGAAAAGTCGCCTTATAAAGTAAACATATGGGGTGTGGATGAGGTACACTAAGAGAAGTAAGAAGCAATTTAAGCCATGTGAGCTCACAACTAGTAGTGGCCATAGAGTGGTACTCAGCTTCAACAAAAGAAAAAGATACATTAGGTTGCTTATTTATCTTCCATGAAACTGGAGAGATACCTAACATAATGAAGTAAACAATAATAGAGCATCGCGTCAACTAACAAATTGCCCAATCAGAATCACAATAGGCATTAAAATGTAGATCACTACCATGACATAGCATAAGCCCTTGACCAGGATGCCCTTTAAGGTATCGTAAGACACGAAGAGCAACATTCCAATGAGTATCCTTAGGACATTGCATAAATTGAGCAAGAGTATGTACCGCATAGCAAAGTTCTGGATGAGTGATTGTCAAATAGATTAGGCAACCAATTAATCGTTGATAACGATCAGGTTCAGCAAATTTAGGCCCAAGAGCAAGTGCAAGCTGATGGTTTTAATCAATAAGGAAGTCATACAATTTGCCACCAAGTAAACCAGCTTCAAAAATAATATCTAACACATATTTACGTTGAGAAATAAAGAGACCTTTAAGACTATGTGAAATCTCAAGACTAGGAAAATACTTTAAGGCTCCTAAGTCTTTCATATGAAAACATGCACCCAAATATGCTTTAAAATTAGCAATTGCATTAGAATTATTGCCTGTAATAATAAGGTTGTCAACGTAAACTAGAACATGAAGCTCAATACCATTGTGCTGAAAAGACAAAAAAGAAAAGACAAATAATCTACATATGATTGGGAGAGGCCAAAAGATTTAAGAGCAGTGGTAAGTTTAGCAAACCAATTTCGTGGTGCTTGATGAAGGCCATAAAGAGACTTTCAAAGAAGATATATTTTCCTATGAGAAGAACCCGAGAAACCAAGAGGAAGCGTCATATATAGTTCCTCATCTAGATCATCATGAAGAAATGCATTATGAATATCCATTTGGTGTAGTTCCCAGTCACGAATAGCTGCTACAACTAAGAAAACAAAAATAGAAACCATTTTTGTACCAAGAGCAAACGTTTCATTATAGTCAATACCTGCCATTTGATTGTTGCCAAGAACAACGAGATGGACCTTATGACCCTCAATGGTGCCGTCGGAGTTGTACTTGATCTTATATACTCACTTACTCCCAATGGCCTTCTTACTAAACAATAAATCCTCAATTACCCAAGTCTCATTGTTCTCAAGAGCTTCTATCTCTTTGCGAATGGCTTCACGCCAATTAGCATCACCAACAGCCTCTAAAAATATTGTAGGCTCATGTCCTACAGTGATGGCTACCAAGAAATGAGCATAAGGAGTAGAAAAGTTACTGCAAGTCACATAATTAATAAGAGGATATGGTGTGCCTGAGAATGATGAAGACACAAGTGGTGTCAAAGAGGAGACAGGGTCTAAGCATCGGGTTGTATGAAAAATATAATATCACAAATGAATAGAAGGTTGCCTATCCTGAGAACCACAATGAGGAACTTCATCGGAAGGCTACCGAGTTTCAGTAGTAAGGGATATAGAAGGGGTAGCATCACTCACCCTCTCGTCAATATTAGGCGAAACAACTGGGGCAATAGGGGATGCGGTCCCCCTTACTTCAGTATCCAATCGGGGAATAGGCAAAGTAGAAGGCGAATCAGTGGTAGTTAAGAGAGCCTATGCCATAAAGTCAGCATAAAAAAATCGCTAGGTATGGCGATAAAGAAGCAAGGGCAGGTGAGCATTGTTGAGGTTAAGGATCAATAAATGGAAGTTTATTTTCATAAAATGCCACGTCTTGAGAAACAAAGAAATCTCCAATTTTAAGATCATACAAATTCTATCCCTTTTTTTCATAAAGGAACCCAACAAATATGCATTTCTGACTATGAGAATTGAACTTATTTTGGTCTCGAGGAATTTTAGATGTAAAGCAAAGACACCCAAAAAATACGAAAATGATTATATGAGGGTAGACACCAAAAAATAAGTTCATAAGGATTTTTTTCCTTTGTGAAGGGTGTCGAGTTTCGATTTATGAGATAGCCTGCAGTAAGAATACACTCCCCCAAAAATCAAGTGGCAAATTTGCTTGAAAACGGACGGCTCAAGCAACATTAAGTATATGAAGATGCTTGCAATCAACCTTACCATGTTGTTGAGGGCTACCAACACATAAGGACTCAAATAAAATCTCTTGTTCTGCAAAATAATTCTCCAAACAAGTAAATTCAGTTCCATTATCAGAACAAATTTGTTTAACCTTCTTATTGAATTGCGTTTGAGCTATAACACAAATTTTTTTAATGATTTTACCAACTTCAGTTTTATCAACCATCAAGTAAACCCAAACACCCCGTGAATGATCATCCAAAATTGTCAAAAAAAAATAACCACCACATGAAGATGGAATATTATAAGGGCCCTAAACATCATAATGAATCAACTCAAAAATTGTAATACCATGACTAAAACTCATAGGCAAAGAATCACGAGTCTGTTTTGCTTTAAAACAAATATCACAGAGTTCATCTTTATTCTTACGATGATCAAAACTACTAACACTAGGAAGAGAAGAAATCAACTGATGACAAGGGCGCCCAAGACGAAGATGCCACATTTGATAAGTATCTGTAGTAATCGTAGAACAACGACTAGCATATGACACCATTGACCGAAGCCAATAAACTCTATTCCTCTCTTCACCAGCACCAGTCACCATCCTCAAACTGTGATCCTGTATCCTATAAATTTTTTTAGTTAATGTGACCATGCAATCATGAGCTTTAATTAATTAAGCAAATGAGATCAAGTTATAATTCAAACGCAGAACATATAACAGATTCTAAACTCAGAGAGTATTACTGAATACCATCATCCCTTCCTGAACAGCATTAGTAGTTATATCATTGGGTAATGTGATAGGAGAGGGAACTATGTCGTGAAGATCAACGAGCAAAATTTTATCACCTCTCATATGACACAAAGCACCGGTATTTAATATCCAAGAAAAAGAAAGCTTAAAAGTAAGTTTTTCAGTCAAGGGGGCCTTATTATTATTATTTTTAGTAAGTGACTTAAACATATTGAACATTGTATTCCATTGATCATCATTAAGGGTAGAACCAAATGCACTCCAATCCTGAGAAAAAATATAAAAGGCTGCCCTATTCTGAGCTAATAAGGACTATGATGCACTCTGAGTGGAATTGGCAATCCCAACACTTGCCCCTCGACCACACCCATTAGATGCAGTACTTCCACGACATTTACCATGCCCAGATGAGTCGTTGTTCCCATCTGGCCCAGTCCACCAATCCTGATAGTCAATGAGTTTAAAGCATGAAGTTACCTCGTGACCTGGTCAGTTGCAGTTCGAGCAAAATCCTTTGTCATTTCGACTACTGGATGCTTGCAAGGAAGACAAGGCTATTTAAACAGCAAAACTAACAGTCTCGCTCCGACCTTTCTTCCCTCTAGCCATATTTTTGTGTCTCTCTTATTGAACCACAAGAGCATAAGCACAATTCAAAGGTGGAAGCGGATCTTAAGCAATCATGTTGGAACGAATATTTCCATATAAATCATCATCCAAGCCCATCAAAAATTGATGAATTCGACTTTCTTCACGTTCTTTACCAAGTTCGGTAGCCCAGTTGCACATACACGCACCACAAGTGCAACCTTTGATCGGAACGTACGTAGAGAGTTCATCCCATATTTTCTTGGTTTTCCCATAATGTGCAGTAATGCTCTGACCGTTTTTGTTCACAATGAGTTAGATCAAAAGTCTATTGTTGTATACAGGGGCCATTGCCAATTGAAAAACATTGGCATAAATTATCCCAGATTTCCTTTACTATGTCAAAATAAGTAATAAAGGAACGTAAAGTGGGCTCAATAGAATTAAATACCCATGCTACAAGCATGGAGTTGACACTTCACCAATCTTCAATCTTTAGAGCTTTATCGTTAGGCTTAGTAATGACTCCGTCCAAGAAGCCTAATTTTCACTTTGCTCGGAAAGCATTACGCACACACTTTTTCCATTCCTGATAATTATAACCTTCAAAATCACCTGGCAGATATTCATTCTAGGATGGTGAGAAGGATGAAGGTAACATGGAGAAGAAGGTTCAAGCGACATAGGCTTCTTCCCTTTGTTGCCTCCATCACCCATGATGTTTGTATTGCACCAGGCTCAATAATTAGCTAAGGTTTTCTTTTCCCTACTCTGATACTATAAAGAATTTTGTGGGAATGATTTTCTATGTTTTTCATTGAAGGAATCAGAAATATATGCAAAATACAACACCAACAACTTCCTAATTTAGATGACCTAAATAGTTACATAAGATAACAAAGAATCTCCTAAGAATATTATAGATATAAATGACATATTTACACCTAATTATTCCATAATTATCGCAATACATAGTCATAAAGTCAGGATGGCTTTCTAGTGCTAAGTATATAAGGACCCATAAAAGAATAATTCAAGGCCAAATCTAAATTCATTTATGCCTTCCATTCTCGTTTCTCTATATCTGTCTCTCTCTACATGTTGTGTACTAACCGTTGTGGGGAATTTCGCCTGGTTCGATGTCATTCATGTGAAGCTCGTACGTCTATAGCTGTTGTTTAATTGAATGATTTCGGACCAGGCTTCATTCCCCCCAACTAAGTACTTTTGATTGGCAATTACAGGATGTAACATCCAAACTTTTGATCTCGTGAACCCAAGACTGCAAGTAAATGTATGGTTTGTATCAGGGATAGTTCAATCTTGTTCTACACTGGTGTTGTTCCAGAACTAAGGAAAATCTACAATCAGTTTCGTTACTAGGGATAGTTCAATCTTGTTCTACAATGGTGTTGTTCCAGAACTAAGCAAATTTTGCAAAGGTCAGTTTCTTTACTATCTTCTGCTTCATAAAAGCTGGTTCCATGTACATATCTGAAGTTCCCTAGGTGAAGCAACTAGAATATTGAGAGAAAGAATAAGAGTCGGTAACGTCATCGATGAAGGATTGATACTTCAACAACTGGCGGATGGGCTGCAATTTAAAGTATATTCTAAATTCATGTCTCTTTCAACGATCTTGGTTTCAATATGTTGGTTTGATGAATATAGTCATGTTAATGTGGATATGCGTGACTGCAAAACTCCGTTTTCATGGTTTTTTGGCGTTAGTTCATCCAGCTTTTGCTTGAAGAGAGCAACAACAAACATGTGCGCAAGTATTGTCCTAAGACTGGTTCATCTAGTTTTGCGTGCGTGGGATAGGGAAGTGACAGCCTTGAGTTTTACCTGTTATTTTTTCTTGTCAGGATCATTATAACGTCGACGTTGTCCATGCCGAACCCTTCTTACCAGGTGCGTCAGAAATTAATTCTAGTGGGTCTGCTATGAACCAGAAAAGACACAACAAAACTCAGATCTACATGTGAAGCTCATGATTTCAGGTGGGTCAGACCTGATGGAGGTTTTGAGAGCAATTGTAGTTGCATTGCTGCTTGGAATTGAAAGCATATAAAATTCGTCACCCAACATCTATATATGTCTGTCAAATATATGCATCTCTTCGCGTGTCCACAAGTTTAAAGTGAACAGGCAGTGCTTTTCTTCAGATATGACATAACAACATTAATATCTGTTAATGTAATTACTGAGTTAAGTGTTTCATTTTTGTGATTACCATGTGGAAAGTGGAGGCCCAAATCTGGATTCAAGGAGTACCATTTGGTTGGGACGAAGGCAGAAGAGAGAGAGAGAGATAATAGAATGGACGTTATCTGTGCGGAAAATGTCAATAAAACTAATGAGTAATATATATAGTAAATGAAAAATATAAGATAAGCATGAAGATATAAACAATCCTATTTGATTACACTTATCAATTCTATAAAATTATCAACTGTAAGGCAGCACCAACTTACATGAGTATGGCCACATAATGCTACTGGAGATATGAAAAAAAAGAAGACAGTTTGCATTAAGCATGCTACTAGGTGGAGCCCTTTCTCTTTCTTTAATGTGTATGATATATGCATATGCGGGTGATATGTGATGAGTTAAAAGAGAAAGTTTAAGGAGTCATTTGCATGGTGCAAAGATTTTGAGAGAGTGATTTTTAGGATATTTTTAAAATACATTTTTGAAAAAGGTGAGTGACAAAATAGTGAAGATATTAGCCTAGGGATAACAAATTTGGGAAATACTTTGTGAGTAAGTGCTACTATTTTGTCGTGTCATTTTTCACTTTCTGTACTTACTAATTTTTATTAGTGGAAGATTTATTTGGAATTTGACCCGTGCATATAGTCCAAATTAAAAGGTGAACCACGCTAAATTTCTGTGTATTATTTCCTTACTTATTTTATCTATGGGATATAATTCGTTAATTTTTTCCAACAAGTGGTATTAGAGTCAAGTTTGGTTCTATGTCAAAGGATTTTTCATCAATGATGGAGGCTAAAATAAGCAAGTCGATTAACCTAAATGGCTCCAATTATAAGTCTGAAAGAACAAGATGAAAGATCTTCTATTCGTCACAAAAATGTATTTACCTATGTCTACCACTGCAAAACCTGAAAATAAATCATATGAGGAGTGGGCGTTTGAGTATGAGCAAGTATGTGGTTTTATTCGGCAAGTTTTTGAAGATAATGTGTATAACCAAATTTGCAACGAGAGTCACGCACGGAGGTCGTGGAAGAAGCTCGAGGAGTTGTATGCCTCAAAAATCAGTAACAATAAATTATTTTATCTGTCAAAATTAGTGCAGATAAAATATCAAAAAAGGTACCTTCGTGGCATATCACTTGAATGAATTTCAAGGGATCATCGATCAATTATTAGGAATGGGCATAAAGTTAGATGATGAAATGCTTGCCCTTTCCTTACTTACCTCCCTACCAGAGTCTTGGGAGACTTTGAAGATTTCAATTACCAATTCTGCAGTTGACGGTGTTGTTAACACGAAATCTATAAAAAGTGGAATTCTAAATGAAAAAATGAGATAGAGATCACAAAGTTTAGCCCCTTCAACAAAGTTAGAAGTTTTGGTCACAAGTTCCAGGGAGATGAGCAAATCGAGAGGCCCAAATTGTAGAGATAAAAATATAGGAAGATCAAATAAATATGCAAACGTTGAGTGCCTTCATTACAAGAAGAAGGGTCATATCAAAAGGTTCTACCGGAAGTTCAAAGAAGAAAAGAAAAAAGGCAAAGAAGTCAAGAAAGATGATAGTAGTGATGATGAACACACATCGACGACTACCACCATTGATGACTTTCATATCGTCTTATATGATAATGAAGTGAATATTGCATCCTGTGAGTTTAACTAGATAGGTGACAGTGGTGCCATTATTTAAGCCACATCATATGAAGAACTCTTCTCATCATATACACAAGGATATTTTGGTGTCGTTAAAATAGGAAATATTGGTTTGGTCAAAATCACCTGAAAAGGTGATATTTACTTGGAGACAAAAAATGGCATGAGATTGCCTTTGAAAAGTGTCAGGCATGTTCCTGATCTTTGCCTAAATCTGACCTCTGTTAGCTTACTTGATGATGAAGGTTTTTGCAGTACTTTCCAAGATGGAAAATGGAAACTTATTAAAGACTCCTCGATAATTGTCAAAGGTAAGAAGTGCTCAAATTTGTACATAATGCAGGCAAAGCTCTCCATTGATGTTATAAATCCAGTAGAGAAAGATGATGCAACTGAATTGTCACACAGGAGACTCGGTCATATGAGCGAGAAGGGAATGACTCAGTTGGTGAAAAAGGTTACATTATTTGGAATTGACTAGGTGCATTTAAAGAAATGTGTTGATTGTTTAACAAGAAAACAAAATAAAGTTGCTTTCAAAAGTCCCCCTCCTTCTAGAATGAAGAATGTGTTGGATTTGGTACACTCAGATCTATATGGGTCAATGCCAAAGTCACTAGGTGGTGTTCAATACTTTGTGACTTTCATTGATGATTATTATAAGAAGATGTGGGTATACATCTTGAACATTAAAGATCAAGTGCTAGATGTTTTCAAGCAATTCCATGCCTCATTTGAAAGATAAACTAGGAAGAGGTTGGAATGCATTTGAACAGACAGAGTATGCTAAAATATTTGATGTTTATTGCAAAGTGCATGGTATTCGATATCAGACTACTCTTCCTAAGACGCCACAGTTGAATGGCTTAGCTGAGAGGATGAACAAGACTTTAATGGAGAGGGTTAGATGCCTACTCTCACATGAAAAGTTGCCTAAGACATTTTAGGATGATGTATGTATTCTGGAGAAAGTATGGTCAGGAAAGGATGTTTCCTATAATCATCTAAGGGTATTCAGTTGCAAAGCTTATGTCTATATCCCTCAAAATGAGAGATCCAAGTTTGATGTCAAGACTCACCAGTGTATATTTATTGGTTATAGAGAAGACCAATTCGGCTATCAATTTTATGATTCAATCCAGAAGAAGCTGATTTGGAGCCGTGATGCTATATTTATCAAAGATCAAACCATTGAAGATCTTGGAAAGTGAAAAAGGATGTTCCTAAAACTGATAGTGACCCAGTGGACTTAGAGTCAATTCCTCCAAAAAGGGTGCTAAGATAATTTGGTATGAAGTTGAAAATTATCAACCAAACATAGCTGATGATGATTCAAAATCAATCAGATGAAGATTATAATAAAGATGATGTTCAAAATCAACTACTAGCACTAGAGACTACTCAGGTTCCAATAAAGAGATCTATGCGAGTATGACAAGTGTCTAGTCGAAACTTCAGTAATCAGTACATGTTACTTACTGATGGGGGAGAACTTGAGAATTTTCAAGAGGCTATGATAGATGAACATAAGATGAAATGGGTAAAACCCATGCAAGATGAGATGAATTCCTTGCATGAGAATACTTTTGAGCTGATGAAGTTGCCAAAAGGCAAGAAAGCTTTGAAAAATAAGTGGGTGTTTAATATTAAGCATGAAGAACACAATCCTCATCCAATATTCAAAGCTAGATTGGTTGTTAAAGGATTCAACTAAAGAAAAGGTATTGATTTTGATGAGATATTTTCACCAATTTTGAAAATGACATTCATCCATACAGTGCTCCGTTTAGCAGCAAGTCTAGACTTAGAAATCGAGCAATTAGATGTCAAGACAACCTTTCTTCAGGGAGATTTAGAAGAGGAGATATATATTGAGCAGTCATAGGGTTTCAAGGAAAAGGGGAAAGAGCACTATGTGTGTAGATTGATGAAAAGCCTTTATGGTTTAAAATAAGCACCTAGACAGTGGTATAAGAAGTTTGAGCAAGTTATAGGGAGTAAAGCTATAAGAAGACTACTCCAAATCACTGTGTTTTGTACAAAAAATCTTTGATAATGATTTCATTATCCTTTTGCTCTATGTTGATGATATGTTGATTGTTGGCCAAAATATCAACAGAATTAACAGTTTGAAGAAGCAGTTAAGCAAGTCTTTTGCCATGAAAGACTTGAGGCTAGTAAAACAGATTCTTGGCATGATGTTTATTAGAGACAGGGATATCAAGAAATTATGGTTGTCACAAGAGAAGTACATTGAGAAAATACTTCAAAGATTCAACATGGATAAAGCTAAAGCAGTTAGTTGTCCTCTTGCTAATCACTTTAAGCTGCATACTAAGCAGTGCCCTTCAATGGATGAAGAAAAGGAAGAGATGATGAAGTCCCCTGGTTGGAAGTTTGATGTACACTATGGTAAGTACACGGCTAGATATTGCTCATGCAATTGGAGTGGTGACTAGGTTCTTTTCAAATCCTGGTAAGGAACATTGGGGTGTCATGAAGTGGATTCTCAGGTATCTACGTGGTACTTCCAAAATATGCTTATGTTTTAGAACTACCAAGCCTGTGTTAGTTGGTTACAAAGAAGCAGACATGGCTAGTGATGTTAAGTCAAGAAAGTCTAACAAGTTACCTAATTATCTTTGTAGGGGAGTTGTGTCGTGGCAATCAAAATTGCATAAATGTTTTGCTCTATCTACCACTAAAGCGGAATTTATTACTGCAACTGACGCATGCAAGGAGCTCCTATGGATGAAAAAGTTCTTAGATGAACTTGGTTTTCAACAGGATAGATATCGACTGTTTTGTTACAATCAGAGTGCTATTCACCTTGGGAAGAATTCCTCCTTCCATTAAAGATCAAAACATATTGATGTAAGATATCACTAGATCAGAGATGAGTTGGAGAAAAAGCTATTGCAGCTTGAAAAGATTCATATGGATGAGAATAGATCAGATATGATGACAAAAGTTCTACCAAGGGAAAAGTTTAAGCTCTATCAATCATGAATAGGAATGACAATAAACCCCATGTAGTCAGTAGGGGAGAATTATAAGGTGGTACCAACTTAAAAGGGTTATTGCCACATAATGCTCTAGAAGATTAAAAAAAGAAGAAGATGCAAGCTAGGAGGAGAAGATGCAAGCTAGGAGGTAGACCGTCTATAAATGGACCCTCCCTCCCTCTTTCTTTAGTGTGTATAATATGCATATGGGTGATATGTAGTAAATTAAAGAGAGGGTTTAAGGAGTCATTGTGTGTTCCAAAAACGAGATTGTGAGAGAGTGATTTTTGAGGTATTTTTAGAAAAAGTTTTTCTAAAAGGATAAGTAACAAAATAGTGGGTATCTTATCTTATGAATAATAAATTTAGGAATCACTTTGTATGTGAGTGCTACTATTTTGTCGTGTTATTTTTCAAGCTCTATACCTACTAATTTTTACTAGTGAAAGATTTACTCGAATTTAGCTCGAGAATTTAACCCAAATTAAAGGGTAAATTATGTTAAATTTTTATGTATTATTTTCTTGCTTATTTTACTTAGAAGATATAATTCGTTAATTTTTTACCAACAAAATTTGGCCCTTATCATAAGGTACATTCGTTTATTAGCTCTTTAATGCAATGTCTGCGAGAGTAAAAGGACAAGAAGTTTGGGCTCATCAGATACGAAAACATAAAAAATGGGTTTTAAAGGATACCAAGCAAGTACGTCTCATTCTATAATTTTCCTGGTTGTTAGATTTACTGATTAACTCATTTTCTATACAAACCGACACGGAGAAATCAAATGATGAGGAACTTTCGAAGAAAGTTGAACTAGGTAAAAGCATTACAGGAAATAGTCACTAGACTTTGGATCTTATAAACACGGAAAAGGGGGACGTCTTTCAATTCCATTACTCTTTTGACTAAGCTGCGATGAGTATTGTACAAGAAACAAGCAAATCCATTCAAGACACGAAATCTCGTGGGTCATGGAAATCAGAGGCCTACTGCCCTAATGCTAGTGCCAGTCACGTAAGTTAGCCCGAATGAGATCTTTTGGCATAAGGTAAGAACTGGGTTCTGGGTACAGTAGATCTCATCTGAAGTTAGCCATACCATCTTCGAGGCGTAGTTAAACACGGTTGTGAGTAATGTGCGTGCAATTGCTATTCTTCACAACGTTGGCTATACCAAAATACAATGCGTAATCAAAACTTAGGATAAAATCCTTGACTGCTCAGGAACAAAAGTTTTATGAGAAAGGAAATGCTACATCTACTTTAGGTCATAACGTATTGATTCTATGATTTCCTTTACTAATTTTGAAATGACAATTTGGTTTAAGTCATACCCAAACTCGTTCCAACCTAAACCTAAAATTGATGAGTAAAGATTAAGTTGATTAGTTTCTAATCAAATTCAAATTAAAAAATTAAGTTTTAAGTCGATCAAATTTGAACTTTACAACTCACTTCAACACAAAAAGGAAAGTCGTAAATATGTATTTACTGAAGTGGACAATTTGATGCCTTCAAAAATTATGAACGAGTAAACTCAAAAACTTTGGTTTTTCCTCGCAAGAAAGTTGACAGTTTTTCAATATTGTTCACAACAAATAACGAATAAGAAATCTTCCTTCATTAAGTATATATACTAAGGGCGAGTTGGGATGGACGACCACGCAATCCATCCCAACCGCCCATTTAATCCAACGGT
>JAOTBA010000004.1:12441421-12451505 GCA_025629845.1 Erythroxylum squamatum | reverse complement strand
CAAAATTTGTAAAAGTTATAATTTCCTACAAGGAAACATAAAATTAAGTTAAGTCCCAATAATCGAATCAACAGGAGGAGTAAAAAGGGATAATTAAAACATAAATATTGGACAAATATGCACTTATCAGCTACGATGAGTTGGTGTTGCCGAAGATGTGCAGCATACAAAGTGAGAAAATTGTGAAAGATGAGTGGACGAATGAGTTAGAAAGAATGTCATTGTGTGTATCATTTTTTTTCTTATATTGTAGTCACCATAACCAATGTTCACAACAATTACATTTCGATGGAAAAGAATTATAAGAGCGATGAGGAAGTGATAGTAGTTGCACTGATAGAAATTTTCAAGTTGGACGTTTATATTTTGATGGATTTTTACACTAATATTATATTCTTCTTCTTCAATTATACTCAATGGAATAAGATTGAGCCTTTCTTATTGGTTGGGAATGCGTGAAATTTCACTTGCTTATTCACTCAGCTTCTGTCTTGCATTATTGTGATTGTGAGAGGTGATTTAGTTGAAGCTCAAGTTCAGATCAATCTGTAATAAAAGCTTAAGTTACATGTCCCGAATCGAACATGAAAGGGAAAAAATGAAAAAAAAAGTGCAATTACCTTATTTTGATTCCATGAATTCAAACAAATTTTTTGAAGCCGAAACGAGCGCAAATCCACCGACACCTTTACGAGAGTTACTCACTGCAATACGCTAAAGCCTTTCTATAGCTTTCTGAATATATGAACCTCCGAATGGGTCATAGTATTTATACATTTACAATTTGCATCAGCAGCTACAGGATATCTTAACCCTCTATTTATAACATTCATATCGGGGCCTCCCATTATAGACCAAAAATGGGTTTGGTCTACACTGACTGGGATCTATTTTCCTCGCTAGACTTTAGCCCACTAATTTAGATCCTTTATTAGGCTATTATATTATCTTTATTCGGATCAAATATGATTCGTTTAACCGTAAATTTATTAAAACCATTAAAATGTAATTAATTGTTGTCCACCTCATAGGAAAATGTCTAACATTCTTCCCTTTGAACAATAATTAATTACGGTAGTTGTACTGATGATAAAAACCAGTCAAAAAATGGTTAAGCAAATCACTGTATTGGTCGATCAAGTTTAAAGAACCATTTGATCTAAAGATAATGTAAATCCATCATTCCGTCCTGTAAGGCTTTCGATACCAGAATATATCAAATACATGTGTCATATGTGACGTAGATCCAAAACAATCAAGCATATCTAATACCTCATTAACATGAATAAGAAAATAGAGTTTGACAAACTATAATGATGCTTGTATGATCTGAAATGTATCATCTTTTCATTTGTAGGTCATGATTTCTCTAAACTTTATGCCAAATTGCATAAGAGAAATCCTTTTTCTTTCAGTGAATGCTAAACCATATTACAGAAAACTTTTTTTTCTCTTAATGAATGCTAAATCACATTAGAGAAAACCTTTTTGGGATTAAGCACTTATATCCCCCTATGTCATGTCAAAATCTATAGATTTACACATTAAATTGTGTATGTCTTAATGACATAAGCCCAAGATCAATATGTATATATGCTCAATGACCTTTAAAATGCTTAAGATCGACATAGACCTTAAGATTTTCACCTGTATTATGACAATTTATAATAACACATACGAATAAGAACGAAATAATGATCATCTTTATTAATAAATAAGCATACTACCATAATATATGACAATTATATAAGTGCAGAAGGAGCAAATACAACAATCTCTAACTAATAGTGTCTAAGGACCTTAACACACCCATACTGTATGCATGTCTCTAAAAAATATATGAGCGAAGTCCTTATTCAAAGAATCAACAAGCATATCCTTAGTCCTCAAATGCTTCACTTCAATGTCACCTTTCTGTATCAACTACTTTATGGTCAAATACTTGACCTCCAAATGGTTAAACCCTGTGATATTCTTATTGTTGTTACTAAACAACACAGTAGACAGATTATCACAATATAACCAAATGAGTCTAGCAACTGATTCAAACAGAGACAACTTAAAAATCATGTTTATAAGACAAACCACCTATGTAGCATCCCTATAGAATGTGACAAACTTTGCACTCATATTCGATGATTGCTTAACACTCTTCCACGATACTATACCATTTGCTAATATGAAATTGTAACCTGAAGCGCATTTTCTATCATCCACACATATAGCAAAATCTGAATTTGTATACCCTACGAGGTCTAGATTGTTGACCTTTCTGTATGTCAACATATAATCTTTAGTTCCTTTAAATATCTCAACACTCGTATAACTGCATTCTAGTGATATATTCCTAAGTTAGCTAAAAATCGACCTAACAGTCCAACAGTAAATGTAATATCTGGTCTAGTGAACATTGGGTATACATTAGGCTACCAACCGCACTAGAATAAGACACATTCTTCATAGCATCTCTTTCTACCTCATTCTTTGGACACTATGCTAAAGATAATCTCTCACTATGAGAGATAAGTGTTGCAATAGGTTTACAATTAGCTATATTAAACCTTTGCAGTACTCGCTCAATGTATGCACTCTGCTAAAGGTCTAAAGAGTGTCGAGATCTATCTCGATGGATCTGAATACCTAGAATAAAAGATGCTTCCAAAGGTCCTTCATGTCAAAATTCTTGGCAAAAGTTGCATCACCTTATGCAACATGGTCAAGTCATTTGATGCAAGCAAGATATCATCCATATATAGTAATAGGAAGATAACTTCGTAGTACTTGCTCAATGTATGCACTCAGCTAAAGGTCTAAAGAGTGTCGAGACCTATCTCAGTGGATCTAAATACCTAGGATAAAAGATGCTTCACCAAGGTCCTTCATGTTAAAATTCTTGGCAAAAGTTGCTTCACCTCATGCAACATTGTCAAGTCATTTGATGTAAGCAAGATATCATCCACATATAGTAATAGTAAGATAATTAACATTTCAGTACTCGCTCAACGTATGCACTCTGCTAAAGGTCTAAAGAGTGTCAATATCTGTCTCGGTGGATCTAAATACCTAGGGTAAAAGATGCTTCACCAAGGTCCTTCATGTCAAAATTCTTGACAAAAGTTGCCTCACCTTATGCAACATGGTCAAGACATTTGATGCAAGCAAGATATCATCCACATATAATAATAAGAAGATAACTTTGCTCCCCCTGACCTTGTAGTACAAACATCTTTCATCTTTATTTTCCGTAAAGCCAAAAGAGGTCACAACCTCATGAAACTTAAGGTACCACTGTCAAGAAGCTTGTTTCAAACCATATGTAGAATTTTTAACTTATAAACCTTGTCAGTCATTTTTTGATCCTAAAATTCTTCAATTTGTTCCATATAGACCTCTTTACAAAAGTCACCATTAAGGAAAGCCATTTTAACATCCATTAGATATAAGTCCATATCATAATGAGCTATTATTGTCATAATCACTCTAAATGCATCCTTAGATGATACAAGAGAAAAGGTAACATTAAAGTCAACCCCTTCCCTCTAAGTGAGCCCTTTAGCAACTAATTAAGCCGTAAACCGCTTAACTTTACCCTAAGAGTCCTTCTTGGTCTTAAACAGCCATTTATAACTCATAAGTTTGCAATTTTGAGGCAAATCAACTAGCTCCCATACCTTATTATGCTTCATGGATTACAACTCATCATTTATTACATCCCACCACAAATCTACATTGGGTCTAGAAACAACTTCTGAAAAGGTAACTGGCTCTACAACATGTCTTATATCATAGTCCTATTCACCCAATTACACTAAGTAAGTAGATGGAATAATAGGTTATCTCACTTTAGTGGATCTACTCAACTAAATTGGTTCTTGTACCCTAGGAACCTCTATTTGTACAGTTATGAGTTTCTATTCCTGTACGAGAATGGTACTACAACCTCTATCCATTGGAGTATGAGTGGCAGATATGAAATAACTGTAGTATTCGCCATGCTATCATCTGAAGGGTAAGACGGGTTAGTAATATTTTGTGACGGTTCAAAAGTTTAATCATGAAATGTTTCGGCATTGGCTATGATTCCAATAATTGTCACAAAAAGTGATACTTTTTGTGAGGAACTTTTATAGTCCATGCCAATATTGATATTAAAGATTATAAGGTCACGATGTTTTACTGTATCGCCATTGAGACATTTTGTGATGATTTAAATAAATCATCACAAAATGTTCAACTTCTTGCAACGTTCTCTATTTTTTGTCACAAAATCTTAGACTTTTGGCTACAAATCATTTAAATCGTCGCCAAAAGTTGATATTAAAGATTTTATATCTTATGTATTTGCTAGGGGAATTTTAATGAATTATAATTGACATTTATCTGTTTTTAATATTTTTCATTTGTCTTCTTTATAAATTTGTTTAAATAGGTAATACATTCAAAACCATTTGAATTGGTTTAAATCTATGGATTTATACATAAAAGATTCTTTAATGATGCCTATTGTATATAGTACTACACCTCTGTTCATATAAAAATGTCATGAAAATATAATGAAGCATCTAAAAATTATAAAATGTTTTCAAAGTTTACAGCATATTGTTGAAAAAAAATATGGTAGATAATTTAAATTTTAAAAATTAGTAAATATTTTTTGGGCATAAAAAATAATCATACCTAAAATTTTAATGTTAATATGATCAAAATATCATAAATTTAAGTTGACTACTATTCTTAATCATTAATATTTATTAACAATAAATAATAATACATATAAATATCAAAATATGTAAGCAATATAATATAATGATATATAATAAGTACTACAAGATGTCAATTAGAAGTTTAACAATTTTTACAGACAAAATAATAAATAAAGTTTCACGCCTAATATTCCATTGAAAAGGAAAAGAGCTAATTATTTTTCTGGAATCCAAGTAACAATATACTCAATCGAAAAGGTTAAGGCATTCCCAATGTCTGGATTCCAAGAAGACTCCTTGCACATTCCAAGCCATAAATTGAAATATTTAAAGATCTTCCCTTAGGGTCTGGTTTATTGACACCCTCTTCCAACAACTTCTTTACTTTAACTAAATTTACAGAAGATGTTGTCAACGATTTCCCATATGTAGTATGGATGACGATATTAGATGAACTGCACGTACCATACATTTCACCTAATGAGCAAACAATATATCATAATCAAAGCTATTCAAATAGTAATGGGAACCCAAATTCAAAGACATGCATACCTAATTGATAAACTCCATCATCGTCATAATGAATAGACATAGTTTTTGCAATCAGCCACTGTTCCAAAAGAACCAATTTCCCTAATCTTATTGAGACCACCAGGATATAACCACTGCATCCATTTCTATCTATGTTCTCTTGAACATTCGAGGAAGCTTAAGCCAATATATAGTATATACTATCAAATGTTTGTATAATAGCTTCCTAATAGAAAATGAGATAAATATAATAAAGAAAGAGAGATAGTTCGAATGACACTAAAAACCTTGAAGAAGAAGATAAGCCATGGAAGGCAAGCAGTGATTAGTGTTTGATGAGGAGATTTGTTTTGCATTGATTTGTTCTTCATTAGGGAGAATTTTTTCAGACTCCTTCCAGTAGAACTCTTTTCCACCATCAAAAATTAGTCGTTGCATCGACATTTCGTGATGAATTAATGTTAACAGTTTGATTATAAGAAATCAATAAAAGGCTTCTTATTTGAGTGTTCCAACATTCGAGTAGTGTTAATTTTTAATCTATCAAGTGAGACTATGTTTAATGATAAGGTGAGAATGTTAACTATGTATGTACTATGTTTAGGGGATGTTTTGATGCCCTGCTAATATTTATGGTTTTGACCTTTAACTTTCAATTATTATGTGTAATCACAGCCTTATGAAACATTAATAAATTCCTTATGATGGATACATTTGTATACTAAATGTGGTACATATTTGGTGTAAAAGCAATCATATGGTAAATATTTACATAAACATCTATTGTAGATTGTGCCTGCATTCTCTATCAGACCTTTTATCAAATAGTTAGAAGGGTTACCTGAAACAAGCATCGAAGGTGGAAAAAAAATCTGCCATACACATCCAACACGGAAACACAATTTACCATCTTCCAAACACAACTAGAAAGGGAAACCATACACCATTTGTAGAAAACAAAACTCATATAAAGTCCAAAATGTAGCAGAATAATAGAGCACAATAAGGAGGGTTCTTACTAACAAAAAAGAAGAACAATACATACCAACACAAGACACGATGCTTCTTCGACAATGATTTAAACAAGATAGTAAATGACCATAAAAGAAGAGATGATGCTTCTTCAAAGGATTACGAAGAGGAAATACGATGGCTAACACGAAAATGAAGACAGCTTCTTAAGCATTATAAACATAATAGAGCTCGACCTGAATGGTCTATTGCAAAGGCTTATATCGTAAATAAATGTTTGACATTTTGTTCGGTGTACTTAAATGACGTGGAGATAATATTTAATAAACAATAATGTAACTTTGATTTTGATCAAGATGGCGGCTTGTCAGTTTTCTCCTAAAAAGTTAGGTCACTTGGTGTCAAAAAATATGCGGAGTTAACTAAAGATGAATTCGAAATTGCCCATTGACATATTTTGAACAATTGTGAAGAAGTCGATATATATATGAAGTATGTATATTACTTTTCATTCAAATTTTCATATTTAAATTTCGTGATTCAATCTATATTTCCTTATCAATATATGGAGTATGTAGATTTGATTTGAAGCAAAGGGATTGTTAATGTTAATGAAAGATATAAGATTAAGTTCCCATTATGGTTTAGGACTCGAGTATTGATGGAACATTATGAAGTTATGACAATTTATATCTCAGATTAATTTCTAATTATATTTTAACCTACAGATGATACAGTTACATAACTGTAACATGCAAGAGGCAACAAAAACATTATATTCTTTGGAATGTGGGCCTCATATGTGTGGGAAAAAATACAAGTTACATTGTTAATGGAGTTATATTTCATATACAAGATTGAAACAATCAACTTAGAAGCCAAAATTGTGGGGCTGTTTTTAAGAGATGTCATGACGATGATTTTATTAACTTCTACGGTGTCATTACATCAAGGACAAAAAGATTGTTCTATTTAAGTGCAAATGGTTTAATCTTGGTGACATAAAAGTTAATGTCAATATTACTAACATCAATATTAGTAAGACATGGTATGATAATGATCATTTTATCCTTGCAAGTCAAGTGAACCAAGTATTCTCCCTTAACGATACTGTATTGGGTTGCAATTGGAAGATTGTTCAAAAGTTTCAACAATGAAATCTCTTCAATTTTTGTAAAAGTGATAATGGTGTAATGAGCGAGGATGGTGATGAAGTATATCAAGAGATTGAATTGGAGTTGAATAATGAAGCCATTCAAATAGAAGATACAGATATATCATATTCCATAGGAGAGATGTTGATCCCAATATAGTACAAGTGGATTAAATATAAGCCAATCTTATCATAAAAAGAGATGAAGATTATATTGAGGATGAATTATAATACAAAGTTGACTTTGGCTAAATATAATAGTGATGAAGAGTCGAACCATAATGTAATTAATGGTGATAATTTTCAAGATCTTAACAATGATGATTGAAGGAAATAAAAGTTTTGTTTATATTGTTTGAATTGTATTGTTGATGTTTGAGTTATGTTATTGCATATTATTGATATTTCACTTATGTTAATGTGTATTGATGATGTTTCACTTATGGTAATGCATATTGATGGTGTTTCACTTATATTAATGCATTTTTTTAATGTTTCTTGATATCTACTTATAATAATAATGCTTAAATAAGCAAACATGAACTACCCTTTTGACGGAAACATGTCTATACCATTTGGCCTCATTTCATTTAGTCAATACTAAAATAACTAGAGACAAACTATGTTAATGTTTGAGATATGTTTATGTGGATTGTTGATGCTTGACTTATGATTATACAGAATGTTGATGTTTAAGCTATGTAAACTCGAAATGTTGGTGTTTGAGTTATGATTATGCGAAATGTTGCTATTTGAGATATATTTATGCGGATTGTTGATATTTGACTCCTATTTATGTAGAATGTTGATGTTTGAGTTATGTTTATATGGAATATTACTGTTTGAGTTAAGTTTTTGCGGATTGTTGATGTTTAAATTATGTTTACGCAGATTGTTGATGTTTGACTGATGTTTATGAATAATGTTGATATTTGTGTTATAGATATCCAATATAATGGCACCAGGTAGAAATGAAGGAAAGAAGACGGCAACTATTGAAATTATCCCTCCCCTACAACAACCATATCAATCCAACCCTAGCCAGTAACAACAATCGACTTCGTCCATCAATGAAGCCAGTCAGCAACAACCTCCATCTACCTCAACTAGTGCTGAGGGATCTTCAGGTCTGTTAATCTTTACCCCTATATTAGACTTATGCTCAAATATATATTCACATGTTTAATGCATTTTTTCTTATCCTTATTCTTTTGTTGTCAAGTTCGAATACTACTATTAGAAAAAAGAGGTCGAGATATCACTAAAGGTTCTAAGTTTCAACACATGAATGTTGCAATGAATAGCAAGTTGTCTATACATATTGATACCTCAGAAGCTCGTCTTGTTGACAAGATCCAATCGGAAAAATTTTCTAATGAGTTAGGGGTCATTGCCAGGACTGAATTGTCATGCCTTCAACATGCCAAGTAGTTGAAGGAAGACAACTTGCTATAGAAAGCTTTGGACAAAGTTTTGATAATTTTTCAATTTATTTAATTATATGCTTTTTTCTTATTTAAAGACTAATTTCATGTTTAATTGTTGTTTTCAGATGAAGCTTAATATCATCAACATCGATAACCCTAAAGTTTCATGTTGTGTTACTTCACTATTAAAACGAAGGGCCAAGGTTCATTGTTATCGATTACATAAATTCTACAAATCTTTTCCTTTTGATGAGGAGGCAAGGAGATATGTTCCCGAATGGATGTTTTCAGAAAATTGGAGTCAAATGTGTTATTGAACCTTTGCCAATGTTAATGTTTGACTTCTTTCTCGTTGCATTTGCTTCCATTAACCTTGTTACATAATTTAATGACTATTTCTTTTCTTTATTTAGGAAAAGTGTGAGAAAGCCAAGGTTAACAGAGAAAAAATGAAAACTCCTCACAACCAATGCTCCAAATCATTTGTTGTCATACGAAATGAATATGTAAGTTATTTGTTTAGAAGTTATAATTATATTAGTAAATAAAATATTATTTATTGTGTTTTCATTTTTTTTCATAAAACAGTGTGAGAAGGAACCACATGGACAAGAGTGTGATAGGATCATACTATACATACTCACTCATTATAAGGAAGGTCAAGGGTGAATGTAAAAAAAATGCAAAATAACTATGTAAGAATAAAATTTATTTAAATTTTAAGTTTATTTATTTATATAGTACTAACTAATAATATTTGAATTGAATATTGATTTTGTTTTTTTAATTTTAGAACAAAATGCAGGAGTGTTGTAAAGATCATTGTGTGACGGAAATTTTCCAAATATAGATAAGTTTTGCAACAACGTGCTTAGTACAAGATCTTGCTACATCAAAGGTTTTTGGTTTGGCCCTAAGGCAATTACTTCATCCTCATCAAGACCAGCATATGATGATCGTCTTGAACAAAGGAACTAGTCGCTTAAGGCTAAATTAGATTGTAATGAACAAAAGTAGAACTAATGAACGAAAGTTGACCAATCTTGAAAAGATGGTCAAACAAATACTTAGCCCAAATTATGAAAGTAGTAGTGACGATGAAAACAGTTCTTAGTTTGTACAGAACTATTTTTGCTACATCTGTTATATTGTCGCCAATAATTTTTGACAACGATTAAAAATTCATGGCTAAATATTATTAGCTAGGGGGTGTTTGTTTCCGTTTTTATTTTTGGTTTTCTGTTTTTGTTTTCAAATTTGGTAAAAAATCTTGTTTGTTTGAGTTTTTAGTTTTTGTT
>JAOTBA010000004.1:12250162-12260167 GCA_025629845.1 Erythroxylum squamatum | reverse complement strand
TGGACAATACTAATAAATCCCTATCAATCTCATCCTATGCCAATTTACTATTTTACCCTTCCTGTCGGGGGTGGGATTTACATAGGAGATGTGAAGCCAATATCCATGCTTATTCAATTGGTAGATCAATCTATAAAGAAACCACTTGGCATGCTGGAAGATGAGCTAGTAAAAGTGGACAAGTTTATTATTCCTGTGGGTTTCATAGTGATAGACAGTAAAGAGGATTAGAACTGTCTATTAATTCTTGGTAGACCATTTATAAATACAAGAAGAGCATTGATGGATGTTTATAAAAGGGAATTTATTCTTTGGATTAGTGGTGAGAAAGTTGAATTTAATATGAACAAAGTAATAAAGAATCTGAAGGGAAAACAACTCTTGTATGAAGATTGATATAGTGGATGAGTGTATAAAAAATCAAGATGAGTGCAATAGAAAAGAAGTTACTGTTGGGGATGAAGATGAACATGAACTTGGAAAGGAGGACTTGAGTGACAAATTAAAATAGGAATTATTAGTAAGGAGGGAAGCACCGATGATACCCTCCATTAAGAAACTATCCATTTTAGAGTTGAAAACTGATGGGGAACAAGGAAAGAAGGTGTTGGAGATAATTAAAAGGATAATGAGAGCCATAGGACGGAAAATTTTGGACATAAGAAGCATAAGTCCTAATATGATGATGTATAGGACCTTAATATTCAAAAGAAGAGTTGGTTAAAAAATTAAGCTGAAATGGTCAAGCTAGTGACCTTAAAAGTAGCATGTTATGTTTTAAGTATTTTTATATAATTTTATGTGCATTTATTATCTTATTTTTATGGTTTTCTTGTGAATTGAAATGATGGATGTTCATGGCATAAAGTGTGTTTAAATTCCTTCTCTAATGCCATCACTGCCATAATCCCCATAAGTATTCCTGCTCTTGCTTATATTCCTTTTATTTTTATATGTTTTTATGACACTTGTTCGAATGCACTTATAATTAAATTCATTTAAATTGGTAGACATCAGTAGTAACTTTTCCTAGGAATAATTGACTAGAAAGAAGTGATGTAGGTAAAATGAGAAAAAAATCAAAAACAACAAAGTGTGTTGTATAATTATGTTAAATAAATTTCCAATTTTACTAGCTCATTTAAAAAAGGGGTTTAAAATACAGCCAATAGGTAGTTGTGAGTTCTGATATAACTAAGTAATTAGAGGAATTCACGACAAAATGTCTGTCTTCGTGTCAAAAGACTAGAATGACACTATAACAAAGCTTGATAATATGGTGTTGACAATAAAAGTGAAGTTATGAATCTTCTTGTTAAATGCCAAAATAAATTTCATGAATGGGTATTTAGGGATGTGCTATCTCTTTAATTGGTATATAAGAATGATTCCATGTTTACAAGTGTCAAAGATGTATGAATAGATGTCAATATTTTAGTTGATATGTGTATTTAAATCAAAGAATTTGAACATGAATTGTATGAGTTAGTGTGTTGGAACTTCTTCAAAGATTAATGTTTATGGCTAAGTTAATTTCCTGAAATTTGATGTCACTGTACCATTATTGCACTGTTGCATGATTGTGTGTTTATGTGTTAGTGTGTTTTGTTTGTTTTAAGGTTTTAGTTTTGCTTGGGGACAAGCAAAGATTTAAGTATGGGGATGTTGATAGGTGTTAATTATAATATGTTTTATAGGTATTAGAGTATGTTTTGTGTTTTCTTAAAGCATAATCATGTATTTAGGACTTAGATTTATATTCTTGTTAGTGTTTTTATATGTTTTGTTTGATTGTTTGTTGTTTAAGGTAAGAATTTAATCTTGATTATACGTTTCAAGGGTTTTTTTAATGTGTTTGATGAAGAGTGGAAATAGGAAAAATTAAAGAAAATATGAAGAAATATATTTGGCATGATCGTGTATGCAACTTTTTGCATTGTGCTATTATGGTGCTAGCATCCATCTTACATGTTTTCATTTAAGTTAGTGAGATAATAGTTAATTCTAAAATGTCACTTTCCATCTATATGACACTGACGTATCTATGAAATTGTCACCCAAATCCTTAATATGGATTAATAGCAATATTGTAAAATGGGCATATAACTTCTGTTTTAAGAACTCTTCTTAACCTATGTCCAAAAAATTTGGTTCACTTAACTTATTGTCAACAATACCAAATAAATGTAATTTCTAATTAGAACAAAATAAATGTAAACAAGCAAGTCATATGTTATATACTATGACCATCAAATAGATTAGGATTTTATATTTAGTTACTCTCATTATTTTATTTGAAATAATAACCCCATTATTATTCTAGAAAGATCACTTTAATCTCTTTAATGAACTAAAATCTCTTTCAAATTTAGTTAATCTTGAATTACTCAACAAACTATTAAACTTAAATTAGGTAGATAAAATCCTTATTAATCACACCCTTATATGATTCTTAGATTTGTTAAGTAATAACTTTTGTCAAAAATATCTTTATTTATTTTTGATATGTCTTTAAATTCATATGATCATGAGCTACTTATCTAAATTTGTCAGTACGACTTTTTAATTTAAGATAAAACATATTTAGATTAAAAGAATCTTTAGTTTCTCTCGTCTTCATGCAAAGACAAATTCTGGGCTTGCATGTGTGGAGAAGATTCACCAGAAACCGTGTAGATTTGTGCCTTGACCACATTGATGCTTGCCTCCTGCGACGTTATTTGTTCTATAGATTGTGTGATCCTTCATCACATAAGGAATTGCGGTTGCTGTCAAAGCCTAGCTTGGCGATTCTGATACTAAAATGGGCCTCACTGCTGAGGAGCCTTGTCAAAATGAGGACTCCTGTTCGGAATATTTGCCCAGGCCCTCTATCTGAAGTTTCATAAAACTCGCATGGTTAAAACAATGTCATAAGCTGTGTTTCCGTACCACAAACGACACTGTTAACATCTTTGATACTATTCCACGGAACAACAGATCGGCAGGTTAAATCTACAGCAGGATCTAGTGCTGGTGTTCTCAATTCTTCTGCTTTGTGCGCCATGGTTGTTGAACGACCATAAACGTACACAACATAGTATATCAAAATAGGGTCTATAAACCATTTTGTCTTTGTCAACTGACCCAAGGGACAAAATTTCCAATTTCTTCCTTCACTTCAAGCTTTTCCTTAACCAATCAAACTTGTCCATCTAAGTCAATTAGATTTCCAATCTAGTAAATTTTAGCACGCCTCGTATTTCAGGCTACCAAACTTAAAGCAATAACCAATAGCTAATCTAGAATAAACAAAGTAACACGGAAAGCAAATAACGGATGATTCATTCAAGCTGTCAGAAGGAAACCATGAAATTTTACTTATTCCAATGGATGAACACTAATGACATCAATCGTTGAATCAAAGACATCCTCCAAAATGTTGTACACAAAGTTCTCGCAACAATAACTGGCATCTTACTGATACTCAAAATTTTGCTGGTAACATCTAATCCCAAGTTGATAGGCGGTTGTCTTCTAAATCAAAAGGCTAATCTCCATGAAAGGCCAATCAAATAAAGGCATCGCCCAAGGAAGAAATAATACAGTTGAATCGCCTTTGAGTTGCACATCAATAGACCAACATAAAAGGCACAACGAGCATCACATGAGATTGATCAAGATCTTTATTGCTCTATGCATGATGGTAATGGTGCAATTTGTATAGCAATACTTTACCAGAAGCATTTCCAACAGCCATAAAACCCCCACCAGGACTAAAATCCAAACAGCGAGGATAATTTAAGGCCTTGTTTGTTGGAGGCCAGTTCGAGAACACAGTATATGACGGCACGTGTATCAACTTTAAACTGTTCTTCTTCATGTGTGAACAAATGGCTAATATTTGAGCATCATTGTTAAACTTCAAAAAGTCTACTTTGGTGGTTAAATTCTCAATAGCCTTGATTGGTTTTCTCTTCCCACCTAAAAAGCTTTCGCTGTTGTAAACATTTACAATCCCACTGTCAGAACCAGCAGCAAACAGATTCCCATCTGGGGATGTGCAAAGTGCTGTACCATTTATACAACCTTCATCAACAGCCTTATGTACGCATGCCCTTGTTCGTAAATCCCAATGGTAAATCTGCCCATCGCCTCCATGGCTTAATAATTGCCGCCCATCATCAGCAAAAGCTAACGAGCGGGCAGTTCCATTCATCTTCAAGGTTGCAATTAGTTCTTTCGTTTTGGAAGATACCAACAATATATAACCTTCATTACCAACAAACGCAATTGTACTGGAGTCGGGGGAGACCTCAAAAATTTCCAAACTCTTCTCTTCCCTGCCAACAAGGGGGCCTATTTTATCAACTTTAGCTTTCACTAAATCAAAGCTGTAGAAGAACTTCCTTCTTCCTGCTATAATAACCTGAGAACCATCAGGTAAAAAAGAGGCCTTTCTAACAGGACAATCATCAATGAAAATACTTTGTATTTTGGTATTCCGTTTCCCATCAATTTGAAAGAACCTAATCCTTCGATCCAATCCCGCAGTAAGAAGCAGCTGAGCATTTCGATGAAACTGAACTGAATTTATTGGACCATTGGATGAATCCTCAGCATTTGCATCCACAAGTCTAGAGTACTCAAGAAGGCCAGGTTGCAGCTTCACCCTGCTTTTGACTACAAGATCTTCATTTGTACGAAGAATATCATCAAAAGCTTCAACATCCTTAAAACCATGAGCTTCGACTATGCCATTTTCTTCGTCCGAATATTCATCATCATAAAGACCAACATTTTTTGATCTCCAATCAACGCTGGCCCATTCAGTGCCAGGATTTAACTTAGCATGATGAGCCCTTAATCTTGAAACATACTCCAACCCACAAATCAAATTCTCGTCCTCTTCCTTCCTCAACTTCCTCAATCTATTCACCTTGGCAATATTAACCTTGGTCTTCGCCTCTTCTTCATCAACCCAAACAGCTTTCCGTTGCTTGGTTTCCCTTTCATCATCATTCCTTTCAAAGAATTCTGCATCCTCCTCAGAAACAGGCAGCATACAATTAGCCGAATGGTCCAGAAAAAACAAAGCAGATGAATTGTGAGTCCCATAATTAACCTTCTCCTCATCATCGTTGTCAAATTCAAGAGGGGAGTACAGAGATCCAAACAAAAGGTTCTCCAACTTCTTCATCTCCTTTCCTTCCTCAATTTCCAGTTTTTCCGCTTTCTCTTTCCTTCTTTTCTTAGCATTAGATATAGCCAAACCAGACTGTCCTCCACTGTCCTCTTTATCATCTCCCATAAAGGCAGGCTCATCCGTGTCTTCCCTTCTAGTCTTGACTATAGTTTTGGAGCCAGCATTTTGAGAAATCAAACTCATCTCGCCAACCCAGAACTTAATCCTTCAATTCTCTATATCCGAAAGCTTCTGAGAAAAACAAGATATGTCAGAAAGTAATTATAAGAAATAATATACGAACAACCTTAACTTTAAATCAAAAAACTAAAATCATTCATACTCTATTCTAGTCATCAAAACGAGAATCTAACTAGAATATGAAGCCAAATCAAACATGTACTCAAACCTTCCGAATACGATAAAAAGGTATAGGCACCCACCTTGATTCAACATTTTTTTCTTAAGGCAATAATAACAAAAGAAAAGACAAGTTTTACCGAATATTTATATAAACAAAAGATTATATGCACAGAATAGAGAGCTGAAACAATACCTAGAATGAACTTAGTTTGAAGATCTTAAAGAACCAACTTGTTTCGCTTTTTGGTATAGAGCACGGAGAATCGAGAGAAGAAACAAGTCGGCCAAAGAGAGAACAAGGGTTTTGTTTCGTGTACGGGTTAAGGAGGCGGCCAGGTAACGAGACACCAGGGTTTTAGAACGCATTAGTCTATTTGGTAATTTAATTTATTATGCGTTTCGTCTATTTGGTATTTTATTTTTACTATCAGATAAATTTTAGTTTCATGATAAATCCTTCAGTTCAAAGTTCAAACTAAGGGTCCGTTTGGTTCAAACTAAGGGTCCGTTTGATTGAGCTTTTTTCGGTTGAGCTTTTTTTAGAAGAGTTTTTTTTAAAAAGCCAATTGACTGTTTAGCTGTCAATTAAAAAAACAGTTTTTTTAAAAGAGTTTCATACGGTAAATTGTTTGCCAACATAAAAATAAAAAGCACTTTTATTAATTTTAACTATATTTTATTTTATAATAAAATTATTTATGTTAAATAATTTTTAAAATATACCAGTATGCAAAGTACCATCTTGTAGGAAATAATTTAAAGAGATGTCTCATTTTCTTATAGAAAATAAAATTAATATGAAAAATAAATGTTGAAACATGTAAAAAAAGTTAATGTACCGCGCGGTTTATTTTTTAAAAAAAATAAAAAAAATGATTGCTATGTATTGAGTCAAGTCGGCCTAGACTTGGGCCTGATTGCTATGTCTAATAATAATATGAGGCATTTTATTTTCATTGGTTCTAAATAAGTTTTTCTAATATTTAAAAACTTTTAATTCAGACTTTAGAATCGGCAAGTATTGTATGCACCAACTTAACAAAAGGACCAGCTCTTTATTAATGAACCTCTTGCTATCAAAAGTACCAACTTAGCAAAGGGACCAGCTCTTTATTAATCAACCTCTTGCTATCAAAAGTCACATTGTTCACTCTGCAAAACATTTGTCATATGTTTCATTCAACTAAAATTGTGTGTTATGACATGAAATTTTAATTCTTAAAGAGATGAATATGCACTTCCTTTTCTCCTATCTTGCTTGACTTTTTCTTCTATTTATTTCTTGCTTCCTTCTTTTTTTCTTTGCTCGCTCTTCTTGCTTCTCCTCTTCTAACTGTTGTGGTGTCTTTCTCTTCTCAGGCTAACTCCAAGAAGAGACAATTTGGTGTCTTCCCTTATTCCTTATCTATGATGTCTTCTTTAATGTTTGTGGTTTCTCCATCCTCTTCATGATTAGTGAAGGATTTTTTTGGTCATTCTTTAGTCTTTTTTCTCCGGACTTCTTTTTAATATTTTTAGAACAATTTTTTAAATCATTCACCATATTACTCTATTTGTCCCTAATCATTTTAGCAATATGTCACTAAACTCATCAATTTTAGGTTGAAACTCACCCTCTCTAAAACATACCCCTCTCTTGCCTTTATGCTCGTCCTTTCTTGCTATCATTCCTTATTGGCTCACCTCCTAGTGCTACTCAACCTCTTTCTGAACTTCCCTCTTTACTTTAAACTCACAGCAAGAAAATTTGAGGAGCTAACTTACCTTTTTTACAACCTTCCTCTTCTTCTCACAGGCCCCTTGCTGGTCTCAAAGAGATTCTAGCTCCTTAGGTGTCTTTTGATCGTTTTCCCTTAGGCTTGAATCCTTGTCTCAACTAGAAGTTAAGTCTTAGGAGAGCCTTCCAAAGTCTTTCTCCATTATTCCCCTCCTTGAGAGTAAAATGGTCATCCGATTGCTTCCCCTTCATTGGAGATCCTCATAGAAAACTTTTAACTTTCCCTTTAATTAACTCTTGGGCCATCAAACATTAAAGGGAAAAGGACTAATAGAAGTACTCCTTAATGAAGATAATATATTTCTATTTAGTTTCTATTTGATGCAAATGCTCAAGAAGTCTTAGAGGCTGGCCCCTAACACTTTAATAGTATGCCTCTCTTCCTTTTACTCAAGAAACTAAGCATTGACTTGGATAATGTTATGCAAAAATAAGTTCTCGTTTGGATTAACATCCATAATGCCCATTTAGAATATTGTCTACCAAAGGCCTAAGCCATTTGGCTAGCTACATTAGCAAGCCAATATGCAAGCATGAAGCACAACTAAAGAAAGGATAAGATATGCAAAGCTTTATGTAATTATTAAATTGAGGTAGGACTTACTTAAAGTCATTGTCTTATCGAGACTTGGAGAAGGTGATACTATGATAGAAGACATAAATAAGACCTCATATTGATGGAGAACTTCCTTGAAGCAACAAGGCAAACAGTGGAAGACCATGGGTAAGATGTTCTTAAGAGGTGATTATATTGAGCTAATAGGCTTAGACTCTCATGAGTTGCAAGAGCCAACAACAATAAGAAAAGATGTCCTAAACTCCATAAATAACCAAGTAAATGTAGAGAATCACAATAATGTGTTTACTGTACTTAAGCTTAATAAGCTTTCTCTAAAATTCCTTGAAATAGATTACTGTCATAAACCAATCTCATGAAGATTTAGCTCTCCTTGAAGTTCTTAGTAATGATCGATTCTTCTTAACCCTCTTGAAATTCCGCTTACTTCTAAATTGAACTATAATCGAAAACATGAGCGCAAAGGGAATCCAATTAAGGAATTTAGAACAAAAAATAGGAGGAGATTTGGTAGGAAATATATATATACATAAATACATATATATATATATACCCATAATCATGTTAAAAATATTAGAAATCCAAATAAACGTCCAAGAAAATGAAAGAATCAAAGGGAAAAAAAAAAAAGAAAACTAGTTGGAGTCTTGATCTGGAAATTTGGAATTTCTATGAAGCTCTTCTTGATGTGTCGTTTTGATCTTCTTTAATGTAGTGGCTTCTGCATTCTTTTGTTATTTTTCTTGTTCTTAAATAGTTCTTGAGGCTTCTAGGGTTTCCCCACTTAATTTGGTTCCAAAAATAGCCCTAAAATGTCAAAACACTAAAGAAATTTGAGAGCTGTAAAAGCTGAAATCCTTTAGAATTGCTGTCTATCACAATCGTGACCAGCCTCCATGCACCAATATCTTCTCTTTTCTTCACATTCCTACTTCCATAGACTTACAAACACATGAAACACCTCTTGAAATATAAAGTTAAGATCAAATTCTTGCTCGAAACCAATCAAACACTTAAACACATACAAATACTAACAATAACATAATTATAAGCCTATACATATGATGATCATCTAAGAAATACTTGAAAACACACTAAAACACTTATAAAAACATAATATAATCTACAACAATCAATCACATCATATAAATATGATATTTACATACTAAATTATCCTAATTGAATTTCAAAATTCCAAATTTTTATGAGATTAAATTATCATACTTCACCCTTTGCATACATCAAACACCCTAAATCAAATCTCAAATTTAAAATTATATGTTTCAACAAGTCATTTGAACTTGGAGTTAACAAAATTCAAGTTTAAAAGGTTGAATTAGAGGATATCACTAAGAGTTATATCCACTTTTTCATTGTACATGTATTTAATTAATTTTTTGTAACACCTTTATTCTTAAGAATTCAAACAAAGAAATTATGTTTGCTAATTATATGAAAACTTAAATATAAGATTAAATGTATAACATATGAAAGCATAAAGAGTAACTAAAATGAAGTTACTTCAAAAATCTTATAAAAAGTTATCATTTTTCTCTCTTACGAGTTTAGCTTATGTTGAAACTAAGACATATAAAATACGAAGAGACAAGAATTTTAGCATGATTAGTTTATTTGATTATCTATAGTACTAAATGATGATCTATTTGGGATTTTACTAAGAACATAAATTTTGGTGTCTCTAAATCATTCATGTAATTTTGATATAAACACCAATTATATTCAGCAAAAGATATGAATTGCCCCCTAACTTCTCCTAAAAAGTTTAAATTAGTCTCTATCGTTATCTATGGTATCACATGGCACCTTAATATTTTCAAAATGATCCTGAAATTGAAGTGAATCACACGTTAATACAATACTTAAAAATGATATATAGATGCACAAGAAGGGGGGGTTAAATTGTGGTAAACTTTTCCGTTAAACCCCTTTTTGAAAAAAATTCTTTCGCTTAAAATAAAACTTGTTTGTTTTAAAAGAACTACTGTAGATTACGTTTGTAAAAGATTTTCTAAGACTTGCGTAAAATAGTAATATCGAAAATCACGATTAAGAGAGAGAGAGAGTTGAGAGATTTCGACACAGTAATTTTTATACTGGTTCACC
>JAOTBA010000004.1:12238387-12250062 GCA_025629845.1 Erythroxylum squamatum | reverse complement strand
ATATAATAGATTTCCAGAAGCCAATTCTCTCTCTCTGTTTCTCTCTGTTTCTGCTTTCTCGTGCATTCTTCCTCTATCGGTCATAAACTACTCAAATTAAACACATCAATAACATTGTCCAATGAGTTCCCACCAAATGATTAAAGATGACTACGTGCCTGTTTGGATGGGCTTATACCAGTAGCGCTTTTGTCAGTAGAGCTTTTTTGATAAGAGCTTTTCTAAGAAGCTAGTTGATTGTTTGGCTGTCAATTAAAAAAATAGCTTTTTTTGAAAGAGCTTCATACAATAGACTGTTTGGCAACATTAAAAAAACACTTTTATTAACTTTAACTATATATTATTTTGTAATAAAATTTATTTATGCATATAAATATTATTTAAAGTATATTAAACAATATGCAGAGCATAATATATTAATTATTATATAATTTTAAACCATATGAAACATAAATGAAAATATATCTAACCAGATCTTTTATATGGATTAAAAAAGTTTTATATGTTTTAATATTTGATAACATTGGCAGATGGCTTAATGAACTTCATAGTAAGAGTGACATTACCACTTTGCTAAAATTTTTACACCTTTACTTTTCCCTTTCCTTCTTATATTATATCCTTCTCCTGGAGGATATTTAATTGGGACTAACCACCTTGATTTAGTGATAGTACACAGTACATTGAACAAAGTCAGGCCTATGAATTAAAAGTTATGCAGACTTCTTCCCCAATCTGACATTGGAAGTAGTATGGTGGTTTTTGAGTTTATTAATGAATCGTTTAGAAATCTTTGGAACTTCTTATGCCTATTTGCTGAGCTTTGTCGACCCCTTCACTCGTACGCTAAAGGCGCTTATGCCATAAATAATTTTGTGTATGGTGAATAGTTTGGACTAGAAACAATACTCTTCCATGGTTTTCATTTGATTTGAAAGAATTCAACTACTATTAGGTCTTTCATGAATAGAATGGGACTTACTTTACAATTGTTCGACAAATTCACTTCCATTTAAATCGTGACATCAATAATTTTGATAGAATGACTTCAAATTGATACATGTATCATGCAGACACTGCTGTGGACTTTGAGGTTCAATTCACACCACTACAAGAGATGTCTCATTTACGCCTTACGGTTACCTATGTCTTAGATAACCATCTTGTAGGAAATTTTCGATAACCATCTTGGAGAAAATATTTAAAGAGATGTCTCATTTTCTTGTAGGAAACAAAAATAATATAAAAAATAAATATTAAAACATATAAAAAGCAAAATAATTTGTAGATGAGTTAACAAACAACATTATTGTCGACTACATGTCAAAGATGATTTGCCAAAATCAAAAATAATCTTACTTGCCAGGAAGAAAGTTACCACAACAACAAACTTGAAAGCACAAGCTACATTAGCATTACTGCTTACAACAATTACAATATAGACATTGTTGATTCTCATGTAAAAGGAGGAGCAACCTCCAATCTGCTTCACAGGACATGTATCAAGTTCTTTAGTTTGCATAATATGCATCCAAAATGCATTCACCATATTCCTGTTGAAAGAAATATTACATAACAGCTTTGTAAAAGATCAACTATAAGTTACAGCTAAGGAATTGGTTAAAAAAAAGAGTTAAAGAGAAGGAAACATTACAAATTCAATAGCAAATGCCAGACGTAGGAAGCAAAGACTGATAGGTAACATTAATAAGGAAAAAAATAGGAGGCATGCAAAGTAGCTTGATAAAAAGTTCTAGAAGGATAAAACAGAAACATCTTATAATTGGAACTGCAAGTCTGCTATAAAATGTTTGACAAAGTAAATGTTCTATCAACCTATACACAGAAAACAGTGGAAAGTCCTTATCCAGCAATAGCCTTTTGTGGAATAGAACAAAAACATACATTTTCCATCTCTTTTTTTCAATCAAAACAACACCACCACAATACCAAACTAACATTAATGTGTTAAAAACATCAACAATATTTTTATCAGATTAAAAGTGACAAAATCAACCAAGAACACCACAGTAACAAATTTATACTAATGTGTTAACCACCGATCTCATTTAATGATGAAGAATCAAATAAATTCCTTTAGTAACAAGCCAAAATTTAATGAAAATAACAATTGAAAGTACGTTAATAACTGGAGGCCTTAGCTGCCATGAGTTCCACATGATTAACATCAATATTCTTCTTTCCTTGATAAAAACACTTGACATGAAGCCATAGCTAAACTAATAACGGATATAAACAAAAACATATAAAGACCTCCCGCATGCTCATTGAAAAAATACCCATTAAAAGGGGAAGAATGATTAAAAAGAACAGTCATGAGTGCATAAATTTGGACCTTTTGAGTACCAAAGTTCCCATAAATTCAATATTATCAGACAAAGAAATGTAAAAGTGAAAAAGATTACCAACACCGTCGCGATAGAGGCGGTTGATTAGGACGTCACCGCGGAGATTTAAGAAGTAGATGGAGGAAGCAGCCACTGGCATCTCTGAGCCAGTGGATCGAAGCGAAAAAGAGGGACGAACAATGATGGTTTGATTGTTGTAGATCTAGGGAGTTGGTAAACTCAAACGACGTCGGTGATTGGAATAATATAGTGTGCAGCTCCAAAGGTGGGTTATAGTAGAAATGGAAGAAAATGGAACTCTAGATTTTCTTAAGAGAGAGGTGTATAAGAAGATGTTGCGCAGAAGATAGTTTGCGTTATAACGTAAACGTCAGGAAAAAAAATCTACCCGAAAAAGCTAAAATGAGGAGGTTTTTGAAAAGCTCCAAATTTAAGCTTATTAAAAAGCTGTATTTTTGCTGTCAAAAAAGTTATATCTATTTAAAAAGTTTTGTTTTATTTTACAGTCAAACACTCATTTTTCTTAAAAAAGCTTTTGCGGTGAAAAAAATGCTTATTCACTTTCCAAAAACCCAACCAAACAGGCACTACAACCTCTTTTCAAACTTTTAGATGCATAATAAACTCGATTTAGTAGGAGAGAAATATATGAATTTTCAAAAACATCAATATAGATGTCCATATGGTTGTGACAAGGAAGGCGAACAAAATAAGAGAGTTGGTGATTATAACACTTAAGATGATCCTTCTTTGTCTCTTAAGTAGTTAATTTTTGTGTACTAAGGCTTAGTCCTTACTTTAATATAATTCTTTAAATTTTAAAATAAATCATTATATTATATTTTCTTCCTCAAAAATAAATATTGTATTACCTTTTTAAATATTGTAGTAGCAAAAATTAACATTTATTTAAACAAAATTGAAAGTTTAATACTTGATTAAATAACACCTCAATTTTCAATTACTTAAATAATCTTTATTCCTATATTAAAAATGTGCATAATAACCATCATCTTAAAATTTGATCTTATTTCTATTACAATTTAAGGATTTAAAATTAATTTGTAAACTGTCTTTTTTCTATGGAATTGGGGTTTATCTTTATCCATTTTCACAAAAATCTTGTAGGATCATTTCACCGTAAAGTTGATGGTATAACAACCTAATATAACTATCCTCAGGTGTAGTCTCATGCAAGATGGAATAGGAAAATTGACTGACTTTGCATCTGAATCTTTAGAACTAATGAGGTTAGACACCACCATTGATGGCTTTTACACATGCAAATTCGCTAATAAGTAAACTAGATCTTGCACATTTCCTCCAACAAATGCCATTCTAAAAAAATAAATTTCCAGGCCACTGAGCCACTAATTTGTCATAAAAACTAGTGGCAATGGTCAGAAGTTAGACCTAATTGCTTAAGGTAATGATGCATATCTGCGGGATGATCATCAAGCTTGGGCCTCTCAGGCTGCATCCAACGGCCATCGTGGCTCCTTATCATACCCTTGTTCTCATCTTGTCTCCAATATGGAGGAACCAAGTAATGATCTTTCAGAAAGTCAGAAGCTTTGTTCACTAATGCTGGATCCCTTTTACTTGCCAAAAAGAACCTGTGGCCTTTGCCATGATATCTGCGGATAAATGCAGAGCTTGTTATTTGACAGTTAAGAATTAAGATGAGAGATGTTTTGTGGACACTGCAAAATATTTTAGTCTTGGAACGTTTTCTAATACTATGAGTTGTTTGCACAATGTCTAGCTTAACAACTTGAGTATTAAATAGTTGATGTCTCGATTAATGGTTTACGCACTTCACGTCACATGAGAGTTGAGGTGAATGGTCATCCTCGAAGTTAAATATTACTCTAAGGCTCAGGTTCTAAAATCAAGACCTGAATATACAATGACTTGAAACGGAGGATTCTAGAAAATTGAGGGTGACTTGGAAAAGATTCATGTCCAAAAGATAAATGTTAAATAGATATTTTTAATTAACACTAAAGAAACAAATACTTGCGTCTTATTTATAGTTTGTACCTAAGGTCGTTCATTTGGTCACGGAACTACATTTTAATTTCTAATGGGATAAGGACAAGCAGAAACATAACCTTCTAAATTCAGCTCATTTTCAGGCAGTTGTTTATTATAAAGTATGAATTTCACCATTTTGTAAATTTTTTTAATAAAATCTATATGTCTTACCCAAATTTTTAAACAAAAAGTGCAAATTAAGTCCCCCTCCTAATGGTCGAGTCTGGATCCAAGACAGCAAAAGAAATTAAAAGCTTTCGCCATCATCAGTCAAGTTTGAATTAGGTGGCGAAAAGAAATCATATTCACCTACTACTGTGATTTAACAAGTATAAACATCTATAACAGGTAAGAGTTGACCCAAAATTCGATTATTATAATGATTAATAGAATAAAGATAAGAGGACGAGAGACTAACCCATCAAGCAAATGCAAGAGAGCCTCCAAGTTATGGGCACACGTAGGGTCACCGGTTGGTTTCAGAAACGGCGAGTTCTTATGATCCAACACCAACTCCACACCAACGTGAGAATAACACCACGGCACCAACCCCTCCGCCATCTTCATTAACGCCGCCGGCACTTGCTCGTTGAACAAAAAACCCGGCGACTTAGTCACAACATCATGTACGTTCACTACCCTCAGCACCTTTACACCTAACGTCTCCATCCTATCTTTAAACCTCACATTCCCCACCCGAGGACCCGAAAACGAAAACACGCAAACCGGCAAAGCCCGGCTGTCCGGCAACACATTTAAGCCAGTTTCTACGATGTCGTACGCACTTAACATCGCCAGCGCGCTTCCTAAACTGTGTCCTGTTATGGTGATGCTAAGTTCCTCGTTGCCGTACATGTCTATCAATCGTTTCACTTCTGTTAGAATTTGTTCTCTGGCTGAAAACTTGCAGAACCTGCAGTTCTCGTCCTTCTCGGTGTAGAGATCCAAAAACCCGGATTCAACCTTCACAGTCGGGTCGGGGCAGGGGATGCTGTTTCCATTGATGGGTTTGAGGAAGTCCATCAAGTCGGCGATCCATTCCAGTCGGGTCACAGTGCCTCTCCATGCAATTGTAATGTCTCGACGGCCTAGACTTTTGGAAGTTTCGTCGTTAGAAACAGCTACGTAGCCTATCCAGTTGGCTTTGTTGCTCCACACTTTTGGCCAACGTGATTGTTTGAAGAAGTTTGGGAGGTTTATGTTAGCTGTTGCGTAGAGGTATCTTGAGACCTCGTATCCGTGGTTTGTCATGTCTAGTGACTCGAAGAATCGTCGACGTATGAACCTGCAGCTTCCACAGTACTTGGAAAACGGGTCGAAGTCGAACGCGTCGTAGCAAGCTTGCGCCATCTCGCCATATCTGATCAGTTCTGCTCGTAAAAGTGGGTCCATAGGATCGAGCAGGCCTACCCAGTCGGCTTCGCCGTGGAGTTCTTGCCATATATCGGATAGTTTTCGCTCCGGTTGTTTGGTAGTTCTTGCGAGTTCATCGTATTCTTGTTCTTGTTCCCCGTGTTCGTTGACTTTGAGGTCGTTTGCGATGGTTGTTGATAATGACTCGCTTGCTCTTAAGAAGACACGAGGAAGATTAGGTTTCTTGGAACGTAGTTGAGAGGTTTGGCTGGAAAGGGGCAGCGAGAAACATTTTTGGGATCGAAAAATGTCATGTTTTAGAGGAAGAAGCGAATTAGATAGAGGAACGGCCATTGAAAACTTTGGCAATGGAATGGAAATGCATAGCCCCCAGCGGAACTATCTTGAATAATGGAGGAACGCGATGTGAAGTGAGGAAAGGAGACCATCATAATAAGACTACTTCAGTCTCTTTTTATTGATTAATACTACATGTGGTGCATGTGGGGAAGGGCCCTATTTTTAATGACTTTAAAGAATCTTCTGGGTGCCTTCGTGAATCAACGCTAGCAGTGGACTTGATTTGTACACTCCATTCAATAGAATGCCCGCCTAACTTCAAGCCGAGTACAAATTTGTTGACCCAGGATTTTTTTCGCCGGCATGGATGTCCATTTTAATTTATTTAATTTTTAATCTCCCGCTTAATTATTACTCCACTAAAGATATATTAATAACGCCAACATACTTTACATACGCAGAAGCTGACAGTTAACTAATGATTTGTAGCAAGTGGTTGAATATATTTGGTAATTTTTGAAGTTTGAAAAGAAAACTAATGGCTAGCGATAGCGATGATTTTCAGTTGAAATCCAAAACCCTACGATACACATAGTAACGAACCAACAACTTTTATAACGGATGAAGATCCTGTGGGTCTTACGTAGCTAAAAGCAGCCAGTTTATTGGGACAAATTAACTGTCTTTGATTGAATTTTACGCCGCCGATAGATGATGAATGATTCTTTCTTTCTGTATTTCCGGCCGGTTAAGGGATCGATGCACCTATTGGCAAGTCAACGGAATGTCCGTGTTCCTTGAGGTCTATAATTATGTTCGCTTTTGCTGACACAGTCGTTAGGATAAAGTTTAGACACGCTTAATTTTTATTCAAATGATATTTGTAGCTGTATGATAAATACATATCTCCGTACACTCCAAATATATTGCAATCGATTGTTAAACTGTGTTAAAATTTCTTCGGTTATTCGTTATCATCATAAACATTGCAGATACTTTTTTTACCTTCCTTTCAATCTCTGTTTATTAGTTACCAGAACCAAGATAAACTCTACTGTCTATTATGCAAACTCAACTATTGTCTCCTTCGCTCAGCAAACTACTCGTGGTAATCAAATAACATGACATGGTCCCAAGTTGAATCACATGCTCCTTAACAAACACTTGTGTTCTACCTCAAATCTTGGGAGCAACATCTGCGCCAGAGAGGCTTGGATAATTAATCCTGGAAGCATCTTATAGTCAATACGAAATATATAAAAACATCTGGGATTTGCCAGAAACGTTGGCAATAATTTAATGTCATGAGTAATCCTCTAAGAATGAATTGAAGGACCCTTTGTGGCAATAAGCGTACTGCATTAATTATTAATTGATTCTATCAGCGGTTAGGTGACTGAATTAATATAGTTAATTTGACCATTAAATAATATTAGCTATTTATTTAAAAATGTTTCGTAAAATTAGTTATTTAGTATTAATTTTTTAAGTATAAAATGACTTATGAATACATCACTTTAAAAAAAAGGACATGAATACCATATCTTAATATTCTTTAAATATTTTCATAAGAATTTAGATAGAGCAAAAGAAGTCTACATCATCATTTAAAGTAAAGGTTTATAATAATCTAAAAATGACGTTTAACTGCCATCAAACTAGAAATAATATTATAACGAATAGTTGTCATCTCCCAAGTTTTCAGTTTTTCAACACCTTTTTGTGTAGGGTTAACTTCAACATCTTCAAATACATATGGAGGTATAAATTTAGAATCTTGATCAATGATGTTAAAAGTTGGGTTCACTACAAGAAAAATAGGGTTCAGTAATGGAAATTACCGACGAAATGTGAAGGTTTACAATCGACAAGCTAAGTTGGCGACAGAATTTACTGATGGATTGAGGTGTCGAAGAAACAGTCGCAGGTAATAATTAACGACACAAAGTTTGTTTCAGTCAGTAAATATAGCGACAAACAAGGCTCCTCCGTCGATAACATTATCGACAGATTTTCCAATTCCGTTGGTAAATTCACAACTAATTTTACCCATGAATCTTAATTGTCTGTCAGTAAATTCAACATTTACCAACAGATTTTGGTCGTCTGTCGATAAATTATTGTTTTTTAATATTTTTTCTGCATTTAATTTTATTTGATTATCTTATGATGATGTATAATTTATATAGTTATCAGTTATCTATTGATAATATTTTGATTTGTTTTTACATTTAATTTGTTAAAACAGAAAGTTGACTGATAATATAAAGTAAAAATGATCTTAATTGATAATAAAAAATTATTATCTACAACAATAAGTATTTAATTCATACAAAATGACTATAACTACGTTATTCATTTAGTGAATGCGGATGCTCTGAATGTTGCGATGAGGTGCTGCCCTTTTCCTTCAACTCATCAATCTCATTACGGAGCTAGGCTATATATTCCATAGACTATTGCAACTGAGTTGTCAGTGCTTGTACTATGCTCTGAAGCTCATGGACTTCATTGGATACAAACCACCTATTAGATGTTGTTGTACTAGATGTGGAAGATTGAGAATAACATGTTTTCGCAAATGAACCTAAGCCGAAGATTCTTCCACGACGGTTCCTACCACCCATTGCATGAAGATATATTTGATTCTCATCAACATCTTCAGACTGCTAAGATTGTTGTTGAATACTTTCTTGTATTTGGTCCTATCATAAGACAATGTTTATGTTAATAAGTGATGATTATTAAGCATTAATATTAAAGCATAAATTTCATATATATTTAGTTCTCTACATCTGGTATTGACAAAGGTCACACTGTCATGCTTCTTAGTGTGAGTATATATAAAGAGCTGACGGGATGTAGGTTTCCTGCCCATAGACTTTTCCTACATAAGAATAAAATGTTATAATTGAACTATAATTTACAATAATTTCGGTAAATTTTCCTCTATTTTATGATATTTACCCCCTGTGGAACAAATAAAATAACTTAACAATACAACCATATATGGGACCAGACATTTATAACATTATCATTCTCCATAATACACATATTTTCATTCCAAAAATCACACAACAAATTAAATTGAAATACATCAAAGTAAAAAAAATCAGAATATAAGTGTAAAGTATATATACTTACAAGTCTCTCTATGCTCGTGGTGGGTAATAGATCCTCCAGTGTGTACGGGAAGACTCTCCCCCTAGTCCTCTACGTCTGTTAGTAGAATTATGCTCTAAAATAGACTTTACCTTGAGTGATGTCCAATACTGCTACTAACGACTCCATATTTCTTCATAAATTAAAGAGGTCATATACCAGTCTTGTGTATTACACCAACAAAATCTCTATAACATGTACGAGGTCATCTCTTCCATACTTTATAAAAAACTGCGTCAAATTTAAATCTCAAAAAAATCTTTCTGAAAAAAAGAAAAGCATACGATAAGTACTTATAACCTACAATATTTATCTAATTAATGTATAAAACAGTAATTAAAATACCAAAAAATATTTTTTGAACCTCAAACTCCTGATAATAAAAATCCTTTGTCTCCTGAGAGATATGCTTCCATATATAACCTTTAAGATCAATCTTCTCCTTGAACTTGGATGTCATGTTTCTTGAGCACAGTCCAGACGGAATCAACCTAATATAAAAACAATTTTATACCATTTTTAAATTTAAACCAATAACTTAATTATAAACGTATGGTGTTTCATGTATTTTCACTTACAGATTGTTGACAATTGTGATGTAAGTTCTTCCATCAACTCCCTTAGCTCCGGGCTGGAGATCGCCTCCTTCATTTGCAACGTTTATCTCTGATATCTCTATCGGTATAGGGGTGGTAGATGGTGTAAAGTTGTTGGATGGTATAGCAGCAGGTATAGGAGGTGATGCCTTATCTGCATGTATAGTAGCTGGAGGTACAACATCTGATTATGTTGCAACTGCAGAATGTGATGCTTCACCTAGAAAGTTACTGGTTCCAAACCGTGGTTTGAACCTTGGTCGCATCATATCCTGTTTCTCTTTAGTGACATGTTTTAACCTGAAATTTATATTTTATTGAATATTCTAGAAATATGACAATTTTAATTCAATATATAACAATATATTGTTGATTCAATAATTGATGTACTAAATATAATATTCTATTACAAACATAAATTAATTGCTATCAGCAATAAATTGTAAATCAAAATCATCATCATCTTCTTTTTTTGAAGAATTAAATCAAACTCAGGCTCCTCTTCAGATCTCTCTCCCTCCTCATCCTCTGCAGATGAAATTTCAACATATTCATTATTTGAATCATTCAAAGGTTCATTCTCGTCATATGTAACAGATGCATTTATTTCATAAACATCTTCTTGAAACGTTTCATTTTCAATTCTCTGTTCTCCTTTTCCATGTGATTCAAAAACACCTTTATATTTAACTTTGCAAATGGCCAACCAATCTAACTTATCTCATCATAAGCTGGGAAAAGGGACATAATACACCTAGATCGCTTGCATCACCAACACGAAAGATTCAAATTGTCTAAATCTTCTTCGCTAGTTGATTTCAACTAGATTGTATCGGTTATGCACTTTTGTACCAATATTAGAAGTTAGACTAAACCAGTTACACTTAAATATCGTACGTTGCTTTCACTACAAGAAACTGTTGTTTTGCGACAAAAAATTACCGAAGGTATTAATAACTGTTGAAATTACCGACCGAACAAGTATAGACTTTGGCAAAGTTGGTTGTGGAATATAACTTTTGCGACAGTCAAATATTCCGTCGCTGAGTATTGGTGGAGGAGTTTTACCGACACATATTTCGGTCGGTAAATTTGTCGGTAAAAACGTCAGATTGTAGCCCCATTATTGATACCTAAAAACCAAAATGACGTCGTTTTGGTAACTATTTAAACCCTCCCCTCTTCTTCTTCTTTCTTCCCCGCCCGCTGCTCCCGCCTGCACGCGTCTTCCTTCCTCTGCGTTTCTTCCTCCTCCATCGCCGCCTATCGCCGCCGTTTGCTGTCGTCTGGAGTGGGTTCTTGCTGTCGTCCTCGTGCGTCTCCGGCGTTGTGTTCTCCGATAGGTAAGCCACTTCTTCTTCCCTCTTTTTCCGATACATGTTGTGGAAAATGTATCGTTTTTTATGTGTCGTTTTTTGTAATTGTTTATATTTAAATGTTTATTGGTACAAATAAACAAATCAATTAATGGGTTTCTGACTAATTAATTAGTTTAATTTTATTAGCATTTAGTTTAAACAAATCAATTAATGGTAAAGTTCATTTATTTATTGAAGGTTGGATCTTGGTACATCTTATTTCACTGATGTAGTAGGCTGATGAATGAGATTGTGAGCTCTAGTTGGTTCAGCCGGATTTTACTGGACCGGATTGTCGTTGTTCTGATCCATAGCTTTACGTACTTCGGATGATCGATCACCTGCAAAACAAACAAAAAGGCGCGCCGGGGGTTATTTCCCGGGAGGCCCCTCCGACGCTCAAGTCAATCTTTTGTAGGGTTATGGCTGTTGTAAGCAAAGAAGAGCAGGGTCGAATTCTCTCGTACCTGAATCTCAATCGAATAGTACATTATATACCT
>JAOTBA010000004.1:12194520-12210630 GCA_025629845.1 Erythroxylum squamatum | reverse complement strand
ATCTGGAGGAACAGAAACTGAAAAATGAGAAACTTGTCGCAAGGTGCTCTCGTGCGAAGGGGAAAAACACAATATACTTTCACGACGGAGACGTAGCAAAGTGAAGAAGGAGAGTTGCGAGGGAGGGTAGTTTCAGAGGGTAACCAAAACAAGGAGGGAGGCTATTTCGGTGGTTCACTTCGTTCAGGAAATAGAGACAAACGAAGGAGAGGTGATTAGGTTTGTGAATATGAGAGGGTATGTTGGTCATTACCAATTCTTGTCCTACGGACAAGAATTTATGTACCTCAGTTTTGAGAGGAACAAAAATTTCTGTCCTTGCCCTCTGAGGACGGAACAAAAATTGGTGAGGACAGTAAGCAAACACGCTGAAGGACAGAACTTTTGTGTCCTCGTCATCCGTCCTCACCCCCGAGGACGGTAACCAAACACAAGGTTAAAGAACTGCATTAGAAATATGTAAGCAGCAAAAGCCTTAACATCAAGGAGACCAAAATTGTAATTACACAAGAACAATCTAATTTATACATGGATCCAACAAACAAAACCAATATCAAGAGAGAAAATACTGCTTTAAACAATTATGTTATAGCACTTGATGTTCACAATCCTTGCATAAGCAAAAATTAATAGTTTAATAGAGACAAGAATTCTACCTTCTTATTTAATGCAATCTTAGCTAGAATAAATGCAAATAAAATATCAAACTTGATTAAGGATATTGAAGAGATGATTTGGGATCAAAAGGAGCTGAACTAGGAGATCTCTGAGTATTTTATTATATGTTCTCATCTCTTTTATCCCAAAAGAAATAATTATTGAATGAATTTAGGATCTTATTAGACCTATTACATCTTAAGACATAGAAAAAGAATTAATGAGCCTTAACTCTAATAGATTCCCTAGTCCATATAGGCTTAATGTATTTTTCTTCAAAGAATCATAGAGCTAAATAAAGATACAAGTCAATAAACTCATCATGTAATTATTTAACTTAAGAAAATCGCTAAAGGAAATAAATAAAACTCATATTTTCCTAGTACCAAAGATGTCTAATCTTAAGTCTCTGAAAGGCTTTAACCCTATAACCTTACTGCAACTTCTTATATAAGATCTTATTCAAAGTACTTATCTCAAGGCTGAATGAAGCACTAAAGTCTCTTATAAGCAAATCAAAAGGAGCTTATATTAGGGGAAGGAACATAGGTGATAATATTCTATTCACCCAAAAGCTAAAGGCTACCAAATGAATGACTTCAACAAAAGTTACATCATAAAAGCTGACTTTCATAATGGCTTCATCAAAATTTGCACCATAAAAGTTGACTTTCACAAGGCCTTTGATTTAATCAGTTAGGAATTCACCGTACACTCATTGGAGGCATTTGATTTGCTATAAAAATAAGTCACTTAGAATGAGCAATGCATAACAACCACATCCTTTCGTTTCATGGTGAATAGATAACCATCTTAGGTGTTCAAAAACAGGAGTAAGGCAAAAAGACCCATCATTACTTTATCTATTCTTAATTTGTATAGATGTGTTGAGCAAGCTTACTAATTACAACATCAAGAAGGACCCCTCTTTCAAATTTTATTACAACTTTGGTAAGTTAAGGGTTTATAATCTCTCATTTGCAAATGACCTACATATGTTTTATAGGGAAACTATTAGCTTAATCAAGGTTCTAATGAACTCACTTCATTCATTTAGGAAGCTATCAAGTCTCAACATCAACAAGGATACAAGCTACATGCTAATTTTAATTGGAGCAAATTCACAAACTTAATAGATCTCTACTCTCTTTAGTTTGAAGATAAAGTCTCCCATTCACATATTTGGGAAATCCTATTTCAATTAAAAGGCCAAAATATGGTGATAGTCAAGCTTTGTTTGGTATATTCCATAAAAGAATTGGTACTGCTAACTGCTATAATAAAAGCTTAACTTATATAGGGAGGCTATAAATTATCAAATCCATATTAAATAATCTACATGTCTATTGGATCTCACACATATTATTGCCAAAAAAAACTCATAAAGGCATGAGAGAGAATGATGAGAAACATTTTTATGGATTAAAGATGCACATAATTAACCTTATGCTAAAGTCAAATGGGTAGACATTGGATTGCCAAAAGAAGAGGTATTAATGGGTGTATGACCAATGCAAATCATCAATAAAGTGTTCCTTGCCAAAAGGATTTGGAGGCTCCTCATTTATAAATAAACTTTTTGAGTGCAATGAGTTTATTGACATTACTTGGAGAATTAGCGCCTACGGAAAATTAAGTCGAGGTTTGATAGTTCTTGGACTATGATGCAAATATTTAAGATAAGGGAAATGTTTTGTTAGATAATTAAGCATAAAATTGGGAACGGAGAAAGCACATGGCTTTGATTTGACAAGTGAAGTGAAAAAGGTCTAATGCATATTCCTTGAAGCCTTTCACGTAAGGTATATGTTAAACTCCAAAATTAATGTCAAGAACCTTATAAGAGGCAATAAATGATATATAAAGTTCAAAGGCTTCTCCATTATTTAGGAAAATATGCTTAGAAACAACCTAAGTTAGCATTTGAAGAACAACATAGGATGACAAGCATTAAGCCTATTCACTAACAACTCTTGCTGCCAAGTATTTAGGAATTCGACATCTAAGGTGTAATGGATTAGGTTTATATAGTTCAAGTAAAATCCCCATAAGACATCCTTTAATGACTTGTCATCAAAAATAGGTTAAACACTCTAAACATAATCAAAAGTCTCAAAACACAAATCTAGTATATAAGCTATTGAATGCAAAGCATAAATTAAGAGATCATCTCTTCTTCAAATGTAATTAATCTAAGGTGTTATAGATGAGAATTCAAGCTTTATATAACCACCATTACAGTGAAGATAATTAAGAGAAAATTATATCATGGGCTACAAAGAGGTAGCGTATAAAAAGAGGATCATAACCTCTCTAAGATTGCCTTATGATTAAGTGTATAAGTTATTTATAGAGAAAGAAGTGAAAGAATTTTTAAGAACAAGTACTACGAGTAGAAAAGTTTCTATCAAAAGCTTATTAACCTGGATATGAGAAAACATCTTGGCTAACATAAAATAAAACCATATAACATGAGGCATGACAAGAAGATGGAGTATAGAATGAAGATAAATGAAAAAGTGACAATAATGTTGATAAATGCTTATTTAATTATAATTACACACCCATATTTCATGTGTTTTGCTTGTTATTTTATATTTTTGTTATATATTTGGTACTTAATTTGCTCTAAGTGCATTTGTAGGTAATAATTGCCTTTATGGACTAATAGGAGAAGAATTTGGATGAAATTGTGGCATGGAACAAAGATTTGAAGTAACTAAGGACCTACACGATCGTGTATAGTGACCATGTAAGTCTATGTAAACATGTGAAGATTGAAGAATTTTATTTCTAGTCGTGCAGAGTTACACGCCCAAGTATGTTGATATACACAGTCATGTATATTGCTCATGTAAGTTTTTATGCCTGTGTGAAATCGCGAATTTTGGTATTTTTGGAGATACATAATCACTCACACACTCGTATAAGTTGACCATGTATAACCCAAAAATCCTAGATTTTACTATAAAAGGATATAAGTCGAGGCAAAACAAAGGGATCTAACTATTAAGCAATTTTAAGTCATAAACAACCTAGGACGCGATAGTTCCAATCAAAGGACAAGGAAAGCACGAAGAATACATCAAGAGATCCATTAGATAACAACATCAAATCTAGTTTTGTAAAAAGATCCAATCTAAGAGAAATGGAAATTTATAATTATGATCTCTTTGTTTTCTATTAGTTTTTTTTGCATATTTATCATTGGTTTTGTTTTCTATGAGTAGGAACTAAACTTTTTTAGAGTCCAGGTGTGATGAACCCTAAGTTGTGATAACATGACTCGACATTCATTCAATGCAAAATATTGATTGATTTGTTACGATTCAATTATGTGTTTCGTTCTTATTCGAATATACCTAGAATATTAGTGTTTGATTTGATTTCATATTATTGAAATTGAGAAATCCTCTTGTATGAATAAATCTACTATAATTGGAAGGAGTTGCATTGCAAACCTAGAGATATGTTGATATAAATCCTCTAGATTAGGGTCAAACCTAATAGTAGAATTCACAAATCAATAACACAATCATAGGGTGTTAACGAGAAAGATTTTGTTAATCAACTAATGGATTAGTTATTAATAACCTTCAAAAAGCATAAGATAGAAATTTTCACGATATAATAATTAGTAATATAATTGCATAATAAAGGTTTAATAATTAAGGTTTTTAGGGGATTCATTACTTTGACATTATTATTTGATATTGATATCTTCTTAGTATTTTCCTCTATCTTGAGTTCGATATTGTTTTCGATCTTAGTTTATTTGTTTAGTTTAATTTTTAAATAAAATTCAAAATCTGATTTATAGGTTAGATAATAAAAAAAGGATAATTACTAGTACTTATAATGCTCGTAGGATTGACGTGTTCTTGCGAATGTTAACTTCAACTACTTTGTGCACTTGTGATAAATTTTAATATAGATATAAAAAATATCAATCAAATGAAAACATGTTTTAGCATTAGAAACATAAAATGAAGATATAAAAATAACAAAATTGAGGAGATATTGGATTCATTACCAACCAAAGCTAGTATGTTGTTAGGTGATATAGCGATTACCAAATGGAAACATAGAAGAAGAGGCATGTATTTAAGTCTAGAAAAGAAACTTCTTTAAGCTATAACATTCCTATACTTATATATGTATTAGAAAAGAAGAAATATAAAATTTACTATGGTTATATTCTTAATAGTTGTAATCACTTGGTCAGTAGACTTTACACTAAATTATAAGTCTTTTTAGGAGCTCTGTTTATTAGTATAATTTTTTTCTAATTTTAAAAAAGGTTATAAAAGTTAAAAAGATCCAAAATAGAAATGAAAAGCTCTTTTTACTAAATTTGAAAGCTCAAACCATAACAACAAGGAAACCTTTAGTTACATATAAATATATATAAAAAAGAAAACATTGTTTGAAAATACTAGGTTGGAGATTAACCAAGAGATAAGAGGTGTGAAAGTCGATTTAGAGTGTTAGGATTACATGGGATCACATATACATGATAAAGGCTCAAGTACACATGTAAATGATCAGCAATTCACATTTAATTTAACAACTTAAGAAATTTAGATTTGAAAATTGTAAATGTAATCCTATAAGAACTCCGCTACCGAACATAAAACTTTAATACATTGAATTCGTTTCCCTTTCTATTTTCCTTGTTTGGTATACCTATCTAATATATGTATCTTCCAATGTATTACCCAATTTTCTTTATAAACTCAAACGTTAAGACGAGCAAGGACAAAACGGTCATTCTGACCATTCAGCAAACCATGCTCAAGGCGCCAAAACACGTTAAATCTCCCGCCCCTTTCGGACAGCTCTCCCTCTCTTTTATTCCCTACTCACTCCCTCCATTTTCAAAGCCTCTCCCTCTCTCCACACTCTGTAGCCGCCGCCGCCCACCATGAACCACCACCACCACCACAACCAGACGCACATCTCCCCTGCCACCCCTGGCGGCTCCACCGCCTCCTTCCCCTTCGACTTCCAAACCAACAAGCACCCCAACAAGAAGTCCCGCGGCAGCTACAACTGCGGCCGCTGTGGCCTCCCCAAGAAAGGCCACGTCTGCAACATTCCCATCACCACTCCCACTTCTGCCGATTCTTCCTCTTCCTCCGCCGTTGCCGCTGTCTCCGCCTCTCGCCACCAGCCTTTCCAGCGGCAGCCGTATTCTCACCTACGGCGAGCTCTCTCTTTTGACGACGTTGACCACAAGTGCGACTCTCTGGAGGTTGATATAGAGGAATCGGAGTCGGATCTGTGGGGCCTGTGTTCCGGGAGGCTGCCGGCGAGTTGCTTGTGGGAACTACTGAGGAGGCTGCCACCATCGGAGCTACTGGCGGCAGCGACGGTGTGTAAGGGGTGGAGGGACACGGCGAGGAGGCTCTGGAGGGCAGCCGAGGAACTCAGGCTTAGGGTTCCTTGTAGAGCTGAGCTTGGGTTTGTTGGATCTGTGTTGAAGAAGTGTACTGGACTTGTTAAGCTTAGTCTGAGGATGGAAAGGTTAGGGTTTCTTCTTGACGGCGCTCTGTTTTGTCAGATCCACGGGCTTATGGAGTTTAAGTGTCTGTTTCCATGAACATTTGGATTTTTGTGAACTAAAGATGCGGAGACTTGGAAAAAGACGTGATGCTAATAATTAATAAAATTATTTAAACATAAGACGCCGCATTAACGTTGTCTTTGGGGGGGTTAAAATGTGACCAAATTAAAGCGAGGCAAATGAAAAATTTAACAGACAGACAATAGAATTATCGAAAATATTGTTCTGGAAAGAAGTCCAGGTTGTTGGTTTGCAAATGCATTTTTTGTTGGTTATGTGGCATAGGAATCCCACTCAATATTATGCCCAGTGGTTATGCACAAAATAAAGAAATTTATCATTTCACTGTGTAATATTGGTATTTGTTTGGGTGTTGCAGGGATGTGGATGCGACAATGTTGGCTTGCGTTGCGTTTTCTTGCCCCATTTTGGAGTTTCTGGAGATACGCACATCTGCTGATGCAGTTAATCGGATATCTGGGTATAATCTTCTTCCTACTTGTTTGTTCGTATGCCATAAACAATTTTATCCTTGGATTTTTCTTGTTTAAGCTTTGCTCTTTCTCTTTCTCTTTGCATTCTGAGTCTGTTGGGTGAAAGAATAATTGCTTGCTACACAAGTTATAATTTGGAAGTGGATGATGGTAATAGTGGTTAAATCACAATGAACGCTAAGGTTGATAGGCTATAACCTTACTCCACCAATTTGTGTTTCCAAATCTTTCTTCCAAGGAAACAGTTAACAATTTGTGCTACAATTAAATTGGTTTTATGTTGTAAAAGGTCTTGGCGGTGCCGTGTGCTCCTAGTTTTGTGTAGAAGAGAGCAGGGATCTTCGCTGGTTGTAGAAAGGCTGATGTTTCATGTCATGCTCTATTGTTTGGATATGCAGTGATGAATTGGGTCGCTTTGTTGCCGATAAACGTTGCCTTACAAGCCTAAAGGTGGAAGGGTGTTCTAATCTAGGGGGTTTAGTTCTCTGTTCATCAAGTCTTTCTACACTTTGGCTTTCAGATCTTTATTCTCTCTCTAAGATGGTAAATTCTCGTACTGTTGTTTTCCGCTAGTTGAACGCAATCTTCTCTGATGTATCTTAGAAGTTTAAGTGCATTCAACTGTGATTCAATCCGAACCTTGCACCTTATTATTCAAAAAGGATGACGTCTTACTTTTTTTATGTATTTGATAAACTTCCCCTCTTTCTTTTAGGTGTTTAACTGTCCTAACTTGAGAGAGATTTCCTTGGATTTTTCTCGTCAAGAAAATGACAGTACAGATCTCACGGCCATGTTTGAGAGCTTGGGAAGGAGCTGTGTTAAGTTGCAGAATATACACGTTGCATCAGATCGGCTCTCCCATGCCGCTGTACTTGCTCTTACATTTGCAAATTTGAGGTTTGTAAAAGGACAGTGTCAAATGGTTGTATGCAAAAAGCTGTAAATGTTTAATAGACTGATGATTGACATGTTGTACAAAAGTAAGATGATGGTGGCTTGCTTTCTTTGTGATCTTAGGGGCCTGCGAGCGCTTTCTCTAGTTCTTGGAACTGAAATCACTGACGCATCTGTTGCCGCCATTGCCTCAAGTTATTCAAAATTAGAATTGCTTGATCTGAGTGGGTATGTTTTGGATCAAACCCCCTTTTTGAATTCAAAATTCATTCTTGGAATTTGTGAGCTTCATAATGTTATTTCATGACGACTTATATGGTACTGCAATTTGATTTCAGGTCTAGCATCAGTGACAGTGGCATTGGAATGATCTGCAATGTTTTTCCTGCAACACTGTCCAAGCTTCTCCTAGCTCTTTGTCCTAACATCACTTCAAGTGATTACCCTGCTCAATTGCTCTAAAGATTTAGCTTATTCTGTACTCATTTCATTCTCTCCTACACGAGCCATACTAATTATAATATAATCTCAGGTGGAATCCAATTTGCTACAGCCCAGTTGCCTCTTCTTGAGCTGATGGATTGTGGAATGACCATTTGCGATCCAAGTTTTGAGTATCCAACTTCGGATGAAACCGATGATTCTGAGTTGCAGACAACGCTTCAAAATAAGTTACATCTATACCAGAAACTCTTCATAAAACATGATCGGTTGAGAAAACTCAGCTTATGGGGCTGCTCTAGCTTAAATGTAAGATGCCCTTTTTTCTTTTTCCCAAAATCAATACCAATCAGGTTTTTTTCTTACCTTGTTCTCACCTTTAAACTTGAATCTAGGGATTGTACTTAACTTGCCCAGAACTCAATGATCTGAATTTGAACTCTTGCAAAAACTTACATCCAGGTATTGATTGTTTAAGGTTTCTATATGAATTAGTTCAACAGTGGTCTGAATCCTGCACTTTCACCCTTTACGTGTGAGGAGAAGCTAATTAGATATGTCCATATCTCCAGATACGTTGGTTCTTCAATGCCCTAGATTAGAAACTGTGCATGCTTCAGGGTGCAACAAACTAGTGATTGGGGCCATTCAAAGGCAGGTGATTACTTTCATAACCTTATCTCATGTTTTGAACGTTATGTAATTAATTTGAAAAATTGTTATGGAAAGAACCCAAAATAAAAAATGTCCTACCTACCTGAATAAACCTTAGGCTAGTCGGGATAAAAATTTACAGGAAAATTGCCTTTTTTATTATGGGAATTTAATCTTGATCAAATTTCTCTTTCAATGATTAGCGAATGTGCCCTGCAGGTCATTAACAAATATGCATCAACAGAAAACAATTTACCCTACAAACGCCTGGCAGATGGCTCGAAAAGGATTCGAGTTCCGAATTTCGTCATTCAGGTGTGTGGTAGTGATTCATGTTCACCAAAATGACAATCCATCTTCCATTCTGTGCCCATATACAGATAAGTATTAAAACATTGTATCTGAACCTCAAGAAAGCAAAGCAACCACTTGATAGCAGTCTAGTGCTGAAACTGTAGGTATTAACTTTAATTAATTGATCCATATTGGTTTGCGTTCTACCTTGCAGCCATGCGATGATGATAGCAAGCGGAGAAGGATTCCAATTCGGCCTTGTAATGTGCTTGTGGAGTAAACGTCAAGGCAGTCCACACCTTAGCATGGTGGTTGTATCGAGTAATCGAGTAAAAGTGAAGTAATCTGACTGTAGCAGAGTAATTCTTTGGGTATTGGCTTCTAGGGTAGGGTCCTCTTCATTTTCAACGACCGAGGCCCAACCGTCTTGTAGAATTGCCGCCTTCGTAAAGAAACCCCTCAAATTGTTTAGTTTCAAAAGAAGCATTGACTAATTCCATAAGAAAAATAAAAGAGAAAACACTAAGCTAAAGACTTTAGCTTGTTTTATTCATCAAATGGAATAAAAAGTTTCGTGATTTGTAATCTTCAAAATGTGGAGTTTGAGTATGAAATAATGCAATGTGAGAAGCGTCTCTGTAGTCTGTTTTCATTACGATGATTGAAGTCTCAGGTATGATAATGACGCAGAAATCTTGGAAGCCTTGTTCCCGGCACTCTTTCTCAATCTGTCCCTTCCTCAGCTCTGTCAATCGCTAACTTGGTTAAAATCACAAGGCAATTTTGTCATGTTAATTATGGTAGTCAAAGGTTTTGTGGAGGTCCCTTTATATTGGAACGATAGTCTGTTTCATTTAGTTTGTTTCTATTTTGTTTTATGAGTTTTTATTCATCCAATAAATAGGACAAAGAAATAGAGTGAGTATATAGAATAGACTATTTAATTCTTTTTATATCATCAATGTTTGTTATCCATCTCATTGTTTGAAAGATCCTTTTATGCTTTTTTCAGATAAACTGCACGTTTATTTCGGAAGCAAAATTGTACAAATGTTCCTTTTATCTTTTTTAATTGATATTTTCGTACAATTTTATTATTTAAATTAAGATTTAACGAGTTTTAATCACAGTGATTAAATTTTTAATCCCGTTTAAAGATTTTATATCATATATATGTATATATATATTTGTATTACTAGATGGAAAATTTGAAGTATCAACCTGATTTGAATTGTGACTGTTTATGTTATTCCTGAGGAAACATATATGCAAGCTCTTATTACGCTGCATACCACTGCATTAATAGGTCAGATTGTGCAGTCCGCAAATGAGATGAACTTGTAGTAGCTAAAAATTTAGTGCAGTTGAATGCTTAAACAAGAAATTTGAATTTTTTTTAAGAAATTAAAAAATTTCATTGATAAAGAATATAAGATAACAGTGAGGAGTTTTGGGCTATAAGTCAGTAGCAAAGCTTGACTTAAGAGACATAAGAGACCAGAACATCAAGCAACGACGTTTGGGCAGCTGGGGTGGCTGTTTCCAACTTTTTGGAGCAAGTTAAATCAAGTTAAACAAAACGATCTCATTCATCGTCGTTGAGAGTCTCTTCAACTTCTAGGGTAAAACGACCCCAACCTTTCGCGATTTTTCAAAAAATTTTCCTAATTCGGCAGCGAATCAACAGACGCGAAGGAGATGAGGGGGACGATAGCTATGAAAACTCCTTAAAGAGTGTGATTTCTAGGTAAACAACTGTTACGCCTATTGAGTATAGTGTTGAGAAACTAATCTTTGATCCTCCTTGTGGCTTGTAGGTGTACAGGTGTGCCCAATGCGATTTCCTTGCGAGCCGGTTGGGTGATCTTGTCGCAAGGGGTGCTCGGAGTTTCTGATCTACAGGGCGTCGACTAGCGATATTCGAAAGAGAGACAAGGATGAGCTGAACCAATCCAGGTAGGCCTCTGACTTGGGTAAGTCTCAGTATATGATTTCCCCTGAGAAGGGAGAAATCAAAAGCTGTAGATCTGAGGTGTAATCTAGTTTCTGCATAACTTTGTGTGTGGGATTGCTTAATACGTCTTCTAGGACTTAGATCCTCCAAATGTAGGCCATTCTCCCACTACAGTGTAGGTGTAACTGATTGACAATCAGTTGCTCTCTAATATTTGTAGTGATGATCTCTGTAAGGGAGTTCATTGTAGTTGTCCGATTCAAAAATCTTCTGTAGTTTCTTTCATGCCAGATAGTCTGGACACATGTAGCCATCGAGAGAAGGACTATGTCCTTACCATGTTTCGACAAGGTCAGATTAGGAAGCTCTTGCATAATGTCTAGGAGTCGCCAAGCATTAAGGTCTGGGGCACTGAGGGTAGAGATTGTGTACCAGAGAGTTCTGGAGAAGCCACACAAAGAAGAAGTGGTCTCTGCTTTCATCATCTGTGTGACAGAAAACACATTGCTTAAGAGAGGTCAGGAAATTGAGTCTATCCATAGTGCTTAGCCTATTTCTCATTGCCAACCAGAGTAGAAAGTTCACATTAGGTCTGAGTGTTGTATTCCAAACCAGACTGTCCCATTCAACCCTATTTTCTGGTCTTGACCTAAATTTCCTAACTGTCTTAGGGGTAATCTCAGAAATTGGGAGACCCCTCCAAAAATATGTATCCCTTTCCCCATGACTGAGAGGAGGGATGTTTAGGTTGGTTTACTCATCCAAAGATAGTGTCCACCCACCATTTGAAATGACAGCATGGAGTTTGGTATCCTTGGGGATGCGGTGTAAGAGGGAATTAGCCATGCAATTAGAAATTAATGGGCCATTTCCTGTCCAATTATCAAACCAGAAAGAGAGTCTATCACCTTCCCCTATTTGACAAGTTATGTGCTGATAAAGTTCTCCCCTTATGCCTAGTAGTTGGTTAAAGAACCAAGTGTAGCTGGGTTTAGGTTTTAAAGACCAGAAACTCCTTCCTTTCAACATATAAGTATTCATCCATTTAACCCACAATGTTTCCTGATCATTTAGTATCCTCCAGATTCTTTTAGACATGAGGATTCGGTTCTTAGTAACTAGGGATTCAATTCCCAATCCCCCTTCTGCTTTGGTTGGCATATAGACTGCCAAGCTACCTTGGCCATCCCTTTTTCACCATTCTTGTTCCCCCACAGGAATTGTTTCATCAGCCTTTCTATTGTTTTAGATAAGCCTTTGGAGAGGAAAATATAAGAGCTCCAGTAGGTGCTCATGGACAAAATAACAATCCCAATTTTTTATGAATTTTTTCTACCAGAGGAAGACATTCTCAAAACCTGATTCGCTTAGAAGAGATAGGGATCCCCAAGTAGTTGAGAGGTGGAGGTTTAATTTCCATACCAGTTGCATGAGCTAAGACATTTGAGAGATGTGATGCACTCTTGGAGAGAACAATGAAGCTTTTGTGTAGATTAGTACATAAGCCCGGCATCTCTTGAAACTGATTAAGAGAGTCCATCAAGAGAGAAACCGACTGCACACTAGCATGGCATAGGAGGATGAGATCATCTGCAAAACATAAATTTGTTAGTGAAAGCTTTTTGCATTTTGAATGGAATTTGAACCTTGGCTCCCGAGAGATGTTGTACTTGAGCAATTGAGTTAGGACTTCCATGCATATAAGAAATAGGTAGGGGGAGAGGGGATCCCCCTGCCTGAGACCTTTTCTCCCTTTAAACAATCCTGTAGGGCACCCATTTACTATGATCCCATAGGAAGCAGTAGAAATACATTGGCTGATCCAATTAATGAATATAGGGGGAAAATTCATTTCCTTCAGTATCTTCAGCAAGAATTCCCAATTAACACTATCAAATGCTTTTTGTAGATCTACCTTTATGGTACAATTTTGGAAAGACCTCTTGCAAGTATACCCTTTTAGGAGCTCTTGGACCAAAAGGATATTATCTCCAATTCTATCTGCTATAAAAGCCCCTTGATTCTCGCTAATGAGAAAATTCAAAATCCCCTTCAATCTATTGGCCAATATCTTGGCTATGATCTTATAAAGGAAGTTGGTACAAGATATGGGCCTGTAATCTGTCCATGATGCCGGGCTGTGGTTTTTAGCTATTAGGCAAAGGAAAGTCTTGTTGATTTCCTTGAGTAGAAGTCCTTTTAAAAAGAATTCCTTCACTGCCTCTTTGATCATTCCACCCAAGCAAGACCAAGTTTTCTGATAGAAGAAGCCATTTAACCCATCCGGACCAGGTGCTTTTAATCCATTCATGCTAAAAACCACCTGCTCAATTTCCTGATCTGTAACGGGGTTAATCAATCTAGAAGTTTCTTGGTCAGAAATCTTGGAGTTTACAAAGAGACTAAGGTTGAAGTCCTACATGGGAAGAGTTTGATCCCAAAAGCTTACTGTAAAAGGATAGGGCATCCCTTGCTACCTCTTCTTGTCCAAACACCTCCCTGCCATCTTTGGATTTAATGGAGTTGATTCTATTGGTATGCCTGCGGGCTACCAGGGTATTGAAGAAGAATTTAGAGCACCTGTCTCCCTCTTTTATCCAGGAGATCCTAGATCTTTGTTTCAACAATGAGTGTTGGTTTGCCACCGTCTCCAAATATTTCTTAAGAGCCTCCTTTTCAGCTATAGCTAGGTTTGCATCTAAAGGATTATTAGCCAAAGCTTGCTGTAAGGAGTGAAGTTTGTCCTTAGAGAGATTAATCTCCTTGGTCAGATTATGCCCTCTCTTCTCATTAAGGAGCTTCAATTCATGCTTTATGGCCTTAAGCTTCTGGATACATATGTATTGCTTTGTCCCATAACAACTAAAACCCATGCCTTTCTGTATAGCTTCTTGAAAACCCTCCATATCAACCAAGAAATTATTGAATCTAAATGGATGTGGTGATTTCTGGGAAGAGAAAAGGTCCATGAGCTTAATAGGAGTGTGGTCCGAAATACCCGGATCTAGGAATTTAGCATGGCTGAGAGGGAAAGAGGAGAGCCATTCCACATTGACCATCAATCTGTCCAGTTTTTTCCGGATATGCCATTGAGCACTTTGCTTGTTGGACCAAGTAAATTCATAGCCTGAAGCTCGTAGATCCACCAGCTCAACATGCTGTATGCAATCATATAGATCGGTAGTGTAATTCTGTAGGTTACAATTACCCTCAGCTTCGGATCTGTACAAGGTGGTATTAAGGTCACCCCCAACCATCCACGGGGAGCTAATTGATGGCTTGATTCTTCAAAGAAAGCTCCAGAGTTCCGTTCTTTGAAATGTAGCATTGAAACCATATATGAAAGTAGCTATAATCCTTTTGTTTTCCGATTTAAACCAAATTTTTGTGTGCAAAAACTGAGAATTGGACTCCAACACTTCTAGCTTCACAAAAAGCTCATCATAGGCAACAACAATCCTCCCATAAGCATGGCATTGATGATTAGATATGAGTTGCCAATTGCTGCCCAAACAACTTAACTTATTTAGATTTTCATTTTTAATTTTTGTCTCCAACATACAAAAAACCCAAGGTTTCTCCTGCTTCACAAAATCCTTTAAAGCACAAAGCTTAGAAGGATTATTTATTCCTCTCACATTCCAGACAACTACTGACATAATTAATTGGTTTTACCTTTGGAGCTTTTCCTACTGCTCCTTGTACTTTTCCTAGAGGTGGTTGGCTCAAAGAGATCTTCTTGATTCAGTGTTGTTGGCCTCTCAGTTTGTGTTGAACTGCCTTCATTCATGTTATCCCCGAAACAGTCATTATTATGATTAGTTTCAATAGGAAGCTCTTCCTCCCCTCCTTCCCTCAATTCAGGCTTGCTTTCAGCTGTTGAGGTTTCACTTTGTTGGTTTGATAATGCCTCGTCCTCCTTCGGGTTGGTGGTAGAACTAGAATAAATTGCTAGTTCTTTAGGATCCTTCTCCTGGAGCTCTACTTCCAGCACTGTCTACTCCCTGTCCATTAACAAATGGGCTCTCTAAGTTGGGGATGAGATCTTCTGTACCAGATGTCTGTGTCCCTTTTAAATGTGTAGACCAGATATTTTTGCACAGGAATAGCTCTAAGTTGAGTCTTTCTGTAAATTTTCCGTCAAACTATTTTTGAAAAGAAGGGATCTTTAGATCTATCTATTAATTTTTCTGGACATATAATTGTCAGATAGCTTATTTCAGTCCTGATTTATATCATGGAACCAATTGAGAACAAGAACATCAACCACAAAAGAACATAAATGATGAAGAACCTAGAAATTAACCAATGCACGTAACCAAAAGCTAATCATTTTCCATCACAAGAAATGTAAAATTTTATGATTTTTTATTATTTTTGATAAATTCGTTGATATGTAAAATTTTAGTTATTCACTTCAAAATTTGACAAATTATTTTTATAATAAATTAAATTTTCAAATATTTTATTTTTTAATAATTCTAACTAATATTTCAAAATCAAATAAAATTTAATTTATCTATTTTTAGATTAGGCTATTAGCATAGTAAATTAATTAAAATGCAAAAGAATAAACCCAAGAGACATTGACATCTGACATCTTCCATTGGTGAAATAGGGTACAACACAACAACAACAACTAATAAGATAAGAGTCTCGCTAAAGTGCGAGATCTGAAGAAGTTCAATATTACGTAATCTTACCCTCACATGATAAAGAGATTGTTTTCGACATTAGTGAAATAAGGTAATATATAATATTTACAAGCCTTTCCATTCTCCCACAATAATAAAGCTTATGTTTAGCGATTATAATTTATGCCCAAAGAGCATATCAAATTTCAAGTGGGAAGTCGTTACTTATACACGTAAACAGGGGCGGATCCAGAAATTATTTTGAGTGGGGGCAAAATATTTAAAGTACTTTTATATTACTGAAAAAATTTTAATTTTAATTATTATTTTAAATTTTAATTTCATTAAAAATTTAAAATTTTGCCCCATTAATTTAATTGGTGACAATAATAATAATAATAATTATAGATATATTAAAATATCAAATAAAAAATAAAATCTGAGCCCATCTATTTTTATTCATAAGGGCATCTAGGATACTTCTTTTATCTCTATTATCACTAGTGCTAGATGGTTTGT
>JAOTBA010000004.1:12148443-12167699 GCA_025629845.1 Erythroxylum squamatum | reverse complement strand
AAGATCACAATCAATTCATAATAATATGAACATCAAATAAATGAAATATGCCTTTTGCTTTATTTATTCATAAATTCAGTACATGACTATGAACAAAATGCGCTAAAGGGGATTGCCTTTAGGGCACTACTCTAACAATTATGGCATATTTAGTGAACGTTCATTGAATTATGTTTTATTGCATGTTAAATGTGCCCAAACTCTCTCTCTCTCTCTCTCTCTCTCTCTCTCTCTATCTATCTATCTCTCCCTCTTCCCTTTTGTAGTTAAAAGTGAGAACTTGTAGAAAACCAATATTGTAGTTAAAAGTGAGAACTTGTAGAAAACCAATATCACTCACTGCTTTGTTATTCATGATTGTTGTGTTTATATAGTAGTAAAACAATTATTTGTATTAGAAACTTAGTCTCCATATTGAATTAAATTACAAGTAAACCTATGTTGTAAATAAAAAACTAATTGTCAACTGCTAAAGACTACTATGTTCATCTTTGTGCGGCTTCTACTTTATACGATATAACATATCATTAATTTGCAGTAGTTGTAACATCTCCCCTCTCTCAAGTTGGAGGTTGGTACCAATCACACAAACCCAACTTGGGTAGTAGATTATGAAGCATAGGATCATCCAAGGATTTAGTAAACATATCAGCTAACTGTTGTTTAGAAGAAATATAATGAGAATGGATGAAACTAGCTTGATGTTTGTCTTGAACAATATGACAATCAATTTTTAAATGCTTCATACGTTCATGAAAATTAAGATTAGCAGTAATATGTAAAACTACTTGATTATCACAATACGAAGAGATTGATAAGGGAGTAGAAATCTGAAAACCCGTAAAAGATAAGTAATCCATTGTAATTCACAAGTTGTGGCTCCCATGCTTCGAAATTTAGCTTCTGTCGAAGATTTTTAAAATGCAGGTTGTTTCTTTGTTTTCCAAGAAATCAAAGAAGAATCAAGAAAACACAATAACCTATAAGAGAGTGTCAGGTAACAGGACAAGTTGCCCAATATGCATCATAATATGCAATAATATTGAAAGAATATGATGAAGGATAAAATAAACTCTTCGAAGGACATCCTTTTAGATACTTTAAAACATGTAAAACAACTTTCTAGTGAACAACAGTAGGAGACTAAACATATTGGCTTAATTGTTGGACTGAATGTGTAATATCAGGTCGAATAAATCCCAAATATAATAAGCATCCAATTAACCTTCGGTATGACTCTGAATCTATAAGTAAGGGAGCATTTTCAATAAGAAATTTATATGAATTTAGAAGAGGAGTTTGATATCCTTTGCACTTGCTAAACCAACATCTTCCAAAATATCATAAATATATTTTCTCTTATTAATATACATTCCTTTAGATGATCAATCAATCTCCAAGCCAAGAAGTTTTTTGCAAAGCATAAATCCTTGATAGTAAATTGTTGTTGAGAAACTGTTTGACAACAGAGATATCATCTTTTGAAGCACTTGTAAGAAGAATGTCATCTACATAGACGATCAAAGCTAAAAGACTTTGACCTGTGCCTTTGACATATAAACAATTATCATGAGAAATTTTTTTAAAACCAAACTAATGAAGATGTTGAGAAAATTCTCGGTTCCACTATCTCGACGCCTATTTAAATTCAAACAATGATTTTCTTAATCTGCAAACTTTGCCATCATATGCTTTTGTATAACCTGGTGGGGATTCCATATAAATATCTTCATTTAAAAAGTCAAGGCAAAATGCATTGTTGATATCCAATTGATGTAAATGACATGCCTTTGCTACTACTATAGCAAAAAACATTTTGACCGTCACTACTTTCGTAACAGGTGAAAAACTGTCATAGTAATCTTCCCCTTCTACCTAATGAAAACCTTTTGCAAATAAACTAGCCTTGAATCTGTCCACAATACCATCATTCTTGTATTTAACTCTGTATAAATTGCCCGCTTGTTATGAGGTAAATCAGTTAACTCCTAAGTCTAATTTTTTCTAAGGCTTACAACTCATCCTTCATCACTCTTTGCCAATTCTCATCTGTTCTAGCTTGAGAATATGAGCTGGGTTCCTTAATAGTTGACTTATTATCCAAAAATGACATGTATGTAGGAGATGAGTGTGATGAGACAAAATAAGGAAATGTCAGTGGTGTGCGTGGAGGTGACTGATGAGTGCTCACAACAGATTCAAAAGGTGAAGAAGATTGTTCTGAATTGGAAACAAAATCTTTCATCCACCGAGGTTGTTACTTTTTTCTGACAGCAAGTTTGTCATTGATTGCTAGTAAACATGGATTTTCAATATGGGTAGGTGTTGTATGGTGTGAGGAAGCATCAGGTGTAGAAACACAACGAGAAACATTGGTAGAATTGAAATGATGAAAATGGGTGATTGGATCATTTGAACCTGGGAAAATTTCAGGAAAAGGAATACGAGTATCATCTGCAAAAATATTTCAATATGGAAAAATATTTTCATAAAAGATGACATCCCTGGAAATAAAAATCTTTTGTAATTCCAAATCATACACTTTATATGCATTTTGCCCAACTGAATAACCAATAAAGACAACTTTGAAAGCTCTAAATTCAAACTTATCTTGGTGATGAAATGTATTTGAGGCAAAACATAAACAACCAAATGTTTTGAGAAAAGAATAATCTTGTTCTTTCTGAAAGAGGATTTGATAATGAGTTTTCTAGGAAATAGTTGATGACGGAAGTCTATTTATGATAGGTGTCTATGAGAATGGCTTCATCCCAAAAATGAATAAGAATAGATGATTGAAACATCAAAGATCTTGCAACTTCCAACAAATGTCTATGTTTAGGTTCTACAACTCCATTCTATTGAGGGGTATAAACACATGTTTTCTGATGAATAATGCCTAGAGTAGATAATAAATATGTGCAAGATATACCAATAAACTTTGTGTCATTGTCTATTCTCATGACTTTAACAGATGTATAGAATTGGTTTTTTATAAGGTTGAAGGCCTGAAGTGATTGAACAATTTGGCGTTTGTGTTTAGGAAAAAAAAGTCTACATATTTTTGCTAAAATCATCCACAATCGTCAAAACATAATGGTTATCATTGATTGAAGCATGTTTGTAAGGACTCATAAATCAACATGAATAAGTTCAAAACATTCGATTGAATGAATGGTACTGGTTTGAAAAGGTTGTCTACTTTATTTGGACAAATAACAGATTTCACATGGATATCTCCTTTCAGTAAAAAGATCTTTATTCCAATTAAATACTTCATTAAATAAATAGACGGATGTCCCAATCTTTGATGCCAAGGATCAATGGTACTTACAGAGTTAATGTAAAGGCTTGGATACAATTTTAAGGTGTATTATTTTATGCTTTCAGGATGATAGGATCTGGAATCTAGAACATACAACTAGCCTATCACTTGTCCTTAATTCATCAATCATTAAGTCCTATATTATGCTAAAATTAGGTTGGAAGTTAAATTTCACATAAACTGTAATGTTGAGTTTATTGACAAATAAAAGATTGAATTTGAAAGAAGGAATGTATAAGAAATCAGTTATCCTTTCATTTAGCTGAACATCACCTATGTGATGAACAAGCTTAATGGATCCATCTAGTAGATCAACAGGTGTAAAATTAGTTACAATAGTCAGGTCTTTCATCAATTTCAGGTTTACACACATGTGGTTTAAGGCTCCTGTGTCAACTATCTAGGAACCAAACTCTGTTAACTTAAGTGAACTAAGAATATGATTAAGATCCATGGTTGAAAAATCATCAAAAAGTGAGAAATTCACTGCTCGTTGTTTAGATCCCACTTTTCCTTTCCCTTTGAAGAACTTGTCAATATCCTATTGTATCATAAATGTAACATTTGATTTCCAATCTCGATCTGAAAATGTTCCATTTACTTCATCTGCTTCGTTAACCAGATTCACATATGACTTCTTGCCTTCTTTGTTCTTCTTTTCCTTCAAATCCTTAAACCATTCTAGATAGCCATGAATTTTAAGACAAGTTTCTTTCGTATGTCCATCCATATTACAATAATCACAATGTAACTTCAATTTATCAATTGTTTCTTCCCTCTTCATTGCTGATTTTCCTGCACCTATTCCTTCTTTTTTGTTTCCTTATGATCTGATCATCCTTTTGTTTTCTACTTCATCTGTGAAACTGATGCTTACTTCTTTTTGTTTCACAACTCTTAACACCATTGAATATGCTTTATTTACACTAGGCAATGGATCCACATTCAAAATTTGATTTCTCACACTATTGTAAATCTCATTCAATCCCATCAGAAGTTAATTTAACTTGTTTTTAGATTCAAGTTTTGTAATTTTTTCCCTACTCCACATTTACATTAAAGAAGTGGAGTTAAGCATATTAGTTCATCCCATAACTTCTTCAATTTTGTGAAATAGTTAGCCACAGATAAATTTCCCTGAGATATTGAACTTATCTCTCATTAAATTTTATATAGCAATGGACCATTGCATTCTCCATATTTTTCCTCCAGTTTTACTCACAGTTCTTTACAAAAGTTGTGTATAAGAATGCTTCAACAATATCTTTGGAAATTGAATTCAAAATCCATAAAAGTCACTATGCAGTGCACTCTACACCAATGCTCAAAATCTGGCAATTTATCATGTGTCTTCTCATACCTTCCATCGATAAAGCCAAGCTTGAGCTTAATTCCCAATGTATTTTCATGGCTCTGCTCCACGACAAATAATTGTTTTCATTTAGTTGAGTGGTGACCAGAATCAATCCTAGATGATCAGATCCTTAAAGTTGCATTGGATTTGGTTCTCTCATATCCTCAGCCATTGATGTTGAATTTAAGAAGAAAGTGGTTATGGTGTAAAAGAGATTTCACGAAACTCTTTCCGACTCTGATACCATGTAGAAAACCAATATCACTTATTGCTTTGTTATTCATGATTATTGTGTTTATATGCAACAATAAAATAGTTATTTGTATTACAAACTTAGTCTCCATGTTGAATTAAATTTCAAAGAAACCTATGTTGTAGCTAAAAAACTAACTATCAACTACTAAAGACTACTTTGTTCATCTCTATGCAGCTTCTGCTTCATACGCTACAACATATCATCAATCTATAGTTGTAATAGAACTATAACAAAAATTCAATTCTAACTATTTGATTTCTTCCACTTTAAAAGGACTTGAAACCTTTTCTGCTTTTTAATAACTTATGTACAAACACAAATATGTACCTGGATAATGTATTTAGTTAGTCTGATGATGAATTAACCATGTGAAAAACTTCATCATTCATATATATAAAAGCATGCAGTTAGCTTCAATGCTCTCCTATTGCGTTCTCCAAAATGATCACATAAGGAATTGTAGGCACAATGAGCAGAAAGGTGTAAAATCATATCGCACTCGCAGTCTTACTAATATCTTGATAGGCCTCTGGTGAAGCGGGCTGTGTGATGTTGGTCTAAAGTTGCATGTACACATGTACGCCATGTTTAGCAATGTTGTTATGCACTAGCAAACTTTGGTGGCCAACAAAATCACAAGAAAATAAATTAGAAATATCTTTCTTATTGCAAATTATTAGAAACATAATCCAATGTGGAGTCAACTGATATATAATCACCAGCCCTGAGCACTAACTACTAGCTATAATTCATTAAACGTTTTTACAACTTTATTGTATCTATTTTTTATTGTATTAAAAGATGATTATAAAAATAAAATTGATAAAAGGAGAAGTAAATTCCTTGACTCATCAAAACATAAATAATTGTTAAGTTGGAAAATCTCAAAATATTCATAGAAAAAAAATGGAGCGGGAGATAAGAGGTGAAGAAAGGCATGTGAGTACGTAGATGCAACGGAAGGGAAGAGAGCGTGGCCATGTGAAGTTGTTGGTTTCGTATAGGGACTCTTTCTCCCTATTGTCCAATCCCTTCCCATGTACGCTACTGCAAGCTATCCCACTTACCCTACCCCACCTTCCCTGCCTATTTTTCTTCGCTAAACATAACATCTATGATAAGTCTCTGCAAATTATTAAAAATCTCTTCCTCATCTTCAAGAATCTTTTGTGTGGTTTTTAATTTACTCTCTTAGATTAGAAGATCACTTGTGTATTATCATGATGCTTGTTTCCCCTACAAAAAAGTCGTAGGAAGCTTAGGTAGGACATATTTATGCAAATGTGGACTTCCAAGTTCTCAAAATTGAAATACAATTGTCAAGAAACAATCATTACAATAGTGTTTCTATGCCTTTTTCTTCCTTATTTTTAATTATCGCTATTATTATTATTATTTCAATGATTGGTAATTATCATAGGTGTAATGCCAGTAGCTGGTAAGTATTTCTGACGAGAAAGTGGCTATATGTATCTAATTATGGCTCAAATCATTTAGAATCCATTATACAATAATAATAACACTTAATAGGAATCCAACTGATACGTAAAGTCTGGAAGGTCTACTAGCGTATAGTGTTATCCCTAACTAGTTCAGAGGCTATTTTCAATTGACCTATAAGAAAAGAGAGAGAGAGAGAGAGAGAGAGAGAGAGCAAGTGAGAAAGAAAAAGGATGATGATGATGATGATAAGAATAGGAATAAGAAGAAGAAGAAAATTAATATAATTATTATTATTATTATTAAAATAACAACAACAACAATAATAATAACAATAACAACAATAATAATAATAATAACTACTAAATCAAGTTAGGTAAGAAAAACAGAAACCTAGGCTAAATCTCTAATAGGTAAGTACTACCTACTTATAAGTTTAAGTTAACTACAATATTTAGAATCTGTTATATATAGAACAATATGAATAAGAGGCTGATAGTTGTGGTCATCATCATCCTCATCAAATATATGGTAGCTAGCTACATTGTTTCTTAAAGCTCTAAAATTTCTTCTATGCTTGGATTTTCATGCCAGCAATAGTAAACCCGTAATAATTAGCCTTTGAAAAGGTAGAATGAGTTATTATTTTAATGTGAAATGATTTCCTAATTAAGTTAATCACTTACCTAAAAAGGGTTATATTGCAAAAAACTGAAAACCACTAAGTAATATCATCTTTTTAAGTTCTAAAGATCATATGCATATGGGACTTCATATGAACTATTAAAATATAAATCCTTTTACATTGTCATTAGAACCATCTTTTTAAGTTTTAAAGATCATACACAAATGGGACTTCGTTTGAACTATTAAAAGATGAACTCTTTTACCTGGCCTTTTCACATGCAGTTACAAACATTAATCTATGAAGAGTAAGAAATTTTGTGAGTGTATGTTATTATTTTTTAAGTTCATAATACAACAGATGACACTGTAAATACATGTATTACAATAAAGAATAAGATGTTAATCTTGATAGAGATGAGACCTGTAGAACTATATGTATAACAAATATAACAAAAAGTTATTTACATGACAAGCATAATCCTTAACAAACTCTAGAACTATATAACAAGCATAACAGTAAGTTGTTTATATGATAAACACAACCTTAACACCTCCTATCAAGCCAATGGTGTATGAGCAATGACTTAGAGAAGAGATGCTCAAATTGTTACCCTCAAGGCTTGGTGAAGATGTCAATGTTACCTAGCATAACCTTTTCTCCTATAAAGTGATAGTCCAACTCAATATATTTTGTACAGGCATGAAAAATTTGATTAGAAAATATGTATATTGTACCAATATTACGACACTATAGAATAGGCTTTGTAAAACCCAAAATACCAAGTTCTTTTCGAAGAGATTGCACTCATAAAAGCTCAACAATTGTATTAACAATTACCTTGTATTTATTCTCAGATGAGGATATTGCAATTATTGGTTACTTTTTGTTACTCCAAAAGATTAAAGACCTGCTAATATAGATAGCGTATCCCTTAGTAAACTTGCGATCACTAGGACATCCACCTCAATCACTATCAAAGAAGCATTATATTATTGTTGTCGTCTTTACCAAAGAAAAGTTCACGATGAATAGTATGCTTTAAGTATCAAAATAGCCTTTTTTACTGTTGTCTAGTAGAAATCAATTGGTTAATACATAAATTGACATAATCTATTAATAATGAAAGCAATGTCAAGCCATTTTGTAATGCATCCATATTTTGTCTATAAAATTGAGCATTTTTTAAAAAAAATCATTCTCTCAAATTAATGGCAGTGATGTAGAAATGGGTGTAAGACAGCCTTTCACATCTTACAAACTGTCTAATAGGTCATGAACACATTTTTGTTGATTTAGTTAAATTCCCTTTAAAGTTTATGTGACTTATACACCAAGAACACATTATAACCAATTAATATCTTTGCTAGGAAATTTATATTTAAGTTAATCTAGAAATTGGTCAATTAATTTCGAGGAAGTAATGATATCATCAACATAAATCAACATCAACATAATTTCTTAACCTTACTGAAAAATAAAAAGAGAGGCCTATGCTTTTGGTACCTTGATTTGAAATTATGTAAGAAAGAGTTTAATATATTGAAACCAAGTAAGATATGCTTGTTTCAAGCCATAAAGAGATTAATACAAACAATGTACACAATCTGCCTTGTCGTTGTTAAAGAATCCTTGTAGTTGTTTCATAAATATAGTTTCATCAAGATTTCCATACAAAAAGTTATTAGAAAGGTCTATTTGTTGAAGATACCAATTACAAGTAGTAGCAAGAGCAATGATGATATACATTATTGTTGCTTTGATAACTAGACTAAATTAATTTCCATAATCAATATTATATTATTGGTTACAGCAAGGAGGGTTTTGAAATGAGAAATAGAGTTATGTGGGTTGTGTTCAATTTTATATACCCATTTATTGTCAATAATATTATTTCCATAAGGTTGTGGAATAAGAGACTAGGATTTATTCTCCATTAAAGCATTATACTTATTATGTATGGTAGCACTCCAAACTTGATGTTTGTTAGCTTGAGAGAAAAGAGGTGGGTTCGGTTTGGGGGATTGGTTCATTTTTTAAAACATAAGATTAAGTCAATAATGCAAAATGTCTTTTTATCAGTGTTTTGAAAATCGAACCGAACCGACCGGTCGGACCAGAGAACCAGTGACCTAGAGCATAAAACGGTCCGATTTACCCCTTATTTTTTGTGAGTGATTGACCCAATCATTGTGCGGTCAGATCGGTAAAAACCTCTGAACCGGTGTAAGAAAGGATCGGTCGGTCCATTTAAAATGTCTTGATTTTGATGATTTCAACTTGACGGAAAGTCTTGTTTGAATGGGACATTAGTTGAATTTGGTTTTTAGCAGTAAATTAACTGAAAACCTCTACAAGTGATTGAAGCAGCTGAAAAAAAAACCCTTTAAAAACCATGATCTCTTCAATCTTTGCTAGACGCGTGAAAGCTGTCCAAAGTCTCCACTTTTACACTGCTCCTTGTTTTTCAACTATACCTGTTTCATATTTCTGCTCTAAATTCCAAAGCCCTCCTCCGAATCGACAAAATTTTGACTCTAACACTGTCTCTGTTTACTGGATCTTATAATCTTATTTTGTGTTGTATTGGTGAACTTTTAAAAAAAATTCTATGTTTTGAAGTTTGAAGGTTTAAGTTAAGTTTATAATTAGATAAAAAATTAAATAGTATGTTTAAAAATTATCTTATATATATAATATATAAAATAAAAATTTATATATTTAATTATTTATTAGTCACCGGTTCGATCATGGTTGAATTCCGGTTGAATCATTGACCCTTGAATCAGTTGCTTCTCCAGTTCAGTCACCGGTCTGGTTTTTAAAAACATTGCTTTTTATGGTGGATGTTATAGATGTGATAGGTTGGTGGATTCAGCTTAAGGATGGATAAGGATAAGATGAAAAATCAACTACTAGGTTTAATCCTTGAGAAGTAGCAGATGGAGGTGAGTTTGTAGGTAATAGACATGGATTTGAACTTGGAGTTGGTGAAGAAGGTGTAATTGGTAGAGATAGGGAGTAGGAGAAGAAGATAACAAATAAGAGGTAAAAGTTATACATGGAGAGGGTAAAGGAATATGAATTGATATCAGTTTCAACCAATGATAATTATCCTTTTGAACTGAATGAGAAGCAGAAGAGCTTGACTTGAGGATGTGGCTTTGACATGTAAAAGCATTTCATTAAATTTGACATGCTGTTCTAAAAAAAGTAGTTAACATTCCATTAGTAAGAAAATAAGATGTATCAAAAGCATATAACCAGTATTTGAAGTCAAAGGAACTATATGTTAATAGAGTCAAATTAGTTCAATAATATGAAGAATTTTTGTTCAATAATTCCATTTTACTAGTGTGTGTATATGGACAAGTAATTATGTGAATTATATGATTAGAAGTAAAGAATTTGTTCAAACAATGATATTCATCAACACAGTCCAAATGGTAAGACTTAATAGCTGTATTAAATTTCTATTTAACTATGGGTTTAAAATTGAGAAAGACATCATAAGCATCTCTTACTTTAAAAAAAATTATCACACCAAATTTTTAAGATATTGAGACCTCATAAAATTGAGAGCACCAAGGTCTAAAGTGATAAGTGTCATTGTACGAGTGTTAGCGATCCAAGTTTAAATTATAGAAATAGTAGATTATGGAACATGTTACTGCGAGATTAATTAAGAGGCACAAGGTTGTTGATAACCAATATTGACTTATGGAGAATTGGATCTAAAATTTGATGATCTTTAATTGAACTTGATAATGACATGTTGTTACCCTTCATTTATTTTGTTATGAAGGATAGACATTACAATTTGAGAAAAAGCATTGTTTTGATATTAAGATGATGTATGTTATGGATGTGTTATTGGTATAGGTAAAAGGGTGGCTTGTATGCAATATTCGTCAAATAAGACCCAAATAAGTAATTTTTGTTCAACAACTTATGAGCAGTAAGCTAACTATGAATTTCGTTGAATGTAATAAGTGTAACCCACAAATTAAGTCCAACAACAATTTCTCAAAATTTAGATCCAATTTTATAAAAAATAATAGCATTCAACTTGGCTAGTATTAATGATTTACTTGTTTTTGTCAATTCGTCTACAAGATATTTAACTTTAAGAAGATACGAAATAATAGAAACACCATTATTCTTAAGTTTATTAAGTAGTATATTGTTTGATTTGAGAGATAGTTTTAAAGAGGTATCAGATAAAGCCATCTAAGTAGCTTAAGAAGTTGTAAGTCTAATAATATATGGGAAGACCACTAAAGTTAAAAAGGAAAGAATTTATGAAAGCAATATTTGATCTTTTTGAAATCATTCTCGATAGGCTAGATTTTTAATAAGAGAGTATCATTGTTCATAACTGCTTAAGGAGGTGGTGGTTTAGTGCCATCATCAAAAGTCATCAAATTTTGAGTATTTAATTAGAGAAATAAATGTGTTTTCCAAACTAAGAAATTTCTAGAAGTTAATTTAGTGATAAATTTGAGTGAATTGAGGTAGTGGAGGTGGAACAAGAAAAGGAAGAATAACTTGAATATTTGTATTTGAAATTATTTTACTCTTATACCATGTGAAAAAACAAAAAAATTTATGTGTATACATTATTATCTCTAAAGGTCATGATACAATAAATGGCACTATATATAAATGTATTATAGCAAAGAATAGGAAATTACTCTAAATAGAGATGACAGTTATAGATAGCGATAAGACCTATAAAACTATATAACAAACATAATAAAAAGTAGTTTACATGATAAACAAAATTCTTAATGACCTATATAACTATATAATAAACATAACAAGAACTTATTTATACAATAAGCATAATCACTAATATAATCAAAAGAAAATGTAATTTCACAGATATTTAATATTCTCATATGCACACACAATATAAGAAAGAGTTAAATTAAAAGAGTTAGATTTACTGGAGAATCTCTGTATCAAATTCTAGTAATAATATTAAATATTTCTAATTTTAAAACATATATCAAATTAATTAACAATAATTTTTAAAATAATGAGTGTCTAGTTATAAAATTAAAATCAATTTACAAATATTGAAGATGATTAAATAAAATTCAGTTATTTTAAAATATGTTCATGTTAAATGTCTATAATATTTTAAGCTATATATTTAGTTCACATATATTAAAATATTTTTAATTCTTAATGTATTTATTTATTTTAAATTTTGTGTACATCAAATACTAGATAATAAATATTTATTAACAAAATTAAATCAACTTACAAATATGAAGATGATTACTTATTACTAAGTTTTAATTATTTTAAAATACGTGCACAATAAGTATCTATAATACTAAAATTATACATTTTGTAACTATAAATATTTAAATAAATTAGCATATATCTAAATACATTTGGTGAAATTAATATATATGTATTCTCATTAATGTACTATTATTTACAACATTCATATATGGTAAATCATTAAAAGAAACTATTTTTATTATAAGTTAACATATATCATATAAAGTATGATATAAATATACTTTTTAATAATTATTTATAAGAAGATCACTGTATTTATTAAAAAATGTATTTATGACAAGGGTGTTGACGTAGTGGAAACAATGTGAAACAAGGGTACAACTCGATACCGTTGATTCGAATCATGAATGCCGGTAACAACACTATTTACCTGTTGATTGAACAAGAATGCCAGGAAATAGGGCGAAAAAGGCACACAACCCTCAGGATCCATTATTCATCAAAACTGCAAAATACATTGTTTGGACGACTTAAATAGTCAAACCCTAAAAATTACCAAAAAGAGCAAAATACTAAAATATCCCTATTATGAAAATAGATAGAAAAATATGAAAAACACAATGAGTAACGCTAAAAGTGGAAATTCCTATTAAAAGTTATGACGAATCAAAAAGCTACCAAAAGTAGAAAAAAAAACGCGAAATTAACTCTGAAAACACAAAAATTTGACCATTTTTGAAGTCGACAAAATTACAACTGCATTTTATCAAATCTGTCCAGATATGCACATGCTATCTCTTGGACTGCATCATTCTCCCTGGGGTGGACAAAATTCGCCCTCGATTGTCATCATATGACAAATCACCAAAAAAGGGAATCAAATGCTTCACATTGAACAGATAGGCCATATGAATATGACTTGGTAGCTTCAGACAGTAAGCATTAGGATTGATTTTCTTGATGATCTCCACAGCACCAGTCTTTCGAGCAGATAGTTTATTGTAACCACCAATAGAAAAGTGATCCTTTATCAGCACTGCCCACACAAAGTCACCCACTTCGAACTCAACATGTCGTCTCTTCTTATCCGAAGCCTCTTTGTACTTACTGGTAGCCTTTAGCAGATTGCCATGAACAACCCTATAGACATCCTACAATCCAGTAACAAAATCTTCTACTTTGTTATGCACTCTTGTCTTGCTAGGTAGAGGAAAAAAAATCAAGAGGACCTCGAGGAAGAACATAATACACAATCTAAAAAGGACTATACCCAATACTATGATTATCCACATGGTTGTGTGCAAATTCAACCTAGCGGAGCTTCATATCCCAACTTGATGTTTTCACCAACTAGGCTTCGCAACAATTTACCCAAGGAATGATTCACGACTTAAGTCTGCCCATCTATTTGGGGGTGATAAGCACTACTGAAATTTAACTGTGTATTTACCATTTCGAATAAGTTACGCCAAAAATGGCTAAGAAACCTGGTATCTATTAGAAACAATTGAAGATGGTAGGCCATGCAATCTGTACACTTATCTAAAGAATAATTATGCCATATGAATCGCATTGGTAGTTTTCTTGTAAGGAATAAATTGAACCATCTTAGAGAAATGATCAACAACAACGTAGATGGAATCATTACCTCGCTGCGTTCTTGGTAGCCCCAACATAAAATCCATACTTATATCAACCCAAGGTTGCGAAGGAATTGGTAAAAGTCGATACAAGCCTGCATTAGTTTATGTTCGCTTCGAAACTTGGCAGATTCTATAGTGTTGCGCAAACTTTTCGATTTCCTTTTAGATGGTTGGCCAAAAATTGGAAGCTTGCACTGACTTTAAGGTTCTGTCATGCCCCACATTTCCTTCCCTATGCAATTCAGTAATAATCTGTAGCCATAAGCTACAATCGGGAATGCATAACAGGGTCTCTTTAAATAAAAAACCATCTTACAAAAGGTATGACGCCTTCTCACCAGCTCTAATTTTTGCCAGAATTCTAGAAAAGAATGGATCAGTATCAAGTAAACTGGAGAAAGAATTAAATCCAGGTACCTTCACATTCATTTTGTTCAAGAGGCTCTTCCTTCTACTCAATGCATCAACAAATCGATTCGTCAAGCCAAACTTGTGTGTCATAACAAAAGTGAAACGTTCCAAGTATGCAACCCACGAGGCATATCAAGCAGACACTTTATCTTGGCTGTCTAGATGCTTTAATGCGTCATGATCAGTGTATAGAATAAATTCCTTATAGATAGGCAGTGTCTCCAGTGCTTGACGGCTTGAACCACAGTATAGAATTCGAAATCATAAGTGTTGTATCTCAACTTTGAACTAGACAACTTCTTACTAAAATATGCAACAGGCCTATTATTCTGACTCAGGACTACTCCAAAGCCCAACTTAGATGCATCAAAACGCAATTTGAAAGGTTGGTGGAAATCAGGTAGCACTAAAATTAGAGCTATAGTGAAGCATTGCTTGACTAGTTCGAATGCTTCCTCTACTTCTTCAGTCCAAGAAAACTTCGTCCCCTTCATACAATCAATGATAGGTTCCATAATGGTACTGAAATGTAGAATGAAACACCTATAGAAAGATAACAACCTATGAAAGCTACGAACATTTATAATGGTATTAGGTCTAGGCCAATTTCGAATAGCTTCAACCTTGGACTCATCAACTAGCAGGCCATCTCTAAAAATACCATAACCAAGGGAAAAAGACCTTGGATGCTATGAAAGAGCACTTCTTTATGGCTGCATAATGTTAGAGAGCCATGGGTCTATGCATCACATATATGGTAAGGCAATGGAAGTGTCAGAATCAAAATTCCAGCACCATGACTTCCCTAAAAAAGCTAGAATCCATGTGCATGCATAAACAGATTATAAGAACATGAAATCACAGCATATGTACCTTGCAAATACTCCTCCTTACTTGAATCTTCTCCTTGTTTGGGTTGTAGCAAGTACCAAACACCTTCTTTGGCATCTAAAAAGCACGCAAAGATGAAGAAAAATCAGTGTGTAAGGGTGGTTAAAGTACCAAACAAGATGGGTTCAAGTAGATGCTTAAGTTTGAGTTAGATCAAGACTAAGTTACATGCAATTAATCTCATGCAACAATTACTTAAAATTGCATAAACAAATCTTAGGATCACTCCTCTCAACTTCCAGAACTCTTCTGGACCATTAACCTCTTTATTGAGTGTGTTTTTTGGCTTAATTCTGTGTGTACATAAGTGAAGAACTCTTAATCCGAGTATACCATGAATGGTTTCATGCCACTTGAATTAACTCTTAATTGAAGCAAATCATGAAGGGTTTCATGATGCCAATTTACTTGAACATAAGTGAATTAACACATGAACCCTTTGATAGTTAATTATCTGACTTATGAACCTTTCTATAAACAATTACCATGCAATTCGTGTCTTCACTATCCTATAACCCACTTGGTTCAAAGTATGGGCTATGTGCCAGCTCCTATTAGACTGACTATGTCACATCTAGTCTAAGTGATGTTAGTTCTTGTCCTGGGTATCTCATTACTCTATGTGTCATTGAAGACTCTCTTCATCACACATAACTGCTCTGGCCAGAGACTCTCGAGTAATGACCCCGACAAAAGGCCGTGGTTATCATCTCCTTCTATTAGGAGTGGTGAATCCTTTACTGACTACCCAATTACCTTCAAATACCAATAGTTGTACCTAATCACGACCCTATGAGCGACCTCGTCTTGAGGCAAAAAGGAATGGTGGCAAAAAACATAGGATCAGTATCCAAGATATCCTTAAGTACCTTAAGTCTAAGGATATTTGAACCATTGCTATGATGAGATTAATCACTAACATTTGATAGATCATCCATATGATAATCTCATAGTTGGTCATCCGATGTACTTACTACTCTTAGTAAGCTTTCACATGTTAACTCTAAACATCTCATGCTTACAGTTTATGAGATCCACTACTTGATCAAATCAAAGAGTATAACATGTGCTAGTTTATTCAGATTAACAATGTCCTGTCTCATTAATCCTATGACTAGGGATAATTTAGACACTAACATAATTGCACATGATAGGAATCTCATTATCATGATCTCATCATGATTTCCTTCATGCTATGTTTTATATCATGGACTTCATTAATTCGATTTAAAAACGACATCAATTCATAATAAGTGAACATCAAATTAATGAAAATTGCCTTTCTCTTTATTAATCAAAATAAAGCTTATACAAAAGTGCTAAAGGTGATTGACTTTAGAGCATTACTCTAACACATAAAACTTCTCCTTGCGAAGAACACTAAGAACATCCCTTAAGTATTGAAGATGCTCTTCAGGGTTAGTACTATAGATCAATATATCGTCAAAGTATACTACAACACACTTGCCAATGAATGGCCTCAAAAACTAGTCCATCACCCTTATAAGGTACTAGGCACGTTTGACAGGAAAAACAACATCACTAACCACTCATACAATCCCTCCTTCATTTTAAAGGTTGTTTTCCACTCGTCCCTGAGCTTCACTCGAATTTGGTGATACCCACTTTTCAAATCTAGTTTGGTAAATACTTTGGTACCATTCAATTGATCAACCAGATCATCTAAATGAGGAATAAGAAATTGGTACTTCACATTAATTTTGTTGATTGTACGACAGTCCACACACATTTGCTAAGAAAATCTTTCTTTGGAATGAGAAGGGCCGAACATACACAAGGACTCATACTGTCACAAATGAACCCCTTTGCCAACAACTCTTGAACCTAGCTCCTTAACTCTTCATGCTCACTGGGACTCATTCTATAGTGAGGACGATTTGGGAGGGAAACACCAAGCTCAAAATGAATCTGATGTTGAATATCACACAATAGAGGTAATCCATTTGACAGCTCCTTAGGACATATATCCTGAATTCAGTGATCAACGACACCACTACATCTAGTGTTGCAACACTTTTAACCACCTCCTTCCCTACCAAGGCATATACCACCTCGACATCCTACAATTCTTCTTCAAAGTTTTCCTAAGACAAAAAAGCATCATTTTCTTTCGTGGACTTGTTCTCGACAAATTTCTTAGAGGGAACTAACATAATTTCACTCCCTTCAGCATCAAACTATAAATATTTGCTCAACCATCATGTGTAACCCCTCAATCAAATTGCCATGGACAACCCAACAACAAATGACACGCATTTATAGCAACAACATCACACCACACAAAATCCTTATACTTAGAACTATTGGAAAAAGTAACCAAAGCTCTTTTAGAAACTGTTACCTCACTACCTATTTTTAGCCAAGCCAGTTTATATGGTTTCGGGTGCTGCTTCGTCTTAATGCCCAATTTCTATACTGCTTCAGTTGACACAATGTTTTCAAAACTACCGACATCAATCATAAATTTGTAGACCTATCCCAAGACGATATAGGTGGATTGAAAGATATTATTCCGTAACCATTAATCATCGATAGTTGCTCTTAGGGTCATACAGGATCTCCAAACTACCAATGCAGTACCTACATCTTCAATCATAATCTCCTGATCAACTGCATCAATATCAAAAGTAGGCTCCTCTCCCACATTCACGTCTTCCTCATCGTCACCCTCATCGTTATCAACAAAAAGAGTCCTTTTCTTGCCTTCTTGCAATCTTCTTTTCTGTGCCCCATTTCACCACAACTAAAACACTTAATTCAACTAGTTCCAAGTTTGTCAAACCTAGTAGGGTTATTAACAAAATCAATAGTGCCTGCACGATTACCACAATTGCTATCAATGCCACTGTATTGTCGTTGCCACCGCTAGCACTTCCTGTGATACCATAATTTGTGCGTCACTACTGTTTCTCCACCACCAACGCTCTTTGATGCGTTGCCGAAATAGAAACAAGATCTAACATGTTGGCAGTATCTTGGTTCTGCATTCTCAACCTACCAATGTATCTCGCCACCAACTGCTACTTAGTCTCCTGAATTCATTTCTAACCAAGAGTTTATAAAACTCATTAGTATATTCATCTACTGATCTCTTGCCCTGCTTCAAATTTTGAAACCTTTAGTATATCAATCTAATTGAGCCCAAGTTTATATCATTAATTGGCTGCATTTTCATAACTATTGATGTACTTTCTGACTCTTAATTGCGACTTTTGTGCTTAAATTAGTTCCTTATGTTGAGCTTACATTATTAGCAATTTGTTAGTAAAATTGTTACAAATTGATATCAATTGCATCATAATTTTTCCTAAGGACAATTGATACTGCAAATTGCCATTTGATTTTGTAGGGAAAACGGAGTCAAAAGATGAATAAGTCAACAAGGTTCCTCACACGTCGCGGCGCATGAAGACGACGACACGTCGCGGCGCACACCATTTGCCTCACCGCGACGAGCAAGCTGAAGATGACACGTCGCGACGAGAATTAATTCGTACGTCGCGACGTGCAGTCGGATACCCAGACCATAAATGGAATTTTCTCTCACTGTTCCGACCCGGCCCGTCTCGATTCTTTAAATAGTTACCGAATTAGGTCATTTAAGGAGGTCGGCTGCTAGACATACACCATACACCGACACACTATACAGAGACATACTCCAACACCACAGACACAGTCGGCCACCGAATACACAACACACCACATACACATTCGGGAGACCTAGACAGAGACGATCCGACACTGCACTGCCGCCGTTCGCCACCACGTCCAGCAACCGTCGATCACTTCATCATTCATTCACGCACCATCATCTACACCGTAGGATCATTTCTACCATGGATGCCGTCGGAGTATCAACAGCGTTGAGGACTGCGACCGACATGCTTGGCTAGGCGTCCCGATCCTCTTGGAGATGTAGCGATGGCTTGAGTTCACAGGCTTCAAAGGGGAGTAGTCATTTATTGTCTGAAAGTTTAATTATATTATTGTAAAACTCTTGGTTAGAGATTACGGTGGTATGATTAGATTAGCAT